>CANXME010001389.1:0-35976 GCA_948144175.1 Closterium sp. NIES-65 | reverse complement strand
TGCATTGGCCAGGCGGTCAGTATGGGAACTTAGAGTGCAAATGCCAAGGGGAGAACGGAAGCGCTCAGATCTCGCATATTACACGGAATCTAGTGGGTCTCACTCAAATATAAGGTAGGAAATATATTCATCTAGTGAACGTAAGGGTTTGAAAGGTAACTAACGCAACATGTGTAGAGAAAATGGTGCATCGGCCAGTCTGCCGGCATTTCGCACTTATAGTGCAAGTAGGGCCAGGAGAACGGAAACGCTCATTTCTCAAAAAGTAAAGGGAATCTAGCGGTCTCACTCGATTCAGAAGGTGGGAAATATATAAATCTAGTGAGCTAATAAGGTTCGAAAGGAATCTAGATGCATATGTATATGGAAAATGGTGGCATTGGCCAGGTCGGTTCAGTATGGGAACTTAGAGTGCAAATGCCAGGGAGAACGGAAGCGCTCAGATCTCGCATAGTAACACGGAATCTAGTGGTCTCACTCAAAATAGAAGGTAGGAAAATATACTTCATCTAGTGAACGTAAGGGTTTGAAGAAGGTAACTAACGCACATGTTGTAGAGAAAATGGTGCATCGGCCAGTCTGGCCGGACATTTCGCACTTATAGTGCAAGTAGGGCCAAGGAGAATCGGAAACGCTCGATTTCTCAAAAAGTACGGGAATCTAGCGATCTCACTCGATCAGGAAGGTGGGAAATATATAAATCTAGTGAGCTAATAAGGTTCGAAAGGAATCTAATGCATATGTATATGGGAAAATGGTGCATTGGCCAGGTCGGTAGTATGGGAACTGTAGAGTGCAAATGCCAGGGGAGAACGAAGCGCTCAGATCTCGCATAGTACACAGGAATCTAGTGTCTCACTCAAATATAAGGGTAGGAAAATATATTCATCTAGTGAACGTAAGGGTTTGAAAGGTAACTAACGCACATGTGTAGAGAAAATGGTGCAATCGGCCAGTCCTGGCCGGCATTTCGCACTTAATAGTGCAAGTAGGGCCAGGGAGAACGGAAACGCTCATTTCTCAAAAGTAAAGGGAATCTAGCACGGTCTCACTCGATCAGAAGTGGGAAATATATAAATCTAGTGAGCTATAAGGTTCGATAGGAATCTAATGCATATGTATAATGAAAATGGTGCATTGGCCAGGTCGGTCAGTATGGGAACTTAGAGTGCAATGCCAGGGAGAACGGAAGCGCTCAGATCTCGCATAGTACACGGAATCTAGTGGTCTCACTCAAATAGAAGGTAGGAAAATATATTCATCTAGTGAACGTAAGGGTTTGAAAGGTAACTAACGCACATGTGTAGAGAAAATGGTGCATCGGCCAGTCTGGCCGGCATTTCGCACTTATAGTGCAAGTAGGGCCAAGGAGAACGGAAACGCTCATTTCTCAAAAAGTATGGGGAATCTAGCGGTCTCACTCGATCAGAAGGTGGGAAATATATAAATCTAGTGAGCTAATAAGGTTCGGAAGGAATCTAATGCATATGTATATGGAAAGTGGTGCATTGGCCAAGTCAGGTCAGTATGGGAACCTAGAGTGCAAATGCCTGGGAGAACGGAACCGCTCAGATCTCGCATAATGCACGGAATCTAGTGGTCTCACTCAATATAAGGTAGGAAATATATTCATCTAGTGAACGTAAGGGTTTTGAAAGGTAACTAACGCACATGTGTAGAGAAAATGCTGCATCGGCCAGTCTGGCCGGCATTTCGCACTCATAGTGCAGGTGGGGCCAAGGAGAACGGAAACGCTCGTTTCTCAAAAAGTAGAGGGAATCTAACGGTCTCACTCGATCAAGAAGGTGGGAAACATATAAATCTAGTCAGCTAAAAGTTTTGAAATGTATTCAACGCACATGTATAGAGAAAATGGTGCATTGGCCAGGTCGGTCAGTATCGAACTAAAAATGCAAATGCCAGGTAGAACGGAAGCGCTCAGATCTCGCATAGTACACGGAAATCAAGTGGTCTCACTCAAACAGAAAGTAGGAAATATATTCATCTAGTGAACATAAGGGTTTGAAAGGTAACTACGCACAATGTGTAGAGAAAATTGTGCATCGGCCAGTCTGGCCGGCATTTCGCACTTATAGTGCAACTAGGGCCAAGGAGAACGGAAACGCTCATTTCTCAAAAAGTAGAGGGAATCTTGCGGTCTCAATCGATCAAAAGGTGGGAGATATATAAATCTAGTGAGCAAATAAGGTTTCGAAAGGAATCTAGTGCATATGTATATGGAAAATGGTGCATTGGCCAGGTCGGTCAGTATGTGAACTTAGAGTGCAAATGCCAGGGAGAACGGAAGCGCTCAGATCTCGCATAGTACACGGAATCTAGTGGTCTCACTCAAATAGAAGGTAGGAAATAAATTCATCTAGTGAACGTAAGGGTTTGAAAGGTAACTAACGCACATGTGTAGAGAAAATGGTGCATCGGCCAGTCTGGCCGGCATTTCGCACTTATAGTGCAAGTAGGGCCAAGGAGAACGGAAAACGCCTATTTCTCAAAAAGTAAAGGGAATCTAGCGGTCTCACTCGATCAGAAGGTGGGAAATATATAAATCTAGTGAGCTAACAAGGTTCCAAAGGAATCTAATGCATATGTATATGGAAAATGGTGCATTGGCCAGGTCGGTCAGTATGGGAACTTAGAGTGCAAATGCCAGGGAGAACGGACCTCAGCGCTCAGATCAGCTAACACGGAATCTAGTGGTCTCACTCAAATAGAAGGTAGGAAATAATTCATCTAGTGAACGTAAGGGTTGAAAGGTAAACTAACGCACATGTGTAGAGAAAAATGGTGCAGTCGGCCAGTCTGGCCGGCATCTCGCACTTATAGTGTAAGTAGGGGCCAAGGAGAAGCGGAAACGCCTATTTCTCAAAAAGTAAAGGGAAGTCTAGCGGTCTCACTCGATCAGAAGGTGGGATTATATAGGTCTAGTAAGCTAACAAGGTTCCGAAAGGAATCTAATGCATATGTATATGGAAAAATGGTTGCATTGGCCAGAGTCGGTCAGTATGGGAACTAGAGTGCAAATGCCAGGGAGAATGGAAGCGCTCAGATCTCGCATAGTACACGGAATCGAGTGGTCTCACTCAAATCGAAAGTAGGAAATATATTCATCTAGTGAACGTAAGGGTTTGAAAGGTAACTAACGCACATGTGTAGAGAAAATGGTGCATCGGCCAGTCTGGCCGGCATTTCACACTTATAGTGCAAGCAGGGCCAAGGAGAACGGAAACGCTCATTTCTCAAAAGAGTAATGGGAATCTAGCGGTCTCACTCGATCAGAAGGTGGGAAATATATAAATCTAGTGAGCTAATAACGTTCGGAAGGAATCTAATGCATATGTATATGGAAAGTGGTGCATTGGCCAGGTCGGTCAGTATGGGAGCTTAGAGTGCAAATGCATGGGAGAACGGAACCGCTCAGATCTCGCATAATACACGGAATCTAGTGGTCTTTCTCAAATATAAGGTAGGAAATATATTCATCAAGTGAACATAAGGGTTTGAAAGGTAACTAACGCACATGTGTAGAGAAAATGGTGCATCGGCCTAGTCTGGCCGGCATTTCGCACTTATAGTGCAAGTAGGGCCAAGGAGAACAGAAACGCTCATTTTTCAAAAAGTAAAAAGAATCTAGCGGTCTCACTCGATCAGAAGGTGGGAAATATATAAATCTAGTGAGCTAATAAGGTTCGGAAGGAATCTAATGCATATGTATATTGGAAAGTGGTGCATTGGCCAGGTCGGTCAGTATGGGAACTTAGAGTGCAAATGCCAGGGAGAACGGAAGCGCTCAGATCTCGCACAGTACACGGAATCTAGTGGTCTCACTCAAATAGAAGGTAGGAAATAAATTCATCTAGTGAACGTAAGGTTTTGAAAGGTAACTAACGCACATGTGTAGAGAAAATGGTGCATCGGCCAGTCTGGCCGGCATTTCGCACTTATAGTGCAAGTAGGGCCAAGGAGAACGGAAACGCTCATTTCTCAAAAAGTAAAGGGAATCTAGCGGTCTCACTCGATCAGAAGGTGGGAAATATATAAATCTAGTGAGCTAATAAGGTTCGAAAGGAATCTAATGCATATGTATATGGAAAATGGTGCATTGGCCAGGTCGGTCAGTATGGGAACTTAGAGTGCAAATGCCAGGGAGAACGGAAGCGCTCAGATCTCGCATAGTACACGGAATCTAGTGGTCTCACTCAAATAGAAGGTAGGAAATTAATTCATCTAGTGAACGTAAGGGTTTGAAAGGTAACTAACACACATGTTTAGAGAAAATGGTGCATCGGCCAGTCTGGCCGGCATTTCGCACTTATAGTGCAAGTAGGGCCAAGGAGAACGGAAACACTCATTTCTCAAAAGGTAAAGAGAATCTAGCGGTCTCACTCGATCAAAAGGTGGGAAATATATAAATCTAGTGAGCTAATAAGGTTCGAAAGGAATCTAATGCATATATATATGGAAAATGGAGCATTGGCCAGGTCGGTCAGTATGGGAACTTAGAGTGCAAATGCCAGGGAGAACGGAAGCGCTCAGATCTCGCATAGTACATGGAATCTAGTGGTCTCACTCAAATAGAAGGTAGGAAATAAATTCATCTAGTGAACGTAAGGGTTTGAAAGGTAACTAACGCACATGTGTAGAGAAAATGGTGCATCGGCCAGTCTGGCTGGCATTTCGCACTTAGAGTGCAAGTAGGGCCAAGGAGAACGGAAACGCTCGTTTCTCAAAAGTAAAGGGAATCTAGCGGTCTCACTCGATCAGAAGGTGGGAAATATATAAATCTAGTGAGCTAATAAGGTTCGAAAGGAATCTAATGCATAGTTATATGGAAAATGGTGCATTGGCCAGGTCGGTCAGTATGGGAACTTAGAGTGCAAATGCCAGGGAGAACGGAAGCGCTCAGATCTCGCATAGTACACAGAATCTAGTGGTCTCACTCAAATAGAAGGTAGGAAATAAATTCATCTAGTGAACGTAAGGGTTTGAAAGGTAACTAATGCACATGTGTAGAGAAAATGGTGCATCGGCCAGTCTGGCCGGCATTTCGCACTTATAGTGCAAGTAGGGCCAAGGAGAACGGAAACGCTCATTTCTCAAAAAGTAAGGGAATCTAGCGGTCTCACTCGATCAGAAGGTGGGAAATATATAAATCTAGTGAGATAATAAGGTTCGGAAGGAATCTAATCCTATGTATATGGAAAGTGGTGCATTGGCCAGGTCGGTCAGTATGGGAACTTAGAGTGCAAATGCCAGGGAGAACGGAAGCGCTCAGGATCTCGCACAGTACACGGAATCTAGTGGTCTCACTCAAATAGAAGGTAGGAAATAAACTCATCTAGTGAACGTAAGGTTTTGAAAGGTAACTAACGCACATGTGTAGAGAAAATGGTGCATCGGCCAGTCTGGCCGGCATTTCGCACTTATAGTGCAAGTAGGGCCAAGGAGAACGGAAACGCTCATTTCTCAAAAAGTAAAGGGAATCTAGCGGTCTCACTCGATCAGAAGGTGGGAAATATATAAATCTAGTGAGCAAATAAGGTTCGAAAGGAATCTAATGCATATGTACATGGAAAATGGTGCATTGGCCAGGTCGGTCAGTATAGGAACTTAGAGTGCAAATGCCAGGGAGAACGGAAGCGCTCAGATCTCGCATAGTACACGCAATCTAGTGGTCTCACTCAAATAGAAGGTAGGAAATTAATTCATCTAGTGAACGTAAGGGTTTGAAAGGTAACTAACGCACATGTGTAGAGAAAATGGTGCATCGGCCAGTCTGGCCGGCATTTCGCACTTATAGTGCAAGTAGGGCCAAGGAGAACGGAAACACTAATTTCTCAAAAGGTAAAGAGAATCTAGCGGTCTCACTCGATCAGAAGGTGGGAAATATATAAATCTAGTGAGCTAATAAGGTTCGAAAGGAATCTAATGCATATATATATGGAAAATGGTGCATTGGCCAGGTCGGTCAGTATGGGAACTTAGAGTGCAAATGCCAGGTGAGAACGGAAGCGCTCAGATCTCGCATAGTACATGGAATCTAGTGGTCTCACTCAAATAGAAGGTAGGAAATAAATTCATCTAGTGAACGTAAGGGTTTGAAAGGTAACTAACGCACATGTGTAGAGAAAATGGTGCATCGGCCAGTCTGGCTGGCATTTCGCACTCAGAGTGCAAGTAGGGCCAAGGAGAACGGAAACGCTCGTTTCTCAAAAAGTAAAGGGAATCTAGCGGTCTCACTCGATCAGAAGGTGGGAAATATATAAATATAGTGAGCTAATAAGGTTCGAAAGGAATCTAATGCATATGTATATGGAAAATGGTGCATTGGCCAGGTCGGTCAGTATGGGAACTTAGAGTGCAAATGCCATGGAGAACGGAAGCGCTCAGATCTCGCATAGTACACAGAATCTAGTGGTCTCACTCAAATAGAAGGTAGGAAATAAATTCATCTAGTGAACGTAAGTGTTTGAAAGGTAACTAATGCACATGTGTAGAGAAAATGGTGCATCGGCCAGTCTGGCCGGCATTTCGCACTTATAGTGCAAGTAGGGCCAAGGAGAACGGAAACGCTCATTTCTCAAAAAAGTAAGGGAATCTAGCGGTCTCACTCGATCAGAAGGTGGGAAATATATAAATCTAGTGAGATAATAAGGTTCGGAAGGAATCTAATCCATATGTATATGGAAAGTGGTGCATTGGCCAGGTCAGTCAGTATGGGAACTTAGAGTGCAAATGCCTGGGAGAACGGAACCGCTTAGATCTCGCATAATACACGGAATCTAGTGGTCTCACTCAAATATAAGGTAGGAAATATATTCATCTAGTGAACGTAAGGGTTTGAAAAGTAACTAACGCACATGTGTAGAGAAAATGGTGCATCGGCCAGTCTGGCCGGCATTTCGCATTCATAGTGCAGGTGGGGACAGGGAGAACCGAAACGCACGTTTCTCAAAAAGCAGAGGAAATCTAACGGTCTCACTCGATCAGAAGGTGGGAAATATATAAATCTAGTCAGCTAAAAAGGTTTGAAAGGTATTCAACGCACATGTATAGAGAAAATGGTGCATTGGCTAGGTCGGTCAGTATCGGAACTTAAAATGCAAATGCCAGGGAGAACGGAAGTGCTCAGAACTTGCATAGTACACGGAATCAAGTTGTCTCACTCAAATAGAAAGTAGGAAATATATTCATCTAATGAACGTAAGGGTTTGAAAGGTAACTAACGCACACGTGTAGAGAAAATGGTGCATCGGCCAGTCTGGCCGGCATTTCGCACTTATAGTGCAAGTAGGGCCAAGGAGAACGGAAACACTCATTTCTCAAAAAGTAAAGGGAATCTAGCGGTCTCACTCGATCAGAAGGTGGGAAATATATTTATCTAGTGAGCTAATAAAGTTCGAAAGGAATCTAATGCATATATATGGAAAATGGTGCATTGGCCAGGTCGGTCAGTAGGGGAACTTAGAGTGCAAATGCCAGGGAGAACGGAAGCGCTCAGATCTCGCATAGTACACGGAATCTAGTGGTCTCACTCAAATAGAAGGTAGGAAATAAATTCGTATAGTGAACGTAAGGGTTTGAAACGGAACTAACGCACATGTGTAGAGAAAAATGGTGCATCGGCCAGTCTGGCCGGCATTTCGCACTTATAGTGCAAGTAGGGCCAAGGAGAACGGAAACGCTCATTTCTCAAAACGTGAAGGGAATCTAGCGGTCTCACTCGATCAGAAGGTGGGAAATATATAAATCTAGTGAGCTAATAAGGTTCGAAAGGAATCTAATGCATATGTATATGGAAAATGGTGCATTGGCCAGGTCGGTCAGTATGGAACTTAAATGAAAATGCTAGGGAGAACGGAAGCGCTCAGATCTCGCATAGTACACGGAATCTAGTGATCTCACTCAAATAGAAGGTAGGAAATAAATTCATCTAGTGAACGTAAGGGTTTGAAAGGTAACTAATGCACATGTGTAGAGAAAATGGTGCATCGGCCAGTTTGGCCGGCATTTCGCACTTATAGTGCAACTAGGGCCAAGGAGAACGGAAACGCTCATTTCTCAAAAAGTAGAGGGAATCTAGCGGTCTCACTCAATCAGAATGTGGGAAATATATAAATCTAGTGAGCTAATAAGGTTCGAAAGGAATCTAATGCATATGTATATGGAAAATGGTGCATTGGCTAGGTCGGTCAGTATGGGAACTTAAAGTGCAAATGCCAGGGAGAACGGAAGCGCTCAGATCTCGCATAGTACACAGAATCTAGTGGTCTCACTCAAATAGAAAGTAGGAAATAAATTCATCTAGTGAACGTAAGGGTTTGAGAGGTAACTAACGCACATGTGTAGAGAAAATGGTGCATCGGCCATTCTGGCTGGCATTTCGCACTTATAGTGCAAGTAGGGCCAAGGAGAACGGAAACGCTCATTTCTCAAAACTAAAGGGAATCTAGCGGTCTCACTTGATCAGAAGGTGGGAAATATATAAATCTAGTAAGCTAATAAGGTTCGAAAGGAATCTAATGTCAGATTATCATAGCTGATGCATGTTTGTAGGCTATAGTGGGGTAGCACATATGGGGTACAGTTTTCTAGGGTTGTATTTGTACCCAACTCTGACTTAGTCATTTCATTCCTGTTCTCTTTTCTCACATGGTATAGAGCGAGTCCTTCCTAAGGACCGTTTTTTTTAGGGCCCACCGAAGCGCGCCCCGAGGCGCGCATTTTTTTTCGCGACCCTTCGGGTCGCCATTGCTCTCGCGGCCCCGCTGTCCCTCTGACGCGGCCCCGCCACCCCTGCTTGACGCGGCCCCCGCCGCCTTCTCTGCAGCGGCCCCCGCGCCTCCTCTGACGCGGCCCCGCCGCCCGCTAATCGCGGCCCCGCCACCGGCTCTGACGCGGCCCCCGCCGCCGGCTCTGACGCGGCCCCGCCGCCCGCTGATCGCGGCCCGCCGCCGGCCCTGACGCGTCCCCGCCTTCGGCTCTGACGCGGCCACCACCGCCGGCTCTTAGCCGGCCTCGCCGCCGGCTCCAACGCGGCCCCGCCGCCCGCCTCGACGAGGCCCCGCCGCCGGCTCTGACGCGGCCCCGTCGCCGCCTCCTGATCGCGGCCCCGCCCCGGCTCTCTCGCGGCCTTGCTGCCGGCCCTGACGCGGCCCCGCCGCCGGCTCTCTTGCGGCCCCGCCACCGGCTCTCTTGCGGCCCCGCCCCGGCTCTCTTACGGCCCCCTGCTGCAGCCCTAACGCGGCCCCCTGCCTCGGCTCTCTTGCGGCCCTGCCGCCAGCTCTGAAGCGGCCCCGCCCCGGCTCTCACGCGGCCCCTGCCCCGGCTCTCACGCGGGCCCTGCCGCCGGCTCTGACGCGGCCCCGCCCCGGTTCTTTCACGCGGCCCTGCCGCCCCATCTGCAGCAGTCGGGCAGCCGTGCAGCTGAGCCGCCCGGGAGCCGAGCCGCCCTACGCTCGAGCCGCCCTGTCGCCGAGCCGCCCGGGAGCCGAGCCGCCCTGCCCCCGAGCCGCCCTGCCGCCGAGCCGCCCGGGAGCCGAGCCGCCCTGCACCCGAGCCGCCCTGCCGCCGAGCCGCCCGGGAGCCGAGCCGCTGTGCACCCGAGCCGCCCGGTCGCCGAGCCGCCTTTCTGCTGAGCTGCACGACCTGCCCTGCCTGGTGAGCACAGTCCCACTGTCACTGCGAGCTCTTTCCCTACTGCTTGCACTGCGTCGCTGTCGTCGCCATGGCTACCCCTAGTGTCCTAGCTTTTGACGCTGAGGGTCGCGCCATTGATTTTGAGGTCTGGTTAGACGACCTGCAGCTGTTCTTACAGTGCGACAGGGCTGACGGCCTTTCTCTCTTTGACCTCACCTCTGGCGCCTCTCCTGCTCCTGCTGCTGATGCTGATCCCACTGTCCGCTCTCAGTGGGCCACCCGCGATGCTGCTGCACGTCTTGCTGTGCGTCGCCACCTCCCTACCTCTGAGCGTGCGCACTTTAGTCAGTACAAGAGTGCTCAGACCTTGTACGACGCTGTAGTTGCGCGCTACTCCTCCCCTGCCACTGCTGCACTGAGCCGTCTCATGCTTCGCTACCTCTTTCCTGACCTCTCTGCCTTTCCCACTGTCGCTGACCTCATTACGCACCTCCGCACTAGTGACACTCGCTACCGCGCCGCCCTTCCTGCTGAGTTCTGCGCTAAGAACCCACCCCCCATGTACATCGCTCTCTACTACGTAGTCGCGCGCCTCCCTGACTCCCTTCGCGTCGTCAGGGACCACTTTCTCGCAGTCTGTCCCACCACCCTCACCGTCGACCTCCTCGAGAAGGCCCTCCTCGCAGCGGAGAAGAGCATAGTCGCTGTAGGTGCTTCTCGTGGTGACCCTCGCACCCCCATCTTTGAGGGGTGCTCTCCTTCCCCCTTGCTGCCCTCTGTTGCCTCTGCTGCTGCTGCCGACCTGCTTGGTCTTGAGTCGGTCGGCGCGGCGTCTGCCCGTAGTGGGAGACGTCGCTCCAGCAAGGGCAAGGGGGGCAAGGGCGCGGGTGGAGCTGGAGGGGGCGGTGGCGGTGGCGGCGGTGGCGGCGGAGGGAGTGGGGGTGGCGGCGGGACTAGTGGCGGGGGTGGTGGTGGTGGTGGCAGCAGCGGCGGAGACGGTGGTGGTGGTGCCAGCGGTGGTGGTGGAGGCAGCGGCGGAGGTGGAGGCGGCGGAGGTGGAGGCGGTGGAGGCGGCAGCGGAGGAGGCGGTGGTGGTGGAGGAGGTGGAGCTGGTCGGGGTGGTACCCAGCAGCGTAGCGGCGGTGGTGGTGGCCAGCGCTCGCAGCGGCAGCAGCAGCAGCGCTCGCGGGACATCCCTCCGCCTCAGCAGCTTCGTGAGTGGTACGCTGGGCGTCAGAGGGGTGGGGGTACTGGTCCCTGCACCTATGTTCTTCGTTCCGGCGACCGCGCGGGTGAGCAGTGTGGGGGTGCCCACGCCGCCTAGCGCTGCTTTGGCCGCCTGACGGACGCTTGGCGTCAGCAGTTCCCTGGGGCTACTGAGATCCCTCGCTGGGATGAGCTTCTTAGGGCTGGTGTAGCGATCTTGATTTTGATGCTATCCTTGCTGCTATGTATGCTGTGACTTATAGTGAGGAGAATGAGGGTTACCGGTGTTTCCAGCCCGACCCGGACATTGGTACTGCTGCGCTAGGTGCTTGTGAGGCTGCTGCTCTAGGTGCCAGTGCGTCTGCGCTCTCAAGTACTGGTGAGACTGCGCTCTCAGGTACTGCGTCGTCCTCGTCCTCCCTCACTTTCACACTTGACTCCGGGGCTTCTCGCTCCTTCTTTCGAGACCGCACTACCCTTACGCCGCTCGGCCGGCCGGTTGCAGTCTCCCTTGCTGACCCCTCTGGGGGTCCTGTCCTGTCTCACTTCTCCACTGTCCTCCCGTGTCCTGGCTGCCCCTTCGGGCACCCTGTCTGGTCTGTACCTTCCCTCGTTCTCTACGAACTTGGTGAGTGGCGCGGACCTGCAGGATGTGGGGGTTCACCAGTTCACTCCTGCGAGTCAGCGGGTGACCCACTGCACGGAGGCACGCACAGGCCGACACCTGGCCACGTTCTCGCGTCGGCCGGGGTCGAGTCTCTACACCCTGACCGTTGAGTCTCCTCCTGTCCCTGCGTCTGGTCAGGTGGCTGCGTCAGGTCAGGTGTTTGCTGCTGCGTCCCGGTCAGGTCCTGAGTCTGCCCCCTGTTCTTGTCGCCTCCTGTCTCACGAGACTCTCCTGTGGCACCACCGTCTTGGCCACCCCTCCTTGCCCCGTCTTCGGAGCATGGCTTCCCGTGTCCTTGTCTCTGGTCTTCCCCAGTCTCTCCCTCCTCTCCCCTCCGGGCCAGGACCTTCCTGTGTCCCCTGTGTCGAGGGTCGCCTCCGGGCTACTCCTCACTCCTCCCACTTCCCCCCGACAGAGGCTCCCCTGCAGACGCTTCACATGGATGTGTGGGGCCCAGCCCCCGTCCGTGGGCAGGGTCACGAGCGCTACTTCCTGTTGGTGGTTGACGACTACTCGCGTTACACCACAGTCCTCCCCTTGCGCAGCAAGGGTGCGGTCACTGAGGTGCTGATCGACTGGATCCGCGAGGCTCGTCTCCAGCTCAGGAAGAGCTTCGGCTCGGACTTCCTGTTCTGCGTCTGCACTCGGACAGAGGCGGAGAGTTCTCTTCTCGCCTTCTGCGAGACTACTGTCGTGCACGGGAGGATCCGCCAGACCTTCACGCTTCCGGACTCACCACAGCAAAATGGGATTGCTGAGCGCCGCATTGGCATGGTCATGGATGTCGCTCGTACGTCCATGATGCATGCGGCTGCCCCCCATTTTCTGTGGCCGTTTGCGGTGAGGTACGCGGCGCATCAGCCCAACCTTCACCGTCCCCCGCCTTGCTGTGGACGGGGAAGGTTGGCGATGCGTCTGTGTTCCGTGTCTGGGGATCTCGGGCGTTTGTCCGCGACTTGTCTGCGGACAAGCTGTCCCCTCGTGCTGCTCCCTGTGTCTTCCTTGGCTTCCCCACTGACGCCCCAGGGTGGCAGTTTTACCACCCCTCCTCTCGTCGTGTTTTGTCCTCCCAGGACGTCACGTTCGACGAGTCAGTCCCCTTCTACCGTCTCTTCCCCTACCGCACTCCTTCCCTCCCCCCTCCCCCGGACTTCCTTGTGCCGGTTCCCCCCCCGGTAGACCCCCTCCCCCCTCAGGTTCCTGCCCCCTCAGGTGTGTCCCAGGTAGACGCCGTTGACCCGGTCGAGGTTACTAGTGACTCTGGTGCTGCTGCGGGTGCTGAGCCTGGGGGTGCTGACTCTGGGGGTGCTGTGCGCGGGGGTGCTGAGCCTGGGGGTGCTACTGATGGGGGTGCTGGGCCTGAGGGTGCTACTGCGGAGGGTGCGGAGCCTGGGGGTGCTGAGCCGGGGGGTGCTGTGCCTGGAGGTGCTGGGTCTGGGGGTGGCTGGGTCGGGAGCTGCTGAGCCTGGGGGTGCTGAGCTGGGAGCTGCTGAGCCTGGGGGTGCTGCGTCTGGAGCTGCTGAGCCTGGGGTTTCTCCTGCTGCTGCGTCTCGCCGGGAGCCCCTCTCTCCACAGGAGCTGCGCGAGTGGTTCGCTCGCCGCTGGAGGCGTGCTGCTGAGTCTGGAGGTGCTGCTGGAGCTGGAGCTGGAGCTTCTTCGACCGTCGAGGGTGCGGGTGCTGCCGGTCCTGGAGCTGCTGGACCTGCGGGTCCTCCTGGAGCTGGAAGTGCTGAGGGCGTTGGTGCTGAGCCTACTGCTGTTGGTCCTGCCGCTGGAGGTGTGGGTGGCGCTGGTGCTGTCGCTGAGGGTGCTGGTGCTGTCCCTGCTGAGTCTGGAGCTGCCGTGCGGCCTCGACCGTACTTGGTTCCGCTCCTGCAGCAGGTTCTTGGTCTTTCTCCTCCAGTAGAGGGTCCACCGCCTGTCCAGTCGCAGTCCCTACTGGAGCCTTCCTCTCCACTGCCTGCTCCCTCTCCTTACACTGGTCCTACTGGGGGTCTTGCTGAGCGTCGTGAGCCTGCATCTCGTCCCGCGTCGCCTTTTCGTGCTGCTCGCGCTAGTGGTCGCAGTTCGCGTCAACGTCCTCCTCCTGTCCCTGGCACCCACCGGATGTCTTTGCGTCCGTCCACTGCTCCTCTGCGTGCCCCTTTGCCTTCTCCTCCTGAGTCCTCTCTTCCTGCGCTTGCCGACCGTGAGTCGGACTCTCTTCGTGCTGCCAGTCCTACTGTCACGCGTCTGCTTGCTACTGTCGTCACTGACCCCTCTTTTGAGTCCACTGCTGCGTCTGCTCTTGTCGCTGAGCTCGTCGACTTTGCTGCTCGCTGTCGTCTCGACTACGCTGCTAGTCTTGTTGCTGAGTCTGCGTCTGTCTGTCCTCCGTCCGTCGGGGGTGAGTGTGCTCTTGGCACGGACGTCCTAGAGGACAGGCAGGAGGAGTTACAGTGTCTAGCGGCTGCTTCACCTCATCTCGCGTCTGTACTGCTTGCCCCTGAGGGAGACCCGGATGCACTAGACATCCCGACTCCGCGTTCTTACGCGGAGGCCGTAGAGGGTCCCTACTCCTCTCAGTGGCAGGCAGCTATGGATGCAGAGATGGCTTCCTGGAAGTCCACAGGCACCTACGTTGACGCGGTTCCCCCTCCTGGGGCGAACATCGTCAGTGGCATGTGGATCTTCAGGGTGAAGCGGCCGCCGGGCTCTCCACCTGTCTTCAAGGCACGGTACGTTGCTCGTGGTTTCAGTCAGCGGCAGGGAGTTGACTACTTTCAGACCTTCTCTCCCACCCCGAAGATGACCACTCTTCGGGTGCTGCTGCACATAGCCGCTCAGCGCGACTACGAGCTTCACTCTCTCGACTTCAGCACTGCGTTCTTGCAGGGTAGCCTGCACGAGGAGATCTGGCTTCGCCGTCCACCTGGCTTCACTGGGACTTTCCCTCCTGGCACCCAGTGGAGCCTCCGACGGCCAGTCTACGGTCTCCGCCAGGCACCGCGTGAGTGGCACGACACACTGAGGACTACGCTTGCGGCCCTTGGGTTTGCTCCTTCTACTGCTGACCCGTCGCTGTTTCTTCGCACCGACACTTCCCTGCCGCCGTTCTACATCCTCGTGTACGTCGACGACTTGGTCTTTGCCACAGCGGACACTGCTGGACTCGCCTACGTGAAGTCCGAGCTGCTGAAGAGACACACGTGCACAGACCTGGGTGAACTGCGCAGCTACCTTGGCTTGCAGATCACTCGGGACAGAGCACGCCGCACCATTACCTTGACTCAGTCACACATGGTGCAGCAGGTCCTTCAGCGCTTCGGCTTCACGTACTCCTCGCCTCAGGCCACTCCTCTGCCTACTCGCCACTCACTCTCAGCTCTGCCTTCGGATGAGTCCGTAGAGTCGAGTGGTCCGTATGCAGAGCTTGTTGGCTGCCTCATGTACCTGATGACCTGCACACGACCTGACCTTGCATACCCTCTGAGCATTCTTGCACGCTATGTTGCTCCTGGGAGACATAGACCAGAGCACATGGCTGCAGCGAAGAGGGTATTGCGCTACCTGTGCAGTACGTCGGGCATGGGGCTAGTGCTTGGAGGGCGGAGTCCAGTGGTCCTTACCGGCCACGCGGACGCTTCTTGGGCTGACGACCAGGCTACGCAGCGGTCGTCACAGGGTTACACCTTCAGCCTTCGGTTCCGGCTCTGTCTCGTGGCGGTCTACTCGCTCGTCTTCGGTTCTCGGCTCCAGTTGTGAGGCTGAGATCTACGCCGGGGCCATGGCTGCACAGGAGCTTCGCTGGCTCACCTACCTGCTGACTGACCTTGGAGAGCCGCCTCGTTCTCCTCCAGTGCTGTACGTAGACAACAAGGCCATGCTGGCCTTGTGTCGAGAGCAGCGCTTGGAGCACAGAACGAAGCACATTGCTCTCCGCTACTTCCTTGCTCGTGAGCTGCAGCAGCGTGGTCAGTTGCGACTTGCGTACGTGGCCTCTGAGGCCAACACTGCTGATGTGTTTCACCAAGGCACTCGCGCCTTGTGACCATCAGCGCTTTTGCACCCAGCTGGGTCTTGTGCCTGTCTTGCCTCACTTGCTCTCCTCTTGACTTCACTTGTACTGTGACATATATATATACCTGCTCTTGCTTGTCTAGTTTTATATATATGTCTGTACTCCTGCATGTGAACTGGCCTCTGGCCCTGCTCTTGTGCTCGGACTGTGTGGTGACTTTGTGATCCACCCTGAGCTTGCTTTGTTTTGCTTTGCTTGACTGGTCTTGTGACCCCTTGTTCTCCCCCACTTTGCCTATGGGGGTGTGTTAGATTATCATAGCTGATGCATGTTTGTAGGCTATAGTGGGGTAGCACATATGGGGTACAGTTTTCTAGGGTTGTATTTGTACCCAACTCAGACTTAGTCATTTCATTCCTGTTCTCTTCTCTCACATCTAATGCATATGTATATGGAAAATGGTGCATTGGCCAGGTCGGTCAGTATGGGAACTTAGAGCGCAAATGCCAGGGAGAACGGAAGCGCTCAGATCTCGCATAGTACACGGAATCTAGTGGTCTCAATCAAATAGAAGGTAGGAAATAAATTCATCTAGTGAACGTAAGGGTTTGAATGGTAACTAACGCACATGTGTAGAGAAAATGGTGCATCGGCCAGTCTGGCCTGCATTTCGCACTCATGGTGCAAGTAGGGCCAAGGAGAACGGAAACGCTCATTTCTCAAAACTAAAGGGAATCTAGCGGTCTCATTGATCAGAAGGTGGGAAATATATAAATCTAGTGAGCTAATAAGGTTCGAAAGGAATCTAATGCATATGTATATGGAAAGTGGTGCATTGGCCAGGTCGGTCAGTATGGGAAACTTAGAGTGCAAATGCCAGGGAGAACGGAAGCGCTCAGATCTCGCATAGTACACGGAATCTAGTGGTCTCACTCAAATAGAAGGTAGGAAATAAATTCATCTAGTGAACGTAAGGGTTTGAAAGGTAACTAACGCACATGTGTAGAGAAAATGGTGCATCGGCCAGTCTGGCCGGCATTTCGCACTTATAGTGCAAGTAGGGCCAAGGAGAACGGAAACGCTCATTTCTCAAAAATAAAGGGAATCTAGTGGTCTCACTCGATCAGAAGGTGGGAAATATATCAATCTAGTGAGCTAATAAGGTTCAGAAGGAATCTAATGCATATGTATATGGAAAGTGGTGCATTGGCCAGGTCGGTCAGTATGAGAACTTAGAGTGCAAATGATTGGGAGAACGGAATCGCTCAGATCTCGCATCATACACGGAATCTAGTGGTCTCACTCAATTATAAGGTAGGAAATAAATTCATCTAGTGAATGTAAGGGTTTGAAAGGTAACTAACGCACATGTGTAGAGAAAATGGTGCATCGGCCAGTCTGGCCGGCATTTCGCACTCATAGTGCAGGTGGGGCCAGGGAGAACGGAAACGCTCGTTTCTCAAAAAGTAGAGGGAATCTAACGGTCTCACTCAATTAGAAGGTGGGAAATATATAAATCTAGTCAGCTAAAAAGGTTTGAAAGGTATTCAACGCACATGTATAGAGAAAATGGTGCATTGGCCAGGTCGGTCAGTATCGGAACTTAAAATGCAAATGCCAGGGAGAACGAAAACGCTCAAATCTCCCATAGTACACGGAATCAAGTGGTCTCACTCAAATAGAAAGTAGGAAATATATTCATCTAGTGAACGTAAGGGTTTGAAAGGTAACTAACGCACATGTGTAGAGAAAATTGTGCATCGGCCAGTCTGGCCGGCATTTCGCACTTATAGTGCAACTAGGGCCAAGGAGAACAGAAACGCTCATTTCTCAAGAAGTAGAGGGAATCTAGCGGTCTCACTCGATCACAAGGTGGGAAATATATAAATCTAGTGAGCTAATAAGGTTCGAAAGGAATCTAATGCATATGTATATGGAAAATGGTGCATTGGCCAGGTCAGTCAGTATGGGAACTTGGAGTGCAAATGCCAGGGAGAACGGAAGCGCTCAGATCTCGCATAGCACACGGAATCTAGTGGTCTCACTCAAATAGAAGGTAGGAAATAAATTCATCTAGTGAACGTAAGGGTTTGAAAGGTAACTAACGCACATGTGTAGAGAAAATGGTGCATCGGCCAGTCTGGCCGGCATTTCGCACTTATAGTGCAAGTAGGGCCAAGGAGAACGGAAACGCTCATTTCTCAAAAAGTAAAGGGAATCTAGCGGTCTCACTCGATCAGAAGGTGGGAAATATATAAATCTAGTGAGCTAATAAGGTTCGAAAGGAATCTAATGCATATGTATATGGAAAATGGTGCATTGGCCAGGTCGGTCAGTATGGGAACTTAGAGTGCAAATGCCAGGGAGAACGGAAGCGCTCAGATCTCGCATAGTACACGGAATCTAGTGGTCTCACTCAAATAGAAGGTAGGAAATAAATTCATCTAGTGAACGTAAGGGTTTGAAAGGTAACTAACGCACATGTGTAGAGAAAATGGTGCATCGGCCAGTCTGGCCGGCATTTCGCACTTATAGTGCAAGTAGGGCCAAGGAGAACGGAAACGCTTATTTCTCAAAAAGTAAAGGGAATCTAGCGGTCTCACTCGATGAGAAGGTGGGAAATATATAAATCTAGTGAGCTAATAAGGTTCGAAAGGAATCTAATGCATATGTATATGGAAAGTGGTGCATTGGCCAGGTCGGTCAGTATGGGAACTTAGAGTGCAAATGCCAGGGAGAACAGAAGCGCTCAGATCTCGCATAGTACACGGAATCTAATGGTCTCACTCAAATAGAAGGTAGGAAATAAATTCATCTAGTGAATGTAAGGGTTTGAAAGGTAACTAACGCACATGTGTAGAGAAAATGGTGCATCGGCCAGTCTGGCCGGCATTTTGCACTTATAGTGCAACTAGGGCCAAGGAGAACGGAAACGCTCATTTCTCAAAAAGTAGAGGGAATCTAGCGGTCTCACTCGATCAGAAGGTTGGAAATATACAAATCTAGTGAGCTAATAAGGTTTGAAAGGAATCTAATGCATATTTATATGGAAAATGGTGCATTGGCTAGGTCGGTCAGTATGGGAACTTAGAGTGCAAATGCCAGGGAGAACGGAAGCGCTCAGATCTCGCATAGTACACGGAATCTAGTGGTCTAACTCAAATAGAAGGTAGGAAATAAATTCATCTAGTGAACGTAAGGGTTTGAAAGGTAACTAACGCACATGTGTAGAGAAAATGGTGCATCGGCCAGTCTGGCCGGCATTTCGCACTTATAGTGCAAGTAGGGCCAAGGAGAACGGAAACGCTCATTTCTCAAAAAGTAGAGGGAATCTAGCGGTCTCACTCGATCAGAAGGTGGGAAATATATAAATCTAGTGAGCTAATAAGGTTCGAAAGGAATCTAATGCATATGTATATGGAAAATGGTGCATTGGCCAGGTCGGTCAGTATGGGAACTTAGAGTGCAAATGCAAGGGAGAACGGAAGCGCTCAGATCTCGCATAGTACACGGAATCTAGTGGTCTCACTCAAATAGAAGGTAGGAAATAAATTCATCTAGTGAACGTAAGGGTTTGAAAGGTAACTAACGCACATGTGTAGAGAAAATGGTGCATCGGCCAGTCTGGCCGGCATTTCGCACTTATAGTGCAACTAGGGCCAAGGAGAACGGAAACGCTCATTTCTCAAAAAGTAAAGGGAATCTAGTGGTCTCACTCGATCAGAAGGTGGGAAATATATAAATCTAGTGAGCTAATAAGGTTCGAAAGGAATCTAATGCATATGTATATGGAAAATGGTGCATTGGCCAGGTCGGTCAGTATGGGAACTTAGAGTGCAAATGCCAGGGAGAACGGATGCGCTCAGATCTCGCATAGTACACGGAATCTAGTGGTCTCACTCAAATAGAAGGTAGGAAATAAATTCATCTAGTGAACGTAAGGGTTTGAAAGGTAACTAACGCACATGTGTAGAGAAAATGGTGCATCGGCCAGTCTGGCCGGCATTTCGCACTCATAGTGCAGGTGGGGCCAGGGAGAACGGAAACGCTCGTTTCTCAAAAAGGAGGGGGAATCCAACGGTCTCACTCGATCAGAAGGTGGGAAATATATAAATCTAGTCAGCTAAAAAGGTTTGATAGTATTCAATGCACATGTATATAGAAAATGGTGCATTGGCCAGGTCGGTCAGTATCGGAACTTAAAATGCAAATGCCAGGGAGAACGGAAGCGCTCAGATCTCGCATAGTACACAGAATCAAGTGGTCTCACTCAAATAGAAAGTAGGAAATATATTCATCTAGTGAACGTAAGGGTATGAAAGGTAACTAACGCACATGTGTAGAGAAAATTGTGCATCGGCCAGTCTGGCCGGCATTTCGCACTTATAGTGCAACTAGGGCCAAGGAGAACGGAAACGCTCATTTCTCAAAAAGTAATGGGAATCTAGCGGTCTCACTCGATCAGAAGATGGGAAATATATAAATCTGGTGAGCTAATAAGGTTCGAAAGGAATCTAATGCATATGTATATGGAAAATGGTGCATTGGCCAGGTCGGTCAGTATGGGAACTTAGAGTGCAAATGCCAGGGAGAACGGAAGCGCTCAGATCTCGCATAGTTCACGGAATCTAGTGGTCTCACTCAAATAGAAGGTAGGAAATAAATTCATCTAGTGAACATAAGGGTTTGAAAGGTAACTAACGCACATGTGTAGAGAAAATGGTGCATCGGCCAGTCTGGCCGGCATTTCGCACTTATAGTACAAGTAGGGCCAAGGAGAACGGAAACGCTGATTTCTCAAAAAGTAAAGGGAATCTAGCGGTCCCACTCGATCAGAAGGTGGGAAATATATAAATATAGTGAGCTAATAAGGTTCAGAAGGAATCGAATGCATATGTATATGGAAAGTGGTGCATTGGCCAGGTCGGTCAGTATGGGAACTTAGAGTGCAAATGCCAGGGAGAACGGAAGCGCTCAGATCTCGCATAGTACACGGAATCTAGTGGTCTAACTCAAATAGAAGGTAGGAAATAAATTCATCTAGTGAACGTAAGGGTTTGAAAGGTAACTAACGCACATGTGTAGAGAAAATGGTGCATCGGCCAGTCTGGCCGGCATTTCGCACTTATAGTGCAAGTAGGGCCAAGGAGAACGGAAACGCTCATTTCTCAAAAAGTAGAGGGAATCTAGCGGTCTCACTCGATCAGAAGGTGGGAAATATATAAATCTAGTGAGCTAATAAGGTTCGAAAGGAATCTAATGCATATGTATATGGAAAATGGTGCATTGGCCAGGTCGGTCAGTATGGGAACTTAGAGTGCAAATGCAAGGGAGAACGGAAGCGCTCAGATCTCGCATAGTACACGGAATCTAGTGGTCTCACTCAAATAGAAGGTAGGAAATAAATTCATCTAGTGAACGTAAGGGTTTGAAAGGTAACTAACGCACATGTGTAGAGAAAATGGTGCATCGGCCAGTCTGGCCGGCATTTCGCACTTATAGTGCAACTAGGGCCAAGGAGAACGGAAACGCTCATTTCTCAAAAAGTAAATGGAATCTAGTGGTCTCACTCGATCAGAAGGTGGGAAATATATAAATCTAGTGAGCTAATAAGGTTCGAAAGGAATCTAATGCATATGTATATGGAAAATGGTGCATTGGCCAGGTCGGTCAGTATGGGAACTTAGAGTGCAAATGCCAGGGAGAACGGATGCGCTCAGATCTCGCATAGTACACGGAATCTAGTGGTCTCACTCAAATAGAAGGTAGGAAATAAATTCATCTAGTGAACGTAAGGGTTTGAAAGGTAACTAACGCACATGTGTAGAGAAAATGGTGCATCGGCCAGTCTGGCCGGCATTTCGCACTCATAGTGCAGGTGGGGCCAGGGAGAACGGAAACGCTCGTTTCTCAAAAAGGAGAGGGAATCCAACGGTCTCACTCGATCAGAAGGTGGGAAATATATAAATCTAGTCAGCTAAAAAGGTTTGATAGTATTCAATGCACATGTATATAGAAAATGGTGCATTGGCCAGGTCGGTCAGTATCGGAACTTAAAATGCAAATGCCAGGGAGAACGGAAGCGCTCAGATCTCGCATAGTACACAGAATCAAGTGGTCTCACTCAAATAGAAAGTAGGAAATATATTCATCTAGTGAACGTAAGGGTTTGAAAGGTAACTAACGCACATGTGTAGAGAAAATTGTGCATCGGCCAGTCTGGCCGGCATTTCGCACTTATAGTGCAACTAGGGCCAAGGAGAACGGAAACGCTCATTTCTCAAAAAGTAGAGGGAATCTAGCGGTCTCACTCGATCAGAAGATGGGAAATATATAAATCTAGTGAGCTAATAAGGTTCGAAAGGAATCTAATGCATATGTATATGGAAAATGGTGCATTGGCCAGGTCGGTCAGTATGGGAACTTAGAGTGCAAATGCCAGGGAGAACGGAAGCGCTCAGATCTCGCATAGTTCACGGAATCTAGTGGTCTCACTCAAATAGAAGGTAGGAAATAAATTCATCTAGTGAACGTAAGGGTTTGAAAGGTAACTAACGCACATGTGTAGAGAAAATGGTGCATCGGCCTGTCTGGCCGGCATTTCGCACTTATAGTGCAAGTAGGGCCAAGGAGAACGGAAACGCTGATTTCTCAAAAAGTAAAGGGAATCTAGCGGTCCCACTCGATCAGAAGGTGGGAAATATATAAATATAGTGAGCTAATAAGGTTCAGAAGGAATCGAATGCATATGTATATGGAAAGTGGTGCATTGGCCAGGTCGGTCAGTATGGGAACTTAGAGTGCAAATGCCTGGGAGAACGGAACCGCTCAGATCTCGCATAATACACGGAATCTAGTGGTCTCACTCAAATATAAGTTAGGAAATATATTCATCTAGTGAACGTAAGGGTTTGAAAGGTAACTAAGGCACATGTGTAGAGAAAATGGTGCATCGGCCAGTCTGGCCGGCATTTCGCACTTATAGTGCAAGTAGGGCCAAGGAGATCGGAAACGCTCATTTCTCAAAAAGTAAAGGGAATCTAGCGGTCTCACTCGATCAGAAGGTGGGAAATATATAAATCTAGTGAGTTAATAAGGTTCGAAAGGAATCTAATGCATATGTATATGGAAAATGGTGCATTGGCCAGGTCGGTCAGTATGGGAACTTAATGTGCAAATGCCAGGGAGAACGGAAGCGCTCAGATCTCGCATAGTACACGGAATCTAGTGGTCTCACTCAAATTGAAGGTAGGAAATAAATTTATTTAGTGAACGTAAGGGTTTGAAAGGTAACTAACGCACATGTGTAGAGAAAATGGTGCATCGGCCAGTCTGGCCGGCATTTCGCACTTATAGTGCAAGTAGGGCCAAGGAGAAAGGAAACGCTCATTTCTCAAAAAGTAAAGGGAATCTAGCGGTCTCACTCGATCAGAAGGTGGGAAATATATAAATCTAGTGAGCTAATAAGGTTCGGAAGGAATCTAATGCATATGTATATGGAAAGTGGTGCATTGGCCAGGTCGGTCAGTATGGGAACTTAGAGTGCAAATGCCTGGGAGAACGGAAGCGCTCAGATCTCGCATAATACACGGAATCTAGTGGTCTCACTCAAATATAAGGTAGGAAATATATTCATCTAGTGAACGTAAGGGTTTGAAAGGTAACTAACGCACATGTGTAGAGAAAATGGTGCATCGGCCAGTCTGGCCGGCATTTCGCACTCATAGTGCAGGTGGGGCCAGGAAGAACAGAAACGCTCGTCTCTCAAAAAGTAGAGGGAATCTAACGGTCTCACTCAATCAGAATGTGGGAAATATATAAATCTAGTCAACTAAAAATGTTTGAAATATATTCACCGCACATGTATAGAGAAAATGGTGCATTGGCTAGGTCGGTCAGTATCGGAACTTAAAATGCAAATGCCATGGAGAACGGAAGCGCTCAGATCTCGCATAGTACACGGAATCAAGTGGTCTCACTCAAATAGAAGGTAGGAAATAAATTCATCTAGTGAACGTAAGGGTTTGAAAGGTAACTAACGCACATGTGTAGAGAAAATGGTGCATCGGCCAGTCTGGCCGGCATTTCGCACTTATAGTGCAAGTAGGGCCAAGGAGAACGGAAACGCTTATTTCTCAAAAAGTAAAGGGAATCTAGCAGTCTCACTCGATCAGAAGGTGGGAAATCTATAAATCTAGTGAGCTAATAAGGTTTGAAAGGAATCTAATGCATATGTATATGGAAAATGGTGCATTGGCCAGGTCGGTCAGTATGGGAACTTAGAGTACAAATGCCAGGGAGAACGGAAACGCTCAGATCTCGCATAGTACACGGAATCTAGTGGTCTCACTCAAATAGAAGGTAGGAAATAAATTCATCTAGTGAACGTAAGGGTTTGAAAGGTAACTAACGTACATGTGTAGAGAAAATGGTGCATCGGCCAGTCTGGCCGCATTTCGCACTTATAGTGCAAGTAGGGCCAAGGAGAACGGAAACGCTCATTTCTCAGAAAGTAAAGGGAATCTAGCGGTCTCACTCGATCAGAAGGTGGGAAATATATAAATCTAGTGAGCTAATAAGGTTTGGAAGGAATCTAATGCATATGTTTATCGAAAGTCGTGCATTGGCCAGGTCGGTCAGTATGGGAACTTAGAGTGCAAATGCCAGGGAGAACGGAACCGCTCAGATCTCGCATAATACACGGAATCTAGTGGTCTCACTCAAATATAAGGTAGGAAATATATTCATCTAGTGAACGTAAGGGTTTGAAAGGTAACTAACGCACATGTGTAGAGAAAATGGTGCATCGGCTTGTCTGGCCTGGGAGAACGGAAACGCTCGTTTCTCAAATAGTAGAGGGAATCTAACGGTCTCACTCGATCAGAAGGTGGGAAATATATAAATCTAGTCAGCTAAAAAGGTTTGAAATGTATTCAACGCACATGTATAGAGAAAATGGTGCATTGGCCAGGTCGGTCAGTATCGGAACTTAAAAAGCAAATGCCAGGGAGAACGGAAGCGCTCAGATCTCGCATAGTACACGGAATCAAGGGGTCTCACTCAAATAGAAAGTAGGAAATATATTCATCTAGTGAATGTAAGGGTTTGAAAGGTAACTAACGCACATGTGTAGAGAAAATTGTGCATCGGCCAGTCTGGCCGGCATTTCGCACTTATAGTCCAACTAGGGCCAAGGAGAACGGAAACGCTCATTTCTAAAAAAGGAAAGGGAATCTAGCGGTCTCACTCGATCAGAAGGTGGAAAATATATAAATCTAGTGAGCTAATAAGGTTCGAAAGGAATCTAATGCATATGTATATGGAAAATGGTGCATTGGCCAGGTCGGTCAGTATGGGAACTTAGAGTGCAAATGCCAGGGAGAACGGAAGCGCTCAGATCTCGCATAGTACACGGAATCTAGTGGTCTCACTCAAATAGAAGGTAGGAAATAAATTCATCTAGTGAACGTAAGGGTTTGAAAGGTAACTAACGCACATGTGTAGAGAAAATGGTGCATCGGCCAGTCTGGCCGGCATTTCGCACTTATAGTGCAAGTAGGGCCAAGGAGAACGGAAACGCTCATTTCTAAAAAATTAAAGGGAATCTAGCGGTCTCACTCGATCAGAAGGTGGGAAATATATAAATCTAGTCAGCTAAAAAGGTTTGATAGTATTCAATGCACATGTATAGAGAAAATGGTGCATTGGCCAGGTCGGTCAGTATCGGAACTTAAAATGCAAATGCCAGGGAGAACGGAAGCGCTCAGATCTCGCATAGTACACGGAATCAAGTGGTCTCACTCAAATAGAAAGTAGGAAATATATTCATCTAGTGAACGTAAGGGTTTGAAAGGTAACTAACGCACATGTGTAGAGAAAATTGTGCATCGGCCAGTCTGGCCGGCATTTCGCACTTATAGTGCAACTAGGGCCAAGGAGAACGGAAACGCTCATTTCTAAAAAAGGAAAGGGAATCTAGCGGTCTCACTCGATCAGAAGGTGGAAAATATATAAATCTAGTGAGCTAATAAGGTTCGAAAGGAATCTAATGCATATGTATATGGAAAATGGTGCATTGGCCAGGTCGGTCAGTATGGGAACTTAGAGTGCAAATGCCAGGGAGAACGGAAGCGCTCAGATCTCGCATAGTACACGGAATCTAGTGGTCTCACTCAAATAGAAGGTAGGAAAAAAATTCATCTAGTGAACGTAAGGGTTTGAAAGGTAACTAACGCACATGTGTAGAGAAAATGGTGCATCGGCCAGTCTGGCCGGCATTTCGCACTTATAGTGCAAGTAGGGCCAAGGAGAACGGAAACGCTCATTTCTAAAAAATTAAAGGGAATCTAGCGGTCTCACTCGATCAGAAGGTGGGAAATATATAAATCTAGTCAGCTAAAAAGGTTTGATAGTATTCAATGCACATGTATAGAGAAAAATGGTGCATTGGCCAGGTCGGTCAGTATCGGAACTTAAATGCAAATGCCAGGGAGAACGGAAGCGCTCAGATCTCGCATAGTACACGGAATCAAGTGGTCTCACTCAAATAGAAAGTAGGAAATATATTCATCTAGTGAACGTAAGGGTTTGAAAGGTAACTAACGCACATGTGTAGAGAAAATTGTGCATCGGCCAGTCTGGCCGGCATTTCGCACTTATAGTGCAAGTAGGGCCAAGGAGAACGGAAACGCTCATTTCTCAAAAAGTAAGGGAATCTAGCGGTTTCACTCGATCAGAAGGTGGGAAATATATAAATCTAGTGAGCTAATAAGGTTTGAAAGGAATCTAATGCATATGTATATCGAAAATGGTGCATTGGCCAGGTCGGTCAGTATGGGAACTTAGAGTGCAAATGCCAGGGAGAACGGAAGCGCTCAGATCTCGCATAGTACACGGAATCTAGTGGTCTCACTCAAATAGAAGGTAGGAAATAAATTCATTTAGTGAACGTAAGGGTTTGAAAGGTAACTAACGCACATGTGTAGAGAAAATGGTGCATCGGCCAGTCTGGCCGGCATTTCGCACTTATAGTTCAAGTAGGGCCAAGGAGAACGGAAACGCTCATTTCTCAAAAAGTAAAGGGAATCTAGCGGTCTCACTCGATCAGAAGGTGGGAAATATATTAACCTAGTGAGCTAATAAGGTTCGGAAGGAATCTAATGCATATGTATATGGAAAATGGTGCATTGGCCAGGTCGGTCAGTATGGGAACTTAGAGTGCAAATGCCAGGGAGAATGGAACCGCTCAGATCTCGCATAGTACCCGGAATCTAGTGGTCTCACTCAAATAGAAGGTAGGAAATAAATTCATCTAGTGAACGTAAGGGTTTGAAAGGTAAGTAACGCACATGTGTAGAGAAAATGGTGCATCGGCCAATCTGGCCGGCATTTCGCACTTATAGAGCAACTAGGGCCAAGGAGAACGGAAACGCTCATTTCTCAAAAAGTAAAGGGAATCTAGCGGTCTCACTCGATCAGAAGGTGGAAAATATATAAATCTAGTGAGCTAATAAGGTTCGAAAGGAATCTAATGCATATGTATATGGAAAATGGTGCATTGGCCAGGTCGGTCAGTATGGGAACTTAGAGTGCAAATGCCAGGGAGAATGGAAGCGCTCAGATCTCGCATAGTACACGGAATCTAGTGGTCTCACTCAAATAGAAGGTAGGAAATAAATTCATCTAGTGAACGTAAGGGTTTGAAAGGTAAGTAACGCACATGTGTAGAGAAAATGGTGCATCGGCCAGTCTGGCCGGCATTTCGCACTTATAGTGCAACTAGGGCCAAGGAGAACGGAAACGCTCATTTCTCAAAAAGGAAAGGGAATCTAGCGGTCTCACTCGATCAGAAGGTGAAAAATATATAAATCTAGTGAGCTAATAAGGTTCGAAAGGAATCTAATGCATATGTATATGGAAAATGGTGCATTGGCCAGGTCGGTCAGTATGGGAACTTAGAGTGCAAATGCCAGGGAGAACGGAAGCGCTCAGATCTCGCATAGTACACGGAATCTAGTGGTCTCACTCAAATAGAAGGTAGGAAAAAAATTCATCTAGTGAACGTAAGGGTTTGAAAGGTAACTAACGCACATGTGTAGAGAAAATGGTGCATCGGCCAGTCTGGCCGGCATTTCGCACTTATAGTGCAAGTAGGGCCAAGGAGAACGGAAACGCTCATTTCTCAAAAAGTAAAGGGAATCTAGCGGTCTCACTCGATCAGAAGGTGGGAAATATATAAATCTAGTCAGCTAAAAAGGTTTGATAGTATTCAATGCACATGTATAGAGAAAATGGTGCATTGGCCAGGTCGGTCAGTATCGGAACTTAAAATGCAAATGCCAGGGAGAACGGAAGCGCTCAGATCTCGCATAGTACACGGAATCAAGTGGTCTCACTCAAATAGAAAGTAGGAAATATATTCATCTAGTGAACGTAAGGGTTTGAAAGGTAACTAACGCACATGTGTAGAGAAAATTGTGCATCGGCCAGTCTGGCCGGCATTTCGCACTTATAGTGCAAGTAGGGCCAAGGAGAACGGAAACGCTCATTTCTCAAAAAGTAAAGGGAATCTAGCGGTTTCACTCGATCAGAAGGTGGGAAATATATAAATCTAGTGAGCTAATAAGGTTTGAAAGGAATCTTATGCATATGTATATCGAAAATGGTGCATTGGCCAGGTCGGTCAGTATGGGAACTTAGAGTGCAAATGCCAGGGAGAACGGAAGCGCTCAGATCTCGCATAGTACACGGAATCTAGTGGTCTCACTCAAATAGAAGGTAGGAAATAAATTCATTTAGTGAACGTAAGGGTTTGAAAGGTAACTAACGCACATGTGTAGAGAAAATGGTGCATCGGCCAGTCTGGCCGGCATTTCGCACTTATAGTTCAAGTAGGGCCAAGGAGAACGGAAACGCTCATTTCTCAAAAAGTAAAGGGAATCTAGCGGTCTCACTCGATCAAAAGGTGGGAAATATATAAACCTAGTGAGCTAATAAGGTTCGGAAGGAATCTAATGCATATGTATATGGAAAATGGTGCATTGGCCAGGTCGGTCAGTATGGGAACTTAGAGTGCAAATGCCAGGGAGAATGGAACCGCTCAGATCTCGCATAGTACCCGGAATCTAGTGGTCTCACTCAATAGAAGGTAGGAAATAAATTCATCTAGTGAACGTAAGGGTTTGAAAGGTAACTAACGCACATGTGTAGAGAAAATGGTGCATCGGCCAGTCTGGCCGGCTTTTCGCACTTATAGTGCAACTAGGGCCAAGGAGAACGGAAACGCTCATTTCTCAAAAAGGAAAGGGAATCTAGCGGTCTCACTCGATCAGAAGGTGGAAAATATATAAATCTAGTGAGCTAATAAGGTTCGAAAGGAATCTAATGCATATGTATATGGAAAATGGTGCATTGGCCAGGTCGGTCAGTATGGGAACTTAGAGTGCAAATGCCAGGGAGAATGGAAGCGCTCAGATCTCGCATAGTACACGGAATCTAGTGGTCTCACTCAAATAGAAGGTAGGAAATAAATTCATCTAGTGAACGTAAGGGTTTGAAAGGTAACTAACGCACATGTGTAGAGAAAATGGTGCATCGGCCAGTCTGGCCGGCATTTCGCACTTATAGTGCAACTAGGGCCAAGGAGAACGGAAACGCTCATTTCTCAAAAAGGAAAGGGAATCTAGCGGTCTCACTCGATCAGAAGGTGGAAAATATATAAATCTAGTGAGCTATTAAGGTTCGAAAGGAATCTAATGCATATGTATATGGAAAATGGTGCATTGGCCAGGTCGGTCAGTATGGGAACTTAGTGTGAGAGAAGAGAACAGGAATGAAAATGACTAAGTCAGAGTTGGGTACAAATACAACCCTAGAAAACTGTACCCCATATGTGCTACCCCCACTATGGCCTACAAACATGCATCAACTATGATAATCTGACACACCCCCATAGGCAAAGTGGGGGAGAACAAGGGTCACAAGACCAGTCAAGCAAAGCAAAACAAGCAAGCTCAGGGTGGATCACAAAGTCACCACACAGTCCGAGCACAAGAGCAGGGCCAGAGGCCAGTTCACATGCAGGAGTACAGACATATATATATATAAAACTAGACAAGCAAGAGCAGGTATATATATATGTCACAGTACAAGTGAAGTCAAGAGGAGAGCAAGTGAGGCAAGACAGGCACAAGACCCAGCTGGGTGCAAAAGCGCTGATGGTCACAAGGCGCGAGTGCCTTGGTGAACACATCAGCAGTGTTGGCCTCAGAGGCCACGTACGCAAGTCGCAACTGACCACGCTGCTGCAGCTCACGAGCAAGGAAGTAGCGGAGAGCAATGTGCTTCGTTCTGTGCTCCAAGCGCTGCTCTCGACACAAGGCCAGCATGGCCTTGTTGTCTACGTACAGCACTGGAGGAGAACGAGGCACCTCTCCAAGGTCAGTCAGCAGGTAGGTGAGCCAGCGAAGCTCCTGTGCAGCCATGGCCCCGGCGTAGATCTCAGCCTCACAACTGGAGCCGAGAACCGAGGACGAGCGAGTAGACCGCCACGAGACAGAGCCGGAACCAAGGCTGAAGGTGTAACCCTGTGACGACCGCTGCGTAGCCTGGTCGTCAGCCCAAGAAGCGTCCGCGTGGCCGGTAAGGACCACTGGACTCCGCCCTCCAAGCACTAGCCCCATGCCCGACGTACTGCACAGGTAGCGCAATACCCTCTTCGCTGCAGCCATGTGCTCTGGTCTGTGTCTCCCAGGAGCAACATAGCGTGCAAGAATGCTCAGAGGGTATGCAAGGTCAGGTCGTGTGCAGGTCATCAGGTACATGAGGCAGCCAACAAGCTCTGCATACGGACCACTCGACTCTACGGACTCATCCGAAGGCAGAGCTGAGAGCGAGTGGCGAGTAGACAGAGGAGTGGCCTGAGGCGAGGAGTACGTGAAGCCGAAGCGCTGAAGGACCTGCTGCACCATGTGTGACTGAGTCAGGGTAATGGTGCGACGTGCTCTGTCCCGGGTGATCTGCAAGCCAAGGTAGCTGCGCAGTTCACCCAGGTCTGTGCACGTGTGTCTCTTCTGCAGCTCGGACTTCACGTGGGCGAGTCCAGCAGTGTCAGCAGTGGCAAAGACCAAGTCGTCGACGTACACGAGGATGTAGAACAGCGGCAAAGAGGTGTTGTGTGCGCAGAAACAACGACGGGTCAGCAGTAGAGGGAGCAAACCCAAGAGCCGCAAGCGTAGTCCTCAGTGTGTCGTGCCACTCACGCGGTGCCTGGCCGAGACCGTAGACTGGCCGTCGGAGGCTCCACTGGGTGCCAGGAGGGAAAGTCCCAGTGAAGCCAGGTGGACGGCGAAGCCAGATCTCCTCGTGCAGGCTACCCTGCAAGAACGCAGTGCTGAAGTCGAGAGAGTGAAGCTCGTAGTCGCGCTGAGCGGCTATGTGCAGCAGCACCCGAAGAGTAGTCATCTTCGGGGTGGGAGAGAAGGTCTGAAAGTAGTCAACTCCCTGCCGCTGACTGAAACCACGAGCAACGTACCGTGCCTTGAAGACAGGTGGAGAGCCCGGCGGCCGCTTCACCCTGAAGATCCACATGCCACATGACGATGTTCGCCCCACGAGGGGGAACCGCGTCAACGTAGGTGCCTGTGGACTTCCAGGAAGCCATCTCTGCATCCATAGCTGCCTGCCACTAAGAGGAGTAGGGACCCTCTACGGCCTCCGCGTAAGAACGCGGAGTCGGGATGTCTAGTGCATCCGGGTCTCCCTCAGGGGCAAGCAGTACAGACGCGAGATGAGGTGAAGCAGCCGCTAGACACTGTAACTCCTCCTGCCTGTCCTCTAGGACGTCCGTGCCAAGAGCACACTCACCCCCGACGGACGGAGGACAGACAGACGCAGACTCAGCAACAAGACTAGCAGCGTAGTCGAGGCGACAGCGAGCAGCAAAGTCGACGAGCTCAGCGACTAGAGCAGACGCAGCAGTGGACTCAAAAGAGGGGTCAGTGACGACAGTAGCAAGCAGAACGCGTGACAGTAGGACTGGCAGCACGAAGAGAGTCCGACTCAGGGTCGGCAAGCGCAGGAAGAGAGGACTCAGGAGGAGAAGGCAAAGGGGCACGCAGAGGAGCAGTGGACGGACGCAAAGACATCCGGTGGGTGCCAGGGACACGAGGAGGACGCTGACGCGAACTGCGACCACTAGCGCGAGCAGCACGAACAGGCGACGCGGGACGAGACGCAGGCTCACGACGCTCAGCAAGACCTCAGTAAGACCAGTGTAAGGAGAGGGAGCAGGCAGTGGAGAGGAAGGCTCCAGTAGGGACTGCGACTGGACAGGCGGTGGACCCTCTACTGGAGGAGAAAGACCAAGAACCTGCTGCAGGAGCGGAACGAAGTACGGCCGAGGCCGCACGGCAGCTCCAGACTCAGCAGGGACAGCACCAGCACCCTCAGCGACAGCACCAGCGCCACCCACACCTCCAGCGGCAGGACCAACAGCAGTAGGCTCAGCACCAACGCCCTCAGCACTTCCAGCTCCAGGAGGACCCGCAGGTCCCAGCAGCTCCGGGACCGGCAAGCACCCGCACCCTCGACGGTCGAAGAAGCTCCAGCTCCAGCTCCAGCAGCACCTCCAGACTCAGCAGCACGCCTCCAGCGGCGAGCGAACCACTCGCGCAGCTCCTGTGGAGAGAGGGGCTCCCGGCGAGACGCAGCAGCAGGAGAAACCCCAGGCATCAGGCAGCTCCAGACGCAGCACCCCCAGGCTCAGCAGCTCCCAGCTCAGCACCCCCAGCTCAGCAGCTCCCGACCCAGCACCCCCCAGACCCAGCACCTCCAGGCACAGCACCCCCCGGCTCAGCACCCCCAGGCTCCGCAACCCTCCGCAGTAGCACCCTCAGGCTCAGCACCCCCGCGCACAGCACCCCCAGAGTCAGCACCCCCAGGCTCAGCACCCGCAGCAGCACCAGAGTCACCTGTAACCTCGACCAGGGTCACGGCGTCTACCCTGGGACACACCTGAGGGGGCAGGAACCTGAGGGGGGAGGGGGTTCTACCGGGGGGGGAACCGGCACAAGGAAGTCCGGGGGAGGGGGGAGGGAAGGAGTGCGGTAGGGGAAGAGACGGTAGAAGGGGACTGACTCGTCGAACGTGACGTCCTGGGAGGACAGAACACGACGAGAGGAGGGGGTGGTAAAACTGCCACCCTGGGGCGTCAGTGGGGAAGCCAAGGAAGACACAGGGAGCAGCACGAGGGGACAGCTTGTCCGCAGACAAGTCGCGGACAAACGCCCGAGATCCCCAGACACGGAACACAGACGCATCGCCAACCTTCCCCGTCCACAGCAAGGCGGGGGACATCGCAGGCCGAGAGACCCGGGGGTGAAGGTTGAGCTGATGCGCCGCGTACCTCACCGCAAAACGGCCACAGAAAATGGGGGGGCAGCCGCATGCATCATGGACGTACGAGCGACATCCATGACCATGCCAATGCTGCGCTCAGCAATCCCATTTTGCTGTGGTGAGTCCGGAAGCGTGAAGGTCCTGGCGGATCCCCCTTGCACGACAGTAGTCTCGCAGAAGGCGAGAAGAGAACTCTCCGCCTCTGTCCGAGTGCAGACGCAGAACAGGGAAGTCCGAGGCCGAAGCTCTTCCTGAGCTGGAGACGAGCCTCGCGGATCCAGTCGATCAGCACCTCAGTGACCGCACCCTTGCTGCGCAAGGGGAGGACTGTGGTGTAACGCGAGTAGTCGTCAACCACCAACAGGAAGTAGCGCTCGTGACCCTGCCCACGGACGGGGGCTGGGCCCCACACATCCATGTGAAGCGTCTGCAGGGGAGCCTCTGTCGGGGGGAAGTGGGAGGAGTGAGGAAGTAGCCCGGAGGCGACCCTCGACACAGGGGACACAGGAAGGTCCTGGCCCGGAGGGGAGAGGAGGGAGAGACTGGGGAAGACCAGAGACAAGGACACGGGAAGCCATGCTCCGAAGACGGGGCAAGGAGGGGTGGCCAAGACGGTGGTGCCACAGGAGAGTCTCGTGAGACAGGAGGGCGACAAGAACAGGGGGCAGACTCAGGACCTGACCGGGACAGCAGCAGCAAACACCTGACCTGACGCAGCCACCTGACCAGAACGCAGGGACAGGAGGAGACTCAACGGTCAGGGTGTAGAGACTCGACACTCGGCCGACGCGAGAACGTGGCCAGGTGTCGGCCTGTGCGTGCCTCCGTGCCGTGGTGTCACGCGCTGACTCGCAGGAGTGAACTGGTGAACCCCCACATCCTGCAGGTCCGCGCCACTCACCAAGTTCGTAGAGAACGAGGGAAGGTACAGACCAGACAGGGTGCCCGAAGGGGCAAGCCGGACACGGGAGGAAAGTGGAGAAGTGAGACAGGACAGGACCCCCAGAGGGGTCAGCAAGGGAGGCTGCAACCGGCCGGCCCGAGCGGCGTAAGGGTAGTGCGGTCTCGAAAGAAGGAGCGAGAAGCCCCGGAGTCAAGTGTGAAAGTGAGGGAGTACGAGGACGACGCAGTACCTGAGAGCGCAGTCTCACCAGTACCTGAGAGCACAGACGCACTGGCACCTAGAGCAGCAGCCTCACAAGCACCTAGCGCAGCAGTACCAATGCCCGGGTCGGGCTGGAAACACCGGTAACCCTCATTCTCCTCACTATAAGTACACAGCATACATAGCAGCAAGGATAGCATCAAAATCAAGATCAAAGATCGCTACACCAACCCTAAGAAGCTCATCCCAGCGAGGGATCTCAGTAGCCCCAGGGAACTGCTGACGCCAAGCGTCCGTCAGGCGGCCAAAGCAGCGCTGGGCGGCGTGGGCACCCCCACACTGCTCACCCGCGCGGTCGCCGGAACGAAGAACGTAGGTGCAGGGACCAGTACCCCACCCCTCTGACGCCCAGCGTACCACTCACGAAGCTGCTGAGGCGGAGGGATGTCCCGCGAGCGCTGCTGCTGCTGCCGCTGCGAGCGCTGGCCACCACCACCGCCGCTACGCTGCTGGGTACCACCTCGACCAGCTCCACCTCCTCCACCACCACCGCCTCCTCCGCTGCCGCCTCCACCGCCTCCACCTCCGCCGCCTCCACCTCCGCCGCTGCCTCCACCACCACCGCTGGCACCACCACCACCGTCTCCGCCGCTGCTGCCACCACCACCACACCCCGCCACTAGTCCCGCCGCCACCCCCACTCCCTCCGCCGCCACCGCCGCCACCGCCACCGCCCCCTCCAGCTCCACCCGCGCCCTTGCCCCCCCTTGCCCTTGCTGGAGCGACGTCTCCCACTAGGGGCAGACGCCGCGCCGACCGACTCAAGACCAAGCAGGTCGGCAGCAGCAGCAGAGGCAACAGAGGGCAGCAAGGGGGAAGGAGAGCACCCCTCAAAGATGGGGGTGCGAGGGTCACCACGAGAAGCACCTACAGCGACTATGCTCTTCTCCGCTGCGAGGAGGGCCTTCTCGAGGAGGTCGACGGTGAGGGTGGTGGGACAGACTGCGAGAAAGTGGTCCCTGACGACGCGAAGGGAGTCACGGAGGCGCGCGACTACGTAGTAGAGAGCGATGTACATGGGGGGTGGGTTCTTAGCGCAGAACTCAGCAGGAAGGGCGGGCGCGGGGGTAGCGAGTGTCACTAGTGCGGAGGTGCGTAATGAGTCAGCGACAGTGGGAAAGGCAGAGAGGTCAGGAAAGAGGTAGGGAAGCATGAGACGGCTCAGTGCAGCAGTGGCAGGGGAGGAGTAGCGCGCAACTACAGCGTCGTACAAGGTCTGAGCACTCTTGTACTGACTAAAGTGCGCACGCTCAGAGGTAGGGAGGTGGCGACGCACAGCAAGACGTGCAGCAGCATCGCGGGTGGCCCACTGAGAGCGGACAGTGGGGATCAGCATCAGCAGCAGGAGCAGGGAGCAGGAGAGGCGCCAGAGGTGAGGTCAAAGAGAGAAAGGCCGTCAGCCCTGTCGCACTGTAAGAACAGCTGCAGGTCGTCTAACCAGACCTCAAAATCAATGGCGCGACCCTCAGCGTCAAAAGCTAGGACACTAGGGGTAGCCATGGCGACGACAGCGACGCAGTGCAAGCAGTAGGGAAAGAGCTCGAGTGACAGTGGGACTGGCTCACCAGGCAGGGCAGGTCGTGCAGCTCAGCAGAAAGGCGGCTCGGCGACGGGCGGCTCGGGTGCACACGGCTCGGCTCCCGGGCGGCTCGGCGGCAGGGCGGCTCGGGTGCAGGGCGGCTCGGCTCCCGGGCGGACTCGGCGGCAGGGCGGCTCGGGGGCAGGCGGGCGGCTCGGCTCACGGGTCGGCTCGGCGCCAGGGCGGCTCGAGCGTCTTAGGGCGGCTCGGCTCCCGGCGGTCGGCTGCACGGCTGCCCGACTGCTGAGGTGGGGCGGCAGGGCAGCGTGAAAGAAACGGGGGGGCGGGGCCGCGTCAGAGGCCGGCGG
>CANXME010001388.1:600000-920094 GCA_948144175.1 Closterium sp. NIES-65 | reverse complement strand
GACGCCCCGCTTCTCCTCTCATAGCAGGTGGCCAACGTCTATATTTGCAGGTCTGCGACAAGGGGCAGGGCATGAAGGGCATGGGAGGGGGGCGGACGATCTCATCAGCAAGTTCAACCGGCTTTGGTGAACAAAGATGCTTCGGGGTCGAGTTGACCTGCGTCCGCCCCGACGCCGGCCCGTATTCCAACTTCTACACCTCGAGCGACATCCTTTCGTAGAATATTACGCCGACGTGATGACCACCCTATTGTCGGCAAGGTCGAGGAGCTCCCAGCCCTTGCTCTCCTCCAACACAGATAAACGCCCCACCTGGCCTTCTGCTTCAGATCTCCACCACGTTGCTGCTCAGGGACCAGAAACTGCACCATGCAGCCCGGTCACAGGCAAGGCAATTGCGGACCGAGACGGCCTGAGGCAGAGCAAGGTGCCACCAGAGTGCTGCACGCTTATGTGTAGCATCGGCTGCATCGACTCCACCACCGTCCTAATCTTCCGCTTCGCCATACCATTTTGCTGCGGGGTGTACGGACAGGTCAAGTCGTGGACGATCCCCTTTCCGTCTACGAAATGTGTGAACTGCTTTCTAAATAACTCCCCCTGGTCAGAGCACAGCATTAGCACCGACTTCTTTGCCCGCCGCTCAAACCACCACCAGTCACTGCGCGAACTTCCGCAGCACGTTGGACACATTAGCGACGGCCTCACCATACGTAGTGGGTCTTCTGGTCCTTCAGCAGCAAGAAGTACAGGCTGACATCCTTCGCAGCCACCAGGAATAGCCCGCACAGATGGATGTGCACGACAGCCTGGGAGTCCTCGGCGTCAGAGCTATTGTCGGGAAGGTGTGCCGCGCCATCTTCCAACCGATGCAAGAGATATACAGAGAGTTGGTAATGGCCAACGGCTTGATGCCCAGGCTGGTGAAAACTTCATGCTCCGCCGAGCTCGTAATGGCGTCGACACATGTTGGATGCAAATTCACATTGCAACGACATCATTCTGTCTGTTTGTACGAGCATGCGTGTGCGAATGCATTTGTGTGTGAACGAAATGTTCGTGTGTTTCTTTGCTTCGCACTTTTTCTTGAGGCATTTGCAAATACTCGAGCAGTGAGCGCTTTGGCACAACATTCTACACCCAATGAATGGTGCAAGCAGAAAGAACGAGCTCGCACAGCGACCCAGGATGGAACCTTCGCATTTCGGTTCATTTGAATGCGCAGATTCAATTACATCCAACTTGAAATTGTACTGTTTTGTAAAGCTGACTGTAGTGTTGCGCGGCAGGCACTAGAGGGGTACAATTAGGTGAGGGTTGAATCTTGTTTGTCTGTACCTGCAGGGTACGGGTTCAAGAAAAACCAGCGCGTGCGACGGCAGAATGCTACCGAGTCACGCTAACACTACGACGCTAGGCAAACGCTGTCCAAGCAATAACATTGTAATGGCAGAACTGTTGGTGTAAGGGCCTAACAAACTCAAGCTATTAAGACCTTATCAAACTTAAAAACCTCTCCTCGGGGTCACCTCCAAGGGTCCTTGGGTGTCTGGTACAAGACCAGCCCATATCCCGGGTCCGAGTTGTAGAAAGAGGGATCAAGAATGACTTAGTCAAAATAACAAGAGTACCTTGAACGTCGCGCAGCGTATCGTGCACACCATTGACCGGACTAAGCTGAGAAATTTCCTATCTCGAAGCTCACTCCAAGAGCTTTAAAATAAGCCAAGTTTGCCTCGCGAAAAATTCCTGCCATTACAAAGTTATGGCTCGGACAGCTGTTTGCCTAGCGTTGGAGTGCTAGTCTACTAGCGTTGACTTGGGTGGCATTTCGCCGCCGCACCGCGTAGAAACGAAATTCCAGGAAGAAAAGGAATTCGCTTGAATCAATTTCACTATATTCAGGTACAGACAGAGAAGGAATATATAGTTCTGGCTAGCAAGGACCTTGGGAAAAAACCTGGGAACAACTAGGGATGATCCCAAATAATTCCAAGCAACAGAACCAACCTGGCTGACAGACAGCAGATGGTAGGTTGGTAAACAACCTCTAGTTCTATTTTTCCAACCTGGGAAAACAACAACCAGATTCAGGTCCTAAAAAAACAGAACCTGATTTGTCTTTGCCCAACCAGCCAAATGCTGGTTCCACTGGTTTCGCCTCGCCCTTTAGCAAGCAGATACAGACAAACAACATCCAACCTTCACCTAAATTGTACCCCTATAGTGCCTGCCCTGCTACACTACAGTCAACCAAACAAAACAGTACAATTTCGAGTTGAATAGAACTGAATATGCACAATCAATTCAACCGAACCGAAAGGCTTCCATCTTGAGTTCCTTTGCAAGCTCGTCCTTTCTGCTTGTACTGTTTATAGCATGTACAATGTTGTGCCGAAGTGCATAATGCGCAGTACGTGCAAATGCTTCAAGCGAAAATTGCGAAAGCAAACAAACATACGAACATTCCATTCACACACAAGTGCATTCGCACACGCATACTCATACAAACAGACGGCAGGATGTCGTGCAATGTAAATTTGCACCCAACACACTTCCCCTCAGCCTGCCGGCTGCATCCCCATCATTCCATAATAGTTCATGCTTATTCCACTCATCTGCATACAACGCCAATGAGGCTCATCCGCAAACCTCTTGGTGAGGAAGTCTGCTAGCTGCTGGTGAGTCTTGATGTAGATCGGATTCACCGTCCCCCTCTTTACCTCCTTACGCAACCAGCGTCACTTGATGCGCAAGTGCTTGTTCAGCCCATGAGGCACAGCATTCCTGGCCATCCCAGGAGCTCCCTTGCTATCACAAAACAGCGGCGTAGCAACCTTTTGCTCCTGGCCAATCTCCTCTAACAGCCTCGTCAGCCAAATCACATCCTTCACCCCATGGAGCATCGTCATGTATTCTGATTTCACACAAGAGAGCGTTGTCTCCGTCTGCTTCTTTGACCTCCAACTAACAGGTCCTCCTCCAACTACGCCGATGTATCTTCCCACAGATCAGGAATCCTCCTTCTCAGAAGCCCACGTAGCATCGGTAAAGCAGGTAAGAAAGAGCTTGCCTTCTCCAAGCCTCTCCCCCTTCTCTTTCAGCACCTCAACCCCTCTCTGCTTCACCTGTGTAGATGCGGAGTATTGAACTCCATTGCTTGGGTGAGAGTTCAGATACTTCACCACACGCTCAGCTGCATCCACCTGCTCCTTATATAGATTCTGCACCACCCTAGCCAGCTGCCCAACCGAAAAAAAAATGTTGGGCCTTGTGTGAAACTGCTGCATACCCAGGCGGCTTCGTCATGCACACATCCTCCTCTAAAATCCCATTGAGGAATGCCATTGATATATCCATCTGATTGATGAATTTCCCACTTATGGTTGCATCTGCCAACAAGATACGGAGGGTAGGGGGTTTGGCAACGGGAGCAAAGATCTAATTGAAGTCCCGCTTCTCCTTCTGCATAAACCCCTTAGCCACCAGGCTACTCTTGTAGATGGTGACCTGTCCCTTCTTATCGGTCTTGATCCTTACAACCTACTTGCGCTGTACGGCTTTCTTCCCATCGGGCAGCACCACCAGATCCAGGTCCCATTCTCTAGCAGGCTCTGGTACTCAGGATCCCTGGAAACCAGCCACTTCTCCCTATCTGATCCAGCTAATGCCTCCTCCATGCTAGCTGGTTCCTCTGGTGCAGGGGCAAGAAAACAGTAGGCAGGTTCATCCTCCTCATCCGGATCATAGCCATGTAGAATCAGCAATGCCTCCTCGGTCCCAAGCTGCTGCTCTGCTACATCAGCTCCTACAGTCAGCTTCTTAGTGGCCATACGGGTACGTCCTGGCCTGGAGACGGGTGTTTCCCATCCCCTCATAACAACACTCTTCGGCTTCTTAGTTTTCCCCTGCTGCTGCTCTCCTCTCTCGGATACAGCAGCTCCAATAGTCCTACTGCTAGTCTCCTCGCCATTGTTTTCACCAGCAGGTGCCTCCTGCACCTTCTCTCCATCACCACCCTCTGCAGCTGCCTCCTCTCCCTCCTCCCACACACTAGGAGTCAGGTCTAGTTGTATGGTGATCTGCTCCATCTGCTGGGACACCCTGGCCTCCGGCTGTTTCTCCCAGCTCCAATACATCATGCCCTCAACAAACTTCACATCCCTGCTGTCAAACAACACACCCTTGGAAGGTTCCCACAGCAGCCATCCCTTGCTCTCAGCAGCCCGCCCCAAATGCACACACCAGATTGCACTCGCCCCCAACTTACATCGGTAGGTCTTGGGGACGTGAGCGACTGCCATGCAACTGAACACCCTCAGCATCTCCACGGGCGGCTTCCTCCCAAATCACCTCTCCAACAGCACCCACGAGTCATCCCCAACCTTTGTGAGTACCCTGTTCCTAGCAACGGTAGTGTGCCGAACAGCATGGGGCCACATCAAGTTGCCCAGCCCAGATTCTATGAGCAGCGCCCTAGCTATCTCCAGAATTGTCCGGTTCTCCCGTTCTGCTATACCGTTAGACTCTAGGGTGTAAGCCGTGGTCAGCTCCCTCTGGGTGCCCTGCTTCTTAAGCCAGGCTGTCATCTCAGCTCCAAGGAACTCACCACCCCGATCTGTCCTAATCCGCTTCACGACACACTCCGCTTGCTTCTCCACGAATGGCAGCCAATCTTCTCGTATCGTAGAGGCGGCGCAGTCCTTCTTCTTCGGCGGATATGCCCACATAAGCGTGCTCCAATTATCCAGTATGATCAGAAAGTACTACTCCCCTTGTGCCCCTGAACCGGCAGCGGCCCCACCAAGTCCATGTGGACCAGCTCCAAAGGCTTCTTGCTCCTACCAGTCACAATATGGAAGGGGAAACGGGTGAACTTTGAGAGCAAACAGATTTCACAATTCTCATCAGGTGGCTGTCCGTTTAGCTTCAGACCCTTAACGGCTCCATCTTTCTGCAACTGCTTCAAGAAGGGCATTGCCACATGCCCCAGGTGTCGATGTGCCGTTGCCCAATTCGTCTCCCCAGATCTGGAACACTTTCACACCAACCCCTCCAACGGCGTTGCACTCCCCCTGGGATGCAGACCCCTCTCCAGCCTGCCCCCCACCATGCCACGCCAACGTCGGCAGCTGCCACATGGATCTGTACACGTCCGTGCTCTCGTGCAGATCCCAAAGCACCCGATTGTCCAGCTGCCCCTTGTAAGTGCTGCCCCATCCGTGCTAGTGCTCTCCCCAGTCTTGCCAAGCTTACGGAGGGAGATGAGGTTGGACTTGAGTTCAGGAACGAGGAGAACGTCGTGCAGCACCACCGGCTTGCCATCCGCTCCCTTAAACGCAGCTCGTCCCGTACCAGCCACCTTCAGCGCGTGTCCAGAGGCGGAACGCACCTCGTTGATCGGTGCAGCGCGTACGTGGTCCAGCAGGTCCTTGCGCGTCGTCATTGTCCAAGCAGCGCCCGCGTCCAACACCCAATAGTCCAGACGGTGCAGCTCTGCTCCAACCTTGGCAGATGCGTTTCCTTGCCCCCCCTGCTCTCCAATATGGAAGAATTGGCCCGCAGTACGCTCTTTCGTTTTTTTTGCACTGCCGTTGCTCTTCAGGTTGTTGTCGGACGAATCGGCGACCATGCTCGCGCCGTTTTTCTGGTTCCTCCGAACGCCGCCATCCTGGTGACGATTTTGGGGGGTCCATCCATCGGGTTTCTTATAGCACAAAAACCAGGGGTGCCCCTCCTTCTCACAATACCAGCAACTCCCTTTCTTTTTTCCACCAGCACCCGACTTGCCCCCACGTCCAGATTTCGCACCGCGACCCCACCCGGTACCTCCTTGTTGGTTGTTGGAGTCGTCGTCCTTCTTTGCACCGCGTCCAGCACCACCAAAGCCACGTCCTCTACCATGTCGGCTTCCTTGCATCCCATAGCCGCTACTTGCCGTCGTCTCCACCCCTCAATTGGTGGCGACGGAAGTCCTCCTCCAGAATCATTGTCCGCACCCACTCGAGTGTCCACGAGCTCTGGTTCTGCGGCAGGATCAATCCGCTCGTGAATTGAAGCCACGATTCCGGCAGCAGCGAGAGCATCTTCAGGCACTTGGTCTGCTCCGGGTAGGTGATTCCCGCAGTTACCAACTTCGCGTAGAGGTCGCGCAATTTGTCCAGGACAGGTTGCACCGGCTTTCCCTCGCTCAACCGCAACGCGGACAGCTCTCTCTCCAGCATCAACGTTGCAACAACGGAGGTCGGGGCGTGCAGCTCCTTCAACAAGGTCCACGCCTTCGGACCGCACTCAACCTCCGGCAGCAGGTGCATGACATGGTGACGCTGGTTCAGCTCCAAACTCTTCGACATCAAATTGTAGCCAGCCGAGCAGCGCTCGTCCCAATCTTCCTGCAGCGCGGGGTTACTCGATCTAGGCTCCTCCCCAGTCATTAGTTTCAGCAATCCAATCTGACGGAAATATAGTTGCATTTTCCAGGCCCAATCATCATAGCCCTCACTATTGAACTTCTGAACGGTGAAATTCTTCAGCACCTCCTTAACCAGCGAGCCCTGGTTTGTTCGCACTTCCCTTGGCGCTGAAACACCTGAATCATGGCTGCCGCTACGATCTTGGGCTGAAGATTCACCAGCTCCCGTCGAGGTGTTGCCCGCCATAGCTACCTATATCGATGATCACTATAACGCAGCTCTGATACCAGCTTGTTGGTGTAAGGGCCTAACAAACTCAATCTATTAAGACTTTATCAAACTTAAAACCTCTCTCGAGGTCACCTGCTAGGGTCCTTGGATGCCTAGTACAAGACCAGCCCCTATCCTCGGGTCCGAGTTTGTAGAGAGAGGGATCAAGAATGACTTAGTCAAAATAACAAGAGTACCTTGAATGTCGCGCAGCGTATCGTACAGACCATCGACCGGACTGAGCTGACAATTCCCTTTATCGAAGCTCCTTCCAAGAGCTTTAAAATAAGCCAAGTTGCCTCGCGAAAAGTTCTGCCAGTATGAAGTTATGGCTCCGATAGCGCTTGCCTAGCATTGAGTGCTAGCGTACTAGCGTTGACTCGGGTAGCATTCTGCTGTCGCACCGCGTAGAAACGAAATTCCGGGAAGGGAGGAATTCGCTTGAATCAAATTGACTATATTCAGGTACAAGCAGAGAAGGAATATATAGTTCTAGCTAGCAAGAACCTTGGGAATCAACCTGGGAACAACGAGGGATGATCCGAAATAATTCCAAGCAACAGAACCAACCTGGCTGGACAAAACAGCAGGTGGTAGGTTGGTAAACAACCTCTGGTTATGTTTTTCCATCCTGCGAAAACAACAACCAGGTTCTGGTCCTAAAAAACAGAACTTGATTTGTCTTTGCCCAACCAGCCAAATGATGGTTCTGCTGGTTTCCCCTGGCCCTGTAGCATGCAGATACAGACAAACAACATCCAACCTTCACCTAAATTGTACCTCTATAGTGCCTGCCCTGCTACACTATAGTGAACCAAACAAAACAGTACAATTTCGAGTTGGATAGAACTGAATCCGCACAATCAATTCAACCGAACCGCAAAGCTTCCATCTTAGGTTCCTTTGCGAGCTCGTCCCTTCTGCTTGTACTGTTCATAGCGCGTACAATGTTGTGCCAAAGCGCATAATGCGCGAGTACCTGCAAATGCTTCAAGCAAAAATTGCGAAAGCAAACAAACACACGAACATTCCATTCACACCCAAATGCATTAGCACACGCATACATATACAAACAGACATCAGGATGTGCAATGTGAATTTGCACTCAACAAGAACTTTCGCAAGGTAACTTGGCTCATATTGAAGCTCTTAAAGCGAGCTTCGATATAGCAAATTCTCCACTAAATCTGATCGACAGTCTGCAGGATACGCTGCGCCACAATGAGGGTACCCTTGCTTATTGTGGCGAAGTTATTCTTGACTCCTCTCTACAAACTCGGACCCGATGATAGGGCCTGGTCTTGTACCGCTAAATCTGATCGACGGTCTGCAGGATACGCTGTGGGACGATTAAGGTACCCTTGTTGATTTGGCTAAGTTATTCTCGACTCCTCTCTACAAACTCGGACCCGATGATAGGGCCTGGTCTTGTACCAAGCACCCAACGACCCTGGGAGGTGACCCCGAGGAGAGGTTTTAAGTTTGATGAAGTCATAGTAGCCTGAATTTATTAGGCCCTTACACCAACAAGCTGGCATCAGAACTACGTTATAGGGACCCTCCTTATAGGTAGCTTTGGCGAGAAATGCCTGTGCTGGAACTAGTGAATCTTCAGCGGCAGCCAAGAGTCTGGTGTTTTGGCGCCAAATTGAGCGCGAACAAACCAGGGTTTGCTGATCAAAGAGCTGCTGAACAACTTCACCGTCGAGAAGTTTAAAGATGAAGGCTATGATCATTGGGCCTTGAAGATGCAATTATATTTCCGTAAGAATTTGGAGCTGAACCTGCAACACCTCGTCATGCACCTACTTTCCAAGCACGAACCCCATGCTTGACGTACTGCACAAGTAGCGCAACACCCTCTTCGCTACAGCCATGTGCTCAGGTCTGTGTCTCCCATGAGCAACATAGCGTGCTAAGATGCTAAAAGGGTATGCAAGGTCAGGTCGTGTGCAGGTCATCAGGTACATGAGGCAGCCAACAAGCTCTGGGTACGGGCCACTCGGCTCTACGAACTCTTTCGAAGGCAGAGCTGAGAGCAAGTGGCAAGTAGACAGAGGAGTGGCCTAAGGGGAGGAGTACGTGAAGTCGAAGCGCTGAAGGACCTGCTGCACCATGTGTGACCGAGTCAGGGTAATAGTGCGCTGTGCTCTATCCCGGGTGATCTGCAAGCCAAGGTAGCTGCGCAGTTCACCCAGGTCTGTGCACGTGTGTCTCTTCTGCAGCTCCGACTTCATATGGGCGAGTCCAGCAGTGTCAACAGTAGCAAAGATCAAGTTGTGGACGTCCACGAGGATGTAGAATGGCGGCAAAGAGGTGTTGGTGCGTAGAAACAGCGACGGGACGGCAGTAGAAGGAGCAAACCCAAGAGTCGCAAGAGTAGTCCTCGCCTGGCGGAGACCGTAGACTGGCCGACGAAGGCTCCACTGGGTACCAGGGGGAAACGATCCAGTGAAGCCAGGTGGGCGACGCAGCCAGATTTCCTCGTGCAGGCTGCGCTGTAGGAAAGCAGTGCTGAAGTCAAGAAAGTGAAGCTCGTAGTCACCGCTGAGCAGCTATGTGCAGCAGCACCCAAAGAGTGGTCATCTTCGGGGTGGGAGAGAAGGTCTGAAAGTAGTCAACTCCCTTCCGCTGACTGAAGCCTCGAGCCACGTAACGCGCCTTGAAGACACGCGGAGAACCCGGCGGCCGCTTCACCCTGAAAATCTACATGCCACTGACGATGTTCGCCCCAGGTGGGGGATCCTCATCGACGTAGGTGCCTGTGGACTTCCAAGAAGCCATCTCTGCGTCCATGGCTGACTGCGACTGTGAGGAGTAGGGACCTTCGATCGCCTCAGCATACGATCGAGGAGTCGGGATGTTTGGTGCATCCTGGGCTCCCTCAAGGGCAATCAGCATGGACACGAGATGAGGCAAAGCAGCGGCAAAGCACTAGAACTCCTCCTACATGTCCTTAAGGACGTCCGTGCTAAGAGCACACTCACCCCCGACGGACGGAGGACAGACAGACTCAGACTCAGCAGCACGACTAGCGGCGTAGTCTAGACGACAGTGAGCAGCAAAGTCGACAAGCTCAGCAACCAAGGCAGACGCAGCAGTGAACTCAGTAGCCAGAAGACGCGTGACAGTAGGATTGGCAGCACGAAGAGAGTTAGACTCTGGGTCAGCAAGAACAGGAAGAGAGGACTCAGGAGGAGACGGCAACGGGACACGTAGAGGAGTAGTGGAAGGATGCAGTGCCATCTGGTGTGTGCCTAGGACCGCAGGAAGACGCTGACGCGGAACACGACTACTAGTGCGAGCAGCACGAACAGGCGAGACAGGACGAGACGCAGGCTCACGACGCTCGGCAAGACCTTCAGTAGGACCAGTGTAGGGAGAAGGAGCAGGCATGGGGGAGGCGGGCTGTAACTATGACTCAGACTGGACAGGTAATGGACACTCTAAGGAAGGAGCAGGACCAGTAGAGGGCGGAAGACCAAGAACCTGCTCAAGGAGCGGAACAAAGTACGGCCACGGCCGCGCAGCACCTCCTGAACCAGCAAGTAAAGCACCAGCACCCCAAGCGGCAGAACCTACGCCAATAGCACCCCCAGCTCTAGCAGCGCCAACTCCAGCACCCTCAAAAGCACCAGCGCCAGCAGCACCTACAGCGCCAACGCCCCTAGCAGCTCCAGCTCTAGCAAGACCACCGGAAGACTCAACACCTCCAGCTCCAGTAGCTCCAGTAGCACCTACCTTAGTAGCACCGCCAGCAGCTCCACTACAAGGAGTACCCGCAGGCCCAGCAACTCCAGTACCTCAAGTACGAGCACCTCCGGGACCCGTGGCACCAACACCCTCAGAAGCAGCAGAACCTCCAGCTCCAGCAGCACCTCCACCTCCACGAGCACAACTCCAGCACCGAGCAAACCACTCGCGCAGCTCCTAGGAAGAGGGTAGCTCCCGCCGGGACGAAGCACCTGAAGGACCTCCAGCCCCAGTACCACCAGACTCCACACAAGCAGGCCCAGCACACTTCGGCTCAGCACCCCCAGACCCCGCACCCGCAGGCTCAGCACCCTAGCAGCACCAAAGTCAACAGCTACCTCGACAGGCTTGACTGCGTCTACCTGAGGCACACCTGAGGGGGCAGGACCCTGAGGGGGAAGGGGGTCTGCCAGGGGGGGACCTGGAGCAAAGAAGAGCGGCGGCGAGGGAAGGGGTGCAGTGCAGTACGGGAAGAGACGGTAGTAAGGAACCGACTCGTCAAACGTGACGTCCTCGGAGGAAAGAACACGGCGCGAGGTGAGGTGGTAAAACTACCAACCAAGAGCGTCAAGGGGGAAGCCAAGGAAGACGTAGGGAACAGCACGGGGGGGCCTCTTGTCCGCAGACAAGTCGCGGACAAAGGCCCGAGATCCCAAGACACGAAACGCAGACACATTGCCAACCTTCCCCGTCCACCGCAGACTAGGGGAGATCTCCGGCAAGGAGACCCGGGGCTGAAGGTTGATCTGATGCGCTGCGTAGTGAACCGCGAACGGCCACAGAAAATGGGGAGCAGCCGCATGCATCATGGACGTACGAGCGACGTGCATGACCATGCCAATGCGGCGCTCAGCAATCCCATGTTGCTGTGGGGAGGCCGGAAGCGTGAACTTCTGGCGGATGCCCCATGCACGATAGAAGGCTCGCAGAAGGTCAGAGGAAAACTCTCCGCCTCTGTCGGAGTGCAGACGCAGAATAGGAAAGTCCGAGCCGAAACTATCTCTCAGCTGGAGACGAGCTGCGCGGATCCAGTCGATCAACACCTTAGTGACCTCACCCTTGCTGCGCAAGGGGAAGACTGTGGTGTAATGCGAGTAGTCCTCAACGACCAGCAGGAAGTAACGCTCGTGACCCTGTCCACGGACGCGCGCGGGGCCCCACACGTCCAGGTGAAGTGTCTGCAGCGCAGCCTCTATCGGAGGAAACTCTTAGGAGTGAGGAGCGGCGCGCTGCCGCCCCTCAACGCAGGGAACGCAGGTAGGGGGAGGCCCCGAAGGTAGAGGTAGGAGGGACCGGGGGAGACCAGAGACAAGGACACAAGAGGCCATGCCTCGGAGATTAGGCAGGGAGGGTTGACCAAGGCGGTGGTGCGAGAGGAGAGTCAGGTGAGACAGGAGACGACACGAGCAGGGGGCAGACTCAGGACCAGACCTGGACGCTGCAGCAAACACCTGACCCGACGCAGCTACCTGACCAGACGCAGCAACCGGAGGAGGCTCAGAAGTCAGTGTGTACGGGCTCGACCCTAGCTGACGGGTAGACGTGGCCAAGTGTTGTTCCGTCCAAGCACATATGCAGTGGGTCATTCGCTGACTCGCAGGAGTGAACTGGTCAACCCCCCCATCCTATAGATCAGCACCACTCACCAAGTTCGTAGAGAACGAGGGGAGGTAAAGACCTGACAGGGTGCCAGAAGGGGCCGCTGGACATAGTAAGACAGTGGAGAAGTGGGCGAGGACAGGACCCCCGGAGGGGTCTGCCAAGGAGACTGCAACTGGCCGACGAAGCGGCGTGAGTGTGGTGCAGTCTCGAAAGAAGGAGCGGGAAACCACCCCGACCAGCATCACCGCCACCGCCGCCTCCTCTGCTCCCACGGCCATCGCCGCTGCCGCCTGCGCCTCCACCGCCGCCACCGAAGCCCCCACCCCCGCCACCACTCCCACCGCCACCTCCACCCCCTCCGCATCCTCCACCGCCACCTCCACCGCCCCCGCCAGCCCCTTCAGCGCCCTTGCCCCCCTTGCCCTTGCCATTGCGGCGTCTCCCGCTAGGGGCAGACGCAACGCCGACCGACTCGGTGCCATCGAGGTCGACCCGCAAGAGCAGAGGCTACAGAGGGCAAAAGGGGGAAGGTGGAGCACCCCTCAAAGAAGGGGGTACGAGGGTCACCACGAGAGGCTCCTACAGCGACTATACTCTTCTGAGCTGCTAGAAGGCGCTCCTCGAGGAGGTCAGCGGTGAGTGTGGTGGGGCAAACAGAGAGGAAGTGGTCCCTGACCGAGTGAAGGGAGTCAGGGAGCCGGGTGACTATGTATTAGAGGGTGATGTACATGTGAAATAAGTGAACAGGAATGAATGACTAAGTCAGAGTTGGGTACAAATACAACCCTAGAAAGCTGTACCCCATATGTGCTACCCCACTATAGCCTACAAACATGCATCAGCTATAATAATCTGACACACCCCCATAGGCAAAGTGGGGGAGAACAAGGGGTCACAAGACCAGTCAACCAAAGCAAAGCAAAGCAAGCTCAGGGTGGATCACAAAGTCACCACACAGTCCGAGCACAAGAGCAGGGCCAGAGGCCAGTTCACATGCAGGAGTACAGGCATATATATAAAACTAGACAAGCAGGAGCAGGTATATATACATATGTCACAGTACAAGTAAAGTCAAGAGGAGAGCAAGTGAGGCAAGACAGGCACAAGACCCAGCTGGGTGCAAAAGCGCTGATGGTCACAAGGCGCGAGTGCCTTGGTGAACACATCAGCAGTGTTGGCCTCAGAGGCCACGTACGCAAGTCGCAACTGACCACGCTGCTGCAGCTCACGAGCAAGGAAGTAGCGGAGAGCAATGTGCTTCGTTCTGTGCTCCAAGCGCTGCTCTCGACACAAGGCCAGCATGGCCTTGTTGTCTACGTACAGCACTGGAGGAGAACGAGGCTGCTCTCCAAGGTCAGTCAGCAGGTAGGTGAGCCAGCGAAGCTCCTGTGCAGCCATGGCCCCGGCGTAGATCTCAGCCTCACAACTGGAGCCGAGAACCGAAGACGACCGAGTAGACCGCCACGAGACAGAGCCGGAACCAAGACTGAAGGTGTAACCCTGTGACGACTGCTGCGTAGCCTGGTCGTCAGCCCAAGAAGCGTCCGCATGGCCTGTAAGGACCACTGGACTCCGCCCTCCAAGCGCTAGCCCCATGCCCGACGTACTGCACAAGTAGCGCAATACCCTCTTCGCTGCAGCCATGTGCTCTGGTCGGTGTCTCCCAGGGCAACATAGCGTGCAAGAATGCTCAGAGGGTATGCAAGGTCAAGTCGAGTGCAGGTCATCAGGTACATGAGGCAGCCAACAAGCTCTGGGTACGGGCCACTCGGCTCTACGGACTCATCCGAAGGCAGAGCTGAGAGCGAGTGGCGAGTAGACAGAGGAGTGGCCTGAGGCAAGGAGTACGTGAAGCCGAAGCGCTTAAGGACCTGCTGCACCATGTGTGACTGAGTCAAGGTGATGGTGCGGCGTGCTCTGTCCCGAGTGATCTGCAAGCCAAGGTAGCTGCGCAGTTCACCCAGGTCTGTGCACGTGTGTCTCTTCAGCAGCTCGGACTTCACGTAGGCGAGTCCAGCAGTGTCCGCTGTGGCAAAGACCAAGTCGTCGACGTACACGAGGATGTAGAACGGCGGCAGTGAAGTGTCGGTGCGCAGAAACAGCGACGGGACGGCAGTAGACGGAGCAAACCCAAGAGCCGCAAGCGTAGTCCTCAGTGTGTCGTGCCACTCACGCGGTGCCTGGCGGAGAACGTAGACTGGCCGTCAGAGGCTCCACTGGGTGCCAGGAGGGAAAGTCCCAGTGAAGCCAGGTGGACGGCGCAGCCAGATCTCCTCGTGCAGGCTACCCTGCAGGAACGCAGTGCTGAAGTCGAGAGAGTGAAGCTCGTAGTCGCGCTGAGCGGCTATGTGCAGCAGCACCCGAAGAGTGGTCATCTTCGGGGTGGGAGAGAAGGTCTGAAAGTAGTCAACCCCCTGCCGCTGATTGAAGCCACGAGCAACGTACCGCGCCTTGAAGACAGGTGGAGAGCCCGGCGGCCGCTTCACCCGGAAGATCCACATGCCACTGACGATGTTCGCCCCAGGACGGGAAACTGCGTCAACGTAGGTGCCTGTGGACTTCCAGGAAGCCATCTTTGCATCCATAGCTGCCTGCCACTGAGAGGAGTAGGGACCCTCTACAGCCTCCGCGTAAGAGCGCGGAATCGGGATGTCTTGTGCATCCGGGTCTCCCTCAGGAGCAAGCAGTACAGACGTGAGATGAGGTGAAGCAGCAGCCAGACACTGTAACTCCTCCTGCCTGTCCTCTAGGACGTCCGTGCCAAGAGCACACTCACCCCCGACGGACGGAGGACAGACAGACGCAGACTCAGCAACAAGACTAGCAGCGTAGTCTAGACGACAGCAAGCAGCAAAGTCGACGAGCTCAGCGACAAGAGCAGATGCATCAGTGGACTCAAAAGAGGGGTCAGTGACGACAGTAGCAAGCAGACGCGTGACAGTAGGACTGGCAGCACGAAGAGAGTCCGAGTTCAGGTCGGAAAGCGCAGGAAGAGAGGACTCAGGAGGAGAAGGCAAAGGGGCACGCAGAGGAGTAGTGGACGGACGCAGAGACATCCGGTGCGTGCCAGGGACGAGGAGGACGCTGACGCGAACCGCGACCACTAGCGCGAGCAGCACGAACAGGCGACGCGGGACGAGACGCAGGCTCACGACGCTCAGCGAGACCTCCAGTAGGACCACTGTAAGGTGAAGGAGCAGGCAGAGGAGAGGAAGGCTCCAACAGTGACTGCGAATCGACAGGCTGTGGACACTCTACCGGAGGCGAAAGACCAAGAACCTGCTGTAGGAGCGGAACGAAGTACGGCCGAGGCCGCGCGGCAGCTCCAAACTCAGCAGGGACAGCACCAGCGCCACCAACACCTCCAGCGGCAGGACCTCCAGCAGCACCAGCAGCAGAACCACCGCGAGGACAGACAGCAGTGGTCTCAGCACCAACACCCTCAGCAGCTCCAGCTCCAGGAGGACTCGCAGGCCCAGCAGCTCCGGGACCGGCAGCACCAGCACCCTCGACGTTCGAAGAAGCTCCAGCTCCAGCAGCACACCTCCAGCGGCGAGCAAACCACTCACGCAGCTCCTGTGGAGAGAGGGGCTCCCGTCGAGACGCAGCAGCAGGAGAAACCCCAGGCTCAGCAGCTCCAGACCCAGCACCCCCAGGCTCAGCAGCCCCAGACTCAGCACCCCCAGGCTCAGCCGCACCCAACTCAGCACCCCCAGGCTCAGCAGCTCCAGGCACAGCACCCCCCGGCTCAGCACCCCCAGGCTCAGCACCCCCAGTAGCAGCACCTCCAGGCCCGGCACCCCCGCGCACAGCACCCCCAGAGGCAGCACCCCCAGGCTCAGCACCCGCAGCAGCACCAGAGTCACCAGTTACCTCGACCGGGTCAACTGCGTCTACCTGGGACACACCTGAGGGGGCAGGAACCTGAGGGGGGAGGGGGTCTACCGGGGGGGGAACCGGCACAAGGAAGTCCGGGGGAGGGGGGAGGGAAGGAGTGCGGTAGGGGAAGAGGCGGTAGAAGGGGACTGACTCGTCGAACGTGACGTCCTGGGAGGACAGAACACGACGAGAGGAGGGGTGGTAAAACTGCCACCCTGGAGCGTCAGTGTGGAAGCCAAGGAAGACACAGGGAGCAGCTCGAGGGGACAGCTTGTCCGCAGACAAGTCGCGGACAAACGCCCGAGATCCCCAGACACGGAACGCCGACGCATCGCCAACCTTCCCTGTCCACAGCAAGACTGGGGACATCGCGGGCCGAGAGACCCGGGGGTGAAGGTTGAGCTGATGCGCCGCGTACCTCACCGCAAACGGCCACAGAAAATGGGGGGCAGCCGCATGCATCATGGACGTACGAGCGATATCCATGACCATGCCAATGCGGCGCTCAGCAATCCCATTTTGTTGTGGAGAGTCCGGAAGCGTGAAGGTCTGGCGGATCCCCCGTGCACGACAGTAGTCTCGCAGAAGGCGAGAGGAGAACTCTCCGCCTCTGTCCGAGTGCAGACGCAGAACAGGAAAGTCCGAGCCGAAGCTCTTCCTGAGCTGGAGACGAGCCTCGCGGATCCAGTCGATCAGCACCTCAGTGACAGCACCCTTGCTGCGCAAGGGGAGGACTGTGGTGTAACGCGAGTAGTCGTCAACCACCAACAGGAAGTAGCGCTCGTGACCCTGCCCACGTACGGGGGCTGGGCCCCACACGTCCATGTGAAGCGTTTGCAGAGGAGCCTCTGTCGGGGGGAACTGGGAGGAGTGAGGAGTAGCCCGGAGGCGACCCTCGACACAGGGGACACAGGAAGGTCCTGGCCCGGAGGGAAGGGGAGGGAGAGACCGGGGAAGACCAGAGACAAGGACACGGGAAGCCATGCTCCGACGACGGGGCAAGGACGGGTGGCCAAGACGGTGGTGCCACATGAGAGTCTCGTGAGACAGGAGGCGACAAGAACAGGGGGCAGACTCAGGACCTGACCGGGACGCAGCAGCAAACACCTGACCTGACGCAGCTACCTGACCAGACGCAGGGACAGGAGGAGACGCAGTGGTCAGGGTGTAGAGGCTCGACCCCGGCCGACGTGAGAACGTGGCCAGGTGCCGGCCTGTGCGTGCGTCCGTGCAGTGGGTCACCCGTTGACTCGCAGGAGTGAACTGGTGAACCCCCGCATCCTGTAGGTCCGCACCACTCACCAAGTTCGTAGAGAACGAGGGAAGGTACAGTCCAGACAGGGTGCCCGAAGGGGCAGCCGGACACGGGAGGACAGTGGAGAAGTGAGAGAGAACAGGACCCCCAGAGGGATCAGCCAGGGAGACGGCAACCGGCCGGCCAAGCGGCGTGAGGGTGGTGCGGTCTCGAAAGAAGGAGCGAGAAGCCCCGGAGTCAAGTGTGAAAGTGAGGGGGGACGAGGGCGACGCAGTACCTGAGAGCGCAGTCTCACCAGTACCTGAGAGCGCGGACGCACTGGCACCTAGAGCAGCAGCCTCACAAGCACCTAGCGCAGCAGTACCAATGCCCGGGTCGGGCGGGAAACACCGGTAACAGTCACCCTCCTCACTAATAATCACAGCATACATAGCACCAAGGATAGCATCAAAATCAAGATCAAGGATCGCTACACCAGCCCTAAGAAGCTCATCCCAGCGAGGGATCTCACTAGCCCCAGGGAACTGCTGACGCCAAGCGTCCGTCAGGCGGCCAAAGCAGCGCTGGGTGGGGTGGGCACCCCCACACTGCTCACCCGCGCGGTCGCCGGAACGAAGGACGTAGGTGCAAGGACCAGTACCCCCACCCCTCTGACGCTGAGTGTACCACTCACGAAGCTGCTGAGGCGGAGGGATGTCCCGCGAACGCTGCTGCTGCTGCTGCTGCGAGCGCTGGCCACCACCACCGCCGCTCCGCTGCTGGGTACCACCTCGACCAGCTCCACCCCGTCCACCTCCACCGCCTCCTCCACTGCCTCCTCCGCCGCCTCCACCTCCGCTACTGCCACCACCACCACCGCCGCCGCCACCACCGCCGCCTCCGCCGCTGCTGCCACCACCACCACCACCCCCACCACTACTCCCGCCGCCACCCCCACTCCCTCCGCCGCCTCCGCCGCCACCGCCACCGCCCCCTCCAGCTCCACCCGCGCCCTTGCCCCCCTTGCCCTTGCGACGTCTCCCACTAGGGGCAGACGCCGCGCCGAACGACTCAAGACCAAGCAGGTCGGCAGCAGCAGCAGAGGCAACAGAGGGCAGCAAGGGGGAAGGAGAGCACCCCTCAAAGATGGGGGTGCGAGGGTCACCACGAGAAGCTCCTACATCGACTATATTCTTCTCCGCTGCGAGTAGGGCCTTCTCAAGGACGTCGACGGTGAGGGTGGTGGGACAGACTGCGAGAAAGTGGTCCCTGACTACGCGAAGGGAGTCAGGGAGGCGCGCGACTACGTAGTAGAGAGTGATGTACATGGGGGGGGGGGTTCTTAGCGCAGAACTCAGCAGGAAGGGCGGCGCGGTAGCGAGTGTCACTAGTGCGAAGGTGCGTAATGAGGTCAGCGACAGTGGGAAAGGCAGAGAGGTCAAGAAAGAGGTAGGGAAGCATGAGACGGCTCAGTGCAGCAGTGGCAGGGGAGGAGTAGCGCGCAACGACAGCGTCGTACAAGGTCTGAGCACTCTTGTACTGACTAAAGTGCGCGCGCTCAGAGGTAGGGAGGTGGCGACGCACAGCAAGACGTGCAGCAGCATCGCGGGTGGCCCACTGAGAGCGGACAGTGGGATCAGCATCAGCAGCAGGAGCAGGAGAGGCGCCAGAGGTAAGGTCAAAGAGAGAGAGGCCGTCTGCCCTATCGCACTGTAAAAACAACTGCAGGTCGTCTACCCAGACCTCAAAGTCAATGGCGCGACCCTCAGCGTCAAAAGCTAGGACACTAGGGGTAGCCATGACGACGACAGCGAAGAAGAGCAAGCAGTAGGGGAAGAGCACGCAGTGACAGTGCGACTGTGCTCACCAGGCAGGGCAGGCCGGGCAACTCTGCAGAAGGGCGGCTCGGCGACTCAGCGACTCGGCTGCTGGGCGGCTCGGCTCCCGGGGGGCTCGGCGGCAGGGCGGCTCGGGTGCAGGGCGGCTCGGCGACCGGGCGGCTCGGGTGCAGTGCGGCTCGGCTCCCGGGCGGCTCGGCGGCAGGGCGGCTCGGGTGCAGGGCGGCTCGGCTCCCGGGCGGCTCGGCGGCGGGGCGGCTCGGATGCACTGCTGCTCGGCTGCTGCAGGTGGGCGGCTCGGCTGCTGCAGGTAGGGTGGCGGGGCCGCGAGAGAGCCGAGGCGGGGCCACGAGAGAGCCGGGGCGGGGCCGCGTGAGAGCCGGGGCGGGGCCGCGTCAGAGCCGGCGGCGGGGCCGTGTGAGAGTCGGGGCGGGGCCGCGTGAGAGACGGGGCGGGGCCGCGGCAGAGCCGGCGGCGGGTCGGCTAGAGAGTCGGGGCGGGGCCGCGTGAGAGCCGGGGCGGGGCCTGGTGAGAGCCGGGGCGGGGCCGCGGCAGGGCCGGCGGCGGGGCCGCGAGAGAGCCGGGGCGGGGCCGCGTGAGAGACAGGGCGGGGCCGCGTCAGAGCCGACGGCGGGGCCGCGTCAGAGCCGGCGGCGGGGCCGCGTCAGAGCCGGCGGCGGGGCCGCGTCAGAGCCGGGGCGGGGCCGCGTGAGAGACGGGGCGAGGCCGCTAGAGAGCCGGGGCGGGGCCGCGTGAGAGCCGGGGCGGGGCCGCGTCAGGGCCGGCGGCGGGGCCGCGAGAGAGCCGGGGCTGGGCGGCGTCAGAGCCGGCGGCGGGGCCGCGTCAGAGCCGGCGGCGGGGCCGCGTCAGAGCCGGCGGCGGGCCGCGACGTAGCGGGCGGCGGGGCCGCGTCAGAGCCGGCGGCGGGGCCGCGTCAGTGTAGGCGGCGGGGCCGCGTCAGAGGAGGCGGCGGGGCCGCGTCAAGCAGGCGGCGGGGCCGCGATCAGGATGTTGGGTGCAAATTCACATTGCACGACATCCTGCCGTCTGTTTGTACGAGTATGCGTGTGCGAATGCATTTGCGTGTGAATGGTATGTTTGTGTGTTTGTTTGCTTTCGCAATTTTCGCTTGAAGCATTTGCAGGTACTCGCACAATGTGCGCTTCGGTATAACATTGTATGCGCTATGAACAGTACAAGCAGAAAGGACGAGCTCGCAAAGGAACCCAAGATGGAAGCTTTGCGGTTCAACTTACTTGATTGCGCAGATTCAGTTCTATCCAACTCGAAATTGTACTGTTTTGTTTGGTTGACTATAGTGTAGCAGGGCAGGCACTATAGGGGTACAATTTAGGTGAAGGTTGGATGTTGTTTGTCTGTATCTGCATGCTACAGGGCCAGGGGAAACCAGCGGAACCAGCATTTGGCTGGTTGGGCAAAGACAAAACAGGTTCTGTTTTTAGGACCTGAACCTGGTTGTTGTTTCCCCAGGTTGGAAAAACAGAACCAGAGGTTGTTCACCAACCTATCACCTGCTATTTTGTCCAGCCAGGTTGGTTCTGTTGCTTGGAATTATTTGGGATCATCCCTGGTTGTTCTCAGGTTCATTCCCAAGGTCCTTGCTAGCTAGAACTATTTATTCCTTCTCTGTTTGTACCTGAACATAGTAAAATTGATTCAAGCGAATTCCTTCCTTGTTGGAATTTCTTTTCTACGCGGTGCGACGGCGGAATGCTACCCGAGTCAACGCTACTACGCTAGCACTCCAACGCTAGGCTAACACTGCCCGAGCCATAACTTCGTAATGGCAGAACTTTTCGCGAGGCAACTTGGCTTATTTTAAAGCTCTTAGAGTGAGCTTCGATATAGGAAATTCTCAGCTTAATCCGATCGACGGTCTGCACGATACGCTGCGCGACGTTCAAGGTACTCTTGCTGTTTTGACTAAGTCCCTTTTGATCCCTCTCTCTACAAACTCGGACCCGAGGATAGGGGCTGGTCTTGTACCAGGCACCCAAGGACCCTTGGAGGTGACCCCGAGGAGAGGTTTTAAGTGTGATAAAGTCTTAATAGCTTGAGTTTATTAGGCCCTTACACCAACAAGCTGGTATCAGAGCTGCGTTATAGTGATCCTCGATATAGGTAGCTATGGCGGGCAACACCTCGGCGGTAGCTGGTGAATCTTCAGCCCAAGATCGTAGCGGCAGCCATGATTCTGGTGTTTCTGCGCCAAGGGGAGCGCGAACAAGCCAGGGCTCGCTGATCAAGGATGTGCTGAAAAACTTCACCGTCGAGAAGTTCAATGGTGAGGGCTATGATGATTGGGCCTGGAAAATGCAACTTTATTTCCGTCAGATCGGTTTGCTGAAACTAATGATTGGGGAGGAGCCTAGACCGAGTGACCCCACCCTTCAGGAAGATTGGGACGAGCGCGCCTCGGCTGGCTACTACTTGATGTCGCAGAGTTTGGAGCTGAACCAGCGTCACCACGTCATGCACCTGCTGCCGGAGGTTGAGTGCGGTCCGAAGGCGTGGACCGTGTTGAAGGAGCTGCACGCCCCGACCTCCGTTGTTGCAACATTGATGCTGGAGAGGGAGCTGTCCGCGTTGCGCCTGAGCGAGGGAGAGCCGGTGCAACCTGTCCTGGACAAATTGCGCGACCTCTACGCGAAGTTGGCGACCGCGGGAATCACCTACCCGGAGCAAACAAAGTGCTTGAAGATGCTCTCGCTGCTGCCGGAATCGTGGCTTCAATTTACGAGCGGATTGAGCCTGCCGCAGAACCAGAGCTTGTGGACGCTCGAGTGGGTGCGGACGAAGATTCTAGAGGAGGACTTCCGTCGCCGTCAACTGAGGGGTGGAGACGACGGCAGCAGCGGCTATGGGATGCAAGGGAGCCGACGTGGCAAAGGACGTGGCTTCGGTGGTGCTGGACGCGGTGCAAAGAAGGACGACGACTCCAACGACCAACAAGGAGGTACCGGTTGGGGTCGCGGTGCGAAATCTGGACGTGGGGGCAAGTCGGGTGCTGGTGGCAAAATGAAAGGGAGTTGCTGGTATTGTGAGAATGAAGGGCACCCCTGGTTTTTGTGCTATAAGAAACCCGATGGATGGACCCCCCAGAATCGTCACCAGGATGGCGGCGCGCGGAGGAACCAGAAAAACGGCGCCAACATGGTCGCTGATTCGTCCGACAACAACCCGAAGGGCAACGGCGGTGCGGAGAAGAAGAAGGAGCGCACCGCGGGCCAATTCTTCCATATGGGAGACAAGGGGGAGCAAGGAGACGCATCTGCTAAGGCTGGAGCAGAGCTGCACCCCCTGGACTATTGGGTGTTGGACACAGGCGCTGCTTGGACAATGACGCCGCGCAAGGACCTGCTGGACGACGTACGCGCTGCACCGATTAATGAGGTGTGCTCTGCCTCTGGACACATGTTGAAGGTGGCTGGTGCGGGACGAGCTGCATTTAAGGGAGCGGATGGCAAGCCGGTGGTGCTGCACGACGTTCTCCTCGTCCCCGACCTGAAGGCCAACCTCATCTCCCTCCGTAAGCTTGGCAAGGCTGGGGTGAACACCAACACGGATGGGGCTCGCACTTATAAGGGGAAGCTGGGCAATCGGGTGCTTTGGGATCTGCACGAGAGCAAGGACGTGTACAGATCTATGTGGCAGCTGCCGGCGCTGGCGTGGCACGGTGGGGGGCAGGCTGGAGAGGGGTCTGCATCCCAGGGGGAGTGCAACGCCGTTGGAGGGGTTGGTGTGAAAGTGTCGGCCAGATCTGGGGAGACAGATTGGGCAACTGCACACCGACGTTTGGGGCATGTGGCAATGCCTTTGCTGAAGCAGCTGGAGAAGGATGGAGCCGTTAAGGGCTTAAAGCTGAACGGACAACCACCCGATGATAACTGTGAAATTTGCCTCCTTTCAAAGTTCACCCGTTTCCCCTTCCATAGTGTGGCTGGCAGGAGCAAAAAGCCGTTGGAGCTGGTCCACATGGACTTGGTGGGGCCGCTGCCGGTGCAAGGGCACAAAGGGGAGCGGTACTTCCTAACCATAGTGGATGACTGGAGCAGGCTAATGTGGGCGTATCCGCTGAAGCAGAAAGATCACGCCGCCTCCACGATTCGGGACGATTGGCTGCCGTTCGTGGAGAAGCAAGCGGAGTGTGTGGTGAAGCGGATTAGGACAGATCGGGGTGGTGAGTTCCTTGGAGCTGAGATGACGGCCTGGCTCAAGAAGCAGGGCATCCAGAGGGAGCTGACCACGGCTTACACCCCACAGTCCAACGGTGTAGCAGAACGGGCGAACCGGACAATTCTGGAGACAGCTAGGGCGCTGCTCATAGAATCTGGGCTGGGCAGCTTGATGTGGCCCCATGCTGTTCGGCACGCTACCGTCGCTAGGAACAGGGTACTCACAAAGGTTGGGGATGACTCGTGGGTGCCGTTGGAGAGGTGGCTTGGGAGGAAGCCGCCGGTGGACATGCTGAGGGTGTTCGGTTGCATGGCAGTCGCCCACGTCCCCAAGACCTACCGCAGTAAGTTGGGGGCGAGTGCAATCTGGTGTGTCCATTTGGGGCTGGGTGCTGAGAGCAAGGGATGGCTGCTGTGGGAACCTTCCAAGGGTGTGTTGTTTGACAGCAGGGATGTGAAGTTTGTTGAGGGCATGATGTATGGGAGCTGGGAGAAACAGCCGGAGGCCAGGGTGTCCCAGCAGATGGAGCAGATCACCATGCAGCTGGACCTGACTCCTAGTGTGTGGGAGGAGGGAGAGGAGGCAGCTGCAAAAGGTGGTGCTGGAGAGAAGGTGCAGGAGGCACCTGCCGGTGAAAACAATGGTGTGGAGACTAGCGGTAGCACTAGTGGAGCTGCTGGATCCGAGGGAGGAGAGCAGCAGCAGGGGAAAACTAAGAAGCCGAAGGGTGTTGTTATGAAGGGATGGGAGACACCCGTCTCCAGGCCAGGACGTACCCGTATGGCTACTAAGAAGCTGACTGCAGGAGCTGATGTAGCGGAGCAGCAGCTTGGGACCGAGGAGGCATTGCTGATTCTACCGCATGGCTATGACCCGGATGAGGAGGATCAGCCTGCGTACTGTTTTCTTGCCCCTGCACCAGAGGAACCAGCTAGCATGGAGGAGGCATTAGCTGGACCAGATAGGGACAAATGGCTAGCTTCCAGGGATGCTGAGTACCAGAGCCTGCTGGAGAATGGGACTTGGGAACTAGTGGTGCTGCCTGAGGGAAAGAAAGCGGTACAATGCAAGTGGGTGCTTGTTGGTGTAAGGGCCTAATAAACTCAAGCTATTAAGACTTTATCACACTTAAAACCTCTCCTCGGGGTCACCTCCAAGGGTCCTTGGGTGCCTGGTACAAGACCAGCCCCTATCCTCGGGTCCGAGTTTGTAGAGAGAGGGATCAAGAGGGACTTAGTCAAAACAGCAAGAGTACCTTGAACGTTGCGCAGCGTATCGTGCAGACCGTCAATCGGATTAAGCTGAGAATTTCCTATATCGAAGCTCACTCTAAGAGCTTTAAAATAAGCCAAGTTGCCTCGCGAAAAGTTCTGCCATTACGAAGTTATGGCTCGAACAGCGTTAGCCTAGCGTTGGAGTGCTAGCGTACTAGCGTTGACTCGGGTAGCATTCCGCCGTCGCACCGCGTAGAAACGAAATTCCAGCAAGGAAGGAATTCGCCTGAATCAATTTCACTATATTCAGGTACAAACAGAGAAGAAATAAATAGCTCTAGCTAGCAAGGACCTTGGGAATCAACCTGGGAACAACCAGGGATGATCCCAAATAATTCCAAGCAACAGAACCAACCTGGCTGGACAAAATAGCAGGTGATAGGTTGGTGAACAACCTCTGGTTCTGTTTTTCCAACCTGGGAAAACAACAACCAGGTTCAGGTCCTAAAAACAGAACCTGTTTTGTCTTTGCCCAACCAGCCAAATGTTGGTTCCGCTGGTTTCCCCTGGCCCTGTAGCATGCAGATACAGACAAACAACATCCAACCTTCACCTAAATTGTACCCCTATAGTGCCTGCCCTGCTACACTATAGTCAACCAAACAAAACAGTACAATTTCGAGTTGGATAGAACTGAATCTGCGCAATCAAGTAAGTTGAACCGCAAAGCTTCCATCTTGGGTTCCTTTGCGAGCTCGTCCTTTCTGCTTGTACTGTTCATAGCGCGTACAATGTTATGCCGAAGCGCACATTTTGCGAGTACCTGCAAATGCTTCAAGCGAAAATTGCGAAAGCAAACAAACACACAAACATACCATTCACACGCAAATGCATTCGCACACGCATACTCGTACAAACAGACGGCAGGATGTCGTGCAATGTGAATTTGCACCCAACACACTCCCCCTCAGCCTGCCGGCTGCATCCCCATCATTACATACTAGTTCATGCTCATTCCACTCATGCGCACACAACGCCAATGAGGCTCATCCGCAAGCCTCTTGGTGAGGAAGTCTGCTGGCTGCTGGTGAGTCTTGATGTAGATCGGATTCACCGTCCCCCTCTTCACCTCCTTACGCAGCCAGTGCCACTTGATACGCATGTGCTTATTCAGCCCATGAAGCACAGCGTTCCTGGCCATCCCAAGAGCTCCCTTGCTATCACAAAACAGCGGCGTAGCAACCTTTTGCTCCTGGCCAATCTCCTCCAACAGCCTCCTCAGCCAAATCACCTCCTTCACCCCATGGAACATCGCCATGTACTCTGATTCCACGGAAGAGAGTGCTGTCTCCGTCTGCTTCTTTGACCTCCAACTAACCGGTCCTCCCCCAACTACGCAGATGTATCCTCCCACAGATGAGGAATCCTCCTTCTCAGAGGCCCACGTAGCATCAGTAAAGCAAGTGAGAAAAAGCTTGCCTTCTCCAAGCCTCTCCCCCTTCTCTTTCAGCACCTCAACCCCTTTCTGCTTCACCTGTGCAGATGCGGAGTATTGAACTCCAATGCTTGGGTGAGAGTTCAGATACTTCACCACACGCTCAGCTGCATCCACCTGCTCCTCTGATGGATTCTGCACTACCCTAGCCAGCTGCCCAACCGAGAAAGAGATGTCGGGTCTCGTGTGAACTGCTGCATACAAGAGGCTGCCCACCAAGGACTGAAATTGCTGCTGCTCCTCGGCTTCAACCCCTTCATCCTCTGCAGCTTTCACAAGCTTGAATTCTGCTGGCAGGGGAGTTGCAACCTTGCGCTCATTCTCAATTCCGTACTTCTCCCCAAGCTCCTTGATGAACTTCTCCTGGTGCAGCTTCAACCACCTGTGATCTGGATCCCTCTCTACGTGCATCCCGAGGTAGTACTTTACCTCCCCAAGGTTCTTGCACTTGAAGTTCTCCATCAGCTGCTGCTGCACCTTCTGGATCTCCTTCATGCTGCTGCTAAAGAGAAGAATGTCGTCCACATAGACCAGAAACAGCACCAGCTTCTCCCCCTCCCCCTTGAGAAAGAGGCTCTCATCAGAGCTGCTGGTCCTGAATCCCATCTCCTCTAAAACAGCTGCCAACTTCTGGTACCAGCAGCGTGGCGCCTGCTTCAAGCCGTAGATGGACTTTTTCAGCTTGCACACCCTGCCCGTACCATCCTCATACCCAGACGGCTGCGTCATGAACACCTCCTCCTCTAAAATCCCGTTGAGAAATGCCGTTGATATGTCCATCTGGATAATGAACTTCCCACTAACGGCTGCATCTGCCAACAAGACACGAAGGGTAGGGGGTTTGGCAGTGGGAGCAAAGATCTCATTGAAGTCCCGCTTCTCCTTCTGCATAAACCCCTTAGCCACCAACCTACTCTTGTAGATGGTGACCTGCCCCTTGTCGTCAGTCTTGATCCTTAGCACCCACTTGCATTGTACCGCTTTCTTTCCCTCAGGCAGCACCACTAGTTCCCAAGTCCCATTCTCCAGCAGGCTCTGGTACTCAGCATCCCTGGAAGCTAGCCATTTGTCCCTATCTGGTCCAGCTAATGCCTCCTCCATGCTAGCTGGTTCCTCTGGTGCAGGGGCAAGAAAACAGTATGCAGGTTGATCCTCCTCATCCGGGTCATAGCCATGCGGTAGAATCAGCAATGCCTCCTCGGTCCCAAGCTGCTGCTCCGCTACATCAGCTCCTGCAGTCAGCTTCTTAGTAGCCATACGGGTACGTCCTGGCCTGGAGACGGGTGTCTCCCATCCCTTCATAACAACACCCTTCGGCTTCTTAGTTTTCCCCTGCTGCTGCTCTCCTCCCTCGGATCCAGCAGCTCCACTAGTGCTACCGCTAATCTCCACACCATCACCTCCACCAGTAGGTGCCTCCTGCACCTTCTCTTTATCACCACCCTCTGCAGCTGCCTCCTCTCCCTCCTCCCACACACTAGGACTCAGGTCCAGCTGCATGGTAATCTGCTCCATCTGCTGGGACACCCTGGCCTCCGGCTGTTTCTCCCAGCACCCATACATCATGCCCTCAACAAACTTCACATCCCTGCTGTCAAACAACACACCCTTGGAAGGCTCCCACAGCAGCCATCCCTTGCTCTCAGCAGCCAGCCCCAAATGGACACACCAGATTGCACTCGCCCCCAACTTACTGCGGTAGGTCTTGGGGACGTGGGCGACTGCCATGCAACCGAACACCCTCAGCATGTCCACCGGCGGCTTCCTCCCAAGCCACCTCTCCAACGGCACCCACGAGTCATCCCCAACCTTTGTGAGTACCCTGTTCCTAGCGACGGTAGCGTGCCGAACAGCATGGGGCCACATCAAGTTGCCCAGCCCAGATTCTATGAGCAGCGCCCTAGCTGTCTCCAGAATTGTCCGGTTCGCCCGTTCTGCTACACCGTTGGACTGTGGGGTGTAAGCCGTGGTCAGCTCCCTCTGGATGCCCTGCTTCTTGAGCCAGGCCGTCATCTCAGCTCCAAGGAACTCACCACCCCGATCTGTCCTAATCCGCTTCACCACACACTCCGCTTGCTTCTCCACGAACGGCAGCCAATCGTCCCGAATCGTGGAGGCGGCGTGATCTTTCTGCTTCAGCGGATACGCCCACATTAGCCTGCTCCAGTCATCCACTATGGTTAGGAAGTACCGCTCCCCCTTGTGCCCTTGCACCGGCAGCGGCCCCACCAAGTCCATGTGGACCAGCTCCAACGGCTTTTTGCTCCTGCCAGCCACACTATGGAAGGGGAAACGGGTGAACTTTGAAAGGAGGCAAATTTCACAGTTATCATCGGGTGGTTGTCCGTTCAGCTTTAAGCCCTTAACGGCTCCATCCTTCTCCAGCTGCTTCAGCAAAGGCATTGCCACATGCCCCAAACGTCGGTGTGCAGTTGCCCAATCTGTCTCCCCAGATCTGGCCGACACTTTCACACCAACCCCTCCAACGGCGTTGCACTCCCCCTGGGATGCAGACCCCTCTCCAGCCTGCCCCCCACCGTGCCACGCCAGCGCCGGCAGCTGCCACATAGATCTGTACACGTCCTTGCTCTCGTGCAGATCCCAAAGCACCCGATTGCCCAGCTTCCCTTTATAAGTGCGAGCCCCATCCGTGTTGGTGTTCACCCCAGCCTTGCCAAGCTTACGGAGGGAGATGAGGTTGGCCTTCAGGTCGGGGACGAGGAGAACGTCGTGCAGCACCACCGGCTTGCCATCCGCTCCCTTAAATGCAGCTCGTCCCGCACCAGCCACCTTCAACATGTGTCCAGAGGCAGAGCACACCTCATTAATCGGTGCAGCGCGTACGTCATCCAGCAGGTCCTTGCGCGGCGTCATTGTCCAAGCAGCGCCCGTGTCCAACACCCAATAATCCAAGGGGTGCAGCTCTGCTCCAACCTTGGCAGAGGCGTCTCCTTGCTCCCCCTTGTCTCCCATATGGAAGAATTGGCCCGCGGTGCGCTCCTTCTTCTTCTCCGCACCGCCGTTGCCCTTCGGGTTGTTGTCGGATGAATCAGCGACCATGTTGGCACCGTTTTTCTGGTTCCTCCGCGCGCCGCCATCCTGGTGACGATTCTGGGGGGTCCATCCATCGGGTTTCTTATAGCACAAAAACCAGGGGTGCCCTTCCTTCTCACAATACCAGCAACTCCCTTTCATTTTGCCACCAGCACCCGACTTGCCCCCACGTCCAAATTTCGCACCGCGACCCCAACCGGTACCTCCTTGTTGGTCGTTGGAGTCGTCGTCTTTCTTTGCACCGCGTCCAGCACCACCAAAGCCACGTCCTTTGCCACGTCGGCTCCCTTGCATCCCGTAACCGCTGCTGCCGTCGTCTCCACCCCTCAGTTGGCGGCGACGGAAGTCCTCCTCCAGAATCTTCGTCCGCACCCACTCAAGCGTCCACAAGCTCTGGTTCTGCGGCAGGCTCAATCCGCTCGTAAATTGAAGCCACGATTCCGGCAGCAGCGAGAGCATCTTCAAGCACTTTGTTTGCTCCGGGTAGGTGATTCCCGCGGTCGCCAACTTCGCGTAGAGGTCGCGCAATTTGTCCAGGACAGGTTGCACCGGCTCTCCCTCGCTTAGGCGCAACGCGGACAGCTCCCTCTCCAGCATCAATGTTGCAACAACAGAGGTCGGGGCGTGCAGCTCCTTCAACACCGTCCACGCCTTCGGACCGCACTCAACCTCCGGCAGCAGGTGCATGACGTGGTGACGCTGGTTCAGCTCCAAACTCTGCGACATCAAGTAGTAGCCAGCCGAGGCGCGCTCGTCCCAATCTTCCTGAAGGGCGGGGTCACTCGGTCTAGGCTCCTCCCCAATCATTAGTTTCAGCAATCCGATTTGACGGAAATAAAGTTGCATTTTCCAGGCCCAATCATCATAGCCCTCACCATTGAACTTTTCGACGGTGAAGTTTTTCAGCACTTCCTTGATCAGCGAGCCCTGGCTTGTTCGCGCTCCTCTTGGCGCAGAAACACCAGAATCATGGCTGCCGCTACGATCTTGGGCTGAAGATTCACCAGCTACCGCCGAGGTGTTGCCCGCCATAGCTACCTATAACGAGGATCACTATAACGCAGCTCTGATACCAGCTTGTTGGTGTAAGGGCCTAATAAACTCAAGCTATTAAGACTTTATCACACTTAAAACCTCTCCTCGGGGTCACCTCCAAGGGTCCTTGGGTGCCTGGTACAAGACCAGCCCCTATCCTCGGGTCCGAGTTTGTAGAGAGAGGGATCAAGAGGGACTTAGTCAAAACAGCAAGAGTACCTTGAACGTTGCGCAGCGTATCGTGCAGACCGTCAATCGGATTAAGCTGAGAATTTCCTATATCGAAGCTCACTCTAAGAGCTTTAAAATAAGCCAAGTTGCCTCGCGAAAAGTTCTGCCATTACGAAGTTATGGCTCGAACAGCGTTAGCCTAGCGTTGGAGTGCTAGCGTACTAGCGTTGACTCGGGTAGCATTCCGCCGTCGCACCGCGTAGAAACGAAATTCCAGCAAGGAAGGAATTCGCCTGAATCAATTTCACTATATTCAGGTACAAACAGAGAAGAAATAAATAGCTCTAGCTAGCAAGGACCTTGGGAATCAACCTGGGAACAACCAGGGATGATCCCAAATAATTCCAAGCAACAGAACCAACCTGGCTGGACAAAATAGCAGGTGATAGGTTGGTGAACAACCTCTGGTTCTGTTTTTCCAACCTGGGAAAACAACAACCAGGTTCAGGTCCTAAAAACAGAACCTGTTTTGTCTTTGCCCAACCAGCCAAATGTTGGTTCCGCTGGTTTCCCCTGGCCCTGTAGCATGCAGATACAGACAAACAACATCCAACCTTCACCTAAATTGTACCCCTATAGTGCCTGCCCTGCTACACTATAGTCAACCAAACAAAACAGTACAATTTCGAGTTGGATAGAACTGAATCTGCGCAATCAAGTAAGTTGAACCGCAAAGCTTCCATCTTGGGTTCCTTTGCGAGCTCGTCCTTTCTGCTTGTACTGTTCATAGCGCGTACAATGTTATGCCGAAGCGCACATTTTGCGAGTACCTGCAAATGCTTCAAGCGAAAATTGCGAAAGCAAACAAACACACAAACATACCATTCACACGCAAATGCATTCGCACACGCATACTCGTACAAACAGACGGCAGGATGTCGTGCAATGTGAATTTGCACCCAACACACTCCCCCTCAGCCTGCCGGCTGCATCCCCATCATTACATACTAGTTCATGCTCATTCCACTCATGCGCACACAACGCCAATGAGGCTCATCCGCAAGCCTCTTGGTGAGGAAGTCTGCTGGCTGCTGGTGAGTCTTGATGTAGATCGGATTCACCGTCCCCCTCTTCACCTCCTTACGCAGCCAGTGCCACTTGATACGCATGTGCTTATTCAGCCCATGAAGCACAGCGTTCCTGGCCATCCCAAGAGCTCCCTTGCTATCACAAAACAGCGGCGTAGCAACCTTTTGCTCCTGGCCAATCTCCTCCAACAGCCTCCTCAGCCAAATCACCTCCTTCACCCCATGGAACATCGCCATGTACTCTGATTCCACGGAAGAGAGTGCTGTCTCCGTCTGCTTCTTTGACCTCCAACTAACCGGTCCTCCCCCAACTACGCAGATGTATCCTCCCACAGATGAGGAATCCTCCTTCTCAGAGGCCCACGTAGCATCAGTAAAGCAAGTGAGAAAAAGCTTGCCTTCTCCAAGCCTCTCCCCCTTCTCTTTCAGCACCTCAACCCCTTTCTGCTTCACCTGTGCAGATGCGGAGTATTGAACTCCAATGCTTGGGTGAGAGTTCAGATACTTCACCACACGCTCAGCTGCATCCACCTGCTCCTCTGATGGATTCTGCACTACCCTAGCCAGCTGCCCAACCGAGAAAGAGATGTCGGGTCTCGTGTGAACTGCTGCATACAAGAGGCTGCCCACCAAGGACTGAAATTGCTGCTGCTCCTCGGCTTCAACCCCTTCATCCTCTGCAGCTTTCACAAGCTTGAATTCTGCTGGCAGGGGAGTTGCAACCTTGCGCTCATTCTCAATTCCGTACTTCTCCCCAAGCTCCTTGATGAACTTCTCCTGGTGCAGCTTCAACCACCTGTGATCCAGATCCCTCTCCACGTGCATCCCGAGGTAGTACTTTACCTCCCCAAGGTTCTTGCACTTGAAGTTCTCCATCAGCTGCTGCTGCACCTTCTGGATCTCCTTCATGCTGCTGCTAAAGAGAAGAATGTCGTCCACATAGACCAGAAACAGCACCAGCTTCTCCCCCTCCCCCTTGAGAAAGAGGCTCTCATCAGAGCTGCTGGTCCTGAATCCCATCTCCTCTAAAACAGCTGCCAACTTCTGGTACCAGCAGCGTGGCGCCTGCTTCAAGCCGTAGATGGACTTTTTCAGCTTGCACACCCTGCCCGTACCATCCTCATACCCAGACGGCTGCGTCATGAACACCTCCTCCTCTAAAATCCCGTTGAGAAATGCCGTTGATATGTCCATCTGGATAATGAACTTCCCACTAACGGCTGCATCTGCCAACAAGACACGAAGGGTAGGGGGTTTGGCAGTGGGAGCAAAGATCTCATTGAAGTCCCGCTTCTCCTTCTGCATAAACCCCTTAGCCACCAACCTACTCTTGTAGATGGTGACCTGCCCCTTGTCGTCAGTCTTGATCCTTAGCACCCACTTGCATTGTACCGCTTTCTTTCCCTCAGGCAGCACCACTAGTTCCCAAGTCCCATTCTCCAGCAGGCTCTGGTACTCAGCATCCCTGGAAGCTAGCCATTTGTCCCTATCTGGTCCAGCTAATGCCTCCTCCATGCTAGCTGGTTCCTCTGGTGCAGGGGCAAGAAAACAGTATGCAGGTTGATCCTCCTCATCCGGGTCATAGCCATGCGGTAGAATCAGCAATGCCTCCTCGGTCCCAAGCTGCTGCTCCGCTACATCAGCTCCTGCAGTCAGCTTCTTAGTAGCCATACGGGTACGTCCTGGCCTGGAGACGGGTGTCTCCCATCCCTTCATAACAACACCCTTCGGCTTCTTAGTTTTCCCCTGCTGCTGCTCTCCTCCCTCGGATCCAGCAGCTCCACTAGTGCTACCGCTAATCTCCACACCATCACCTCCACCAGTAGGTGCCTCCTGCACCTTCTCTTTATCACCACCCTCTGCAGCTGCCTCCTCTCCCTCCTCCCACACACTAGGACTCAGGTCCAGCTGCATGGTAATCTGCTCCATCTGCTGGGACACCCTGGCCTCCGGCTGTTTCTCCCAGCACCCATACATCATGCCCTCAACAAACTTCACATCCCTGCTGTCAAACAACACACCCTTGGAAGGCTCCCACAGCAGCCATCCCTTGCTCTCAGCAGCCAGCCCCAAATGGACACACCAGATTGCACTCGCCCCCAACTTACTGCGGTAGGTCTTGGGGACGTGGGCGACTGCCATGCAACCGAACACCCTCAGCATGTCCACCGGCGGCTTCCTCCCAAGCCACCTCTCCAACGGCACCCACGAGTCATCCCCAACCTTTGTGAGTACCCTGTTCCTAGCGACGGTAGCGTGCCGAACAGCATGGGGCCACATCAAGTTGCCCAGCCCAGATTCTATGAGCAGCGCCCTAGCTGTCTCCAGAATTGTCCGGTTCGCCCGTTCTGCTACACCGTTGGACTGTGGGGTGTAAGCCGTGGTCAGCTCCCTCTAGATGCCCTGCTTCTTGAGCCAGGCCGTCATCTCAGCTCCAAGGAACTCACCACCCCGATCTGTCCTAATCCGCTTCACCACACACTCCGCTTGCTTCTCCACGAACGGCAGCCAATCGTCCCGAATCGTGGAGGCGGCGTGATCTTTCTGCTTCAGCGGATACGCCCACATTAGCCTGCTCCAGTCATCCACTATGGTTAGGAAGTACCGCTCCCCCTTGTGCCCTTGCACCGGCAGCGGCCCCACCAAGTCCATGTGGACCAGCTCCAACGGCTTTTTGCTCCTGCCAGCCACACTATGGAAGGGGAAACGGGTGAACTTTGAAAGGAGGCAAATTTCACAGTTATCATCGGGTGGTTGTCCGTTCAGCTTTAAGCCCTTAACGGCTCCATCCTTCTCCAGCTGCTTCAGCAAAGGCATTGCCACATGCCCCAAACGTCGGTGTGCAGTTGCCCAATCTGTCTCCCCAGATCTGGCCGACACTTTCACACCAACCCCTCCAACGGCGTTGCACTCCCCCTGGGATGCAGACCCCTCTCCAGCCTGCCCCCCACCGTGCCACGCCAGCGCCGGCAGCTGCCACATAGATCTGTACACGTCCTTGCTCTCGTGCAGATCCCAAAGCACCCGATTGCCCAGCTTCCCTTTATAAGTGCGAGCCCCATCCGTGTTGGTGTTCACCCCAGCCTTGCCAAGCTTACGGAGGGAGATGAGGTTGGCCTTCAGGTCGGGGACGAGGAGAACGTCGTGCAGCACCACCGGCTTGCCATCCGCTCCCTTAAATGCAGCTCGTCCCGCACCAGCCACCTTCAACATGTGTCCAGAGGCAGAGCACACCTCATTAATCGGTGCAGCGCGTACGTCATCCAGCAGGTCCTTGCGCGGCGTCATTGTCCAAGCAGCGCCCGTGTCCAACACCCAATAATCCAAGGGGTGCAGCTCTGCTCCAACCTTGGCAGAGGCGTCTCCTTGCTCCCCCTTGTCTCCCATATGGAAGAATTGGCCCGCGGTGCGCTCCTTCTTCTTCTCCGCACCGCCGTTGCCCTTCGGGTTGTTGTCGGATGAATCAGCGACCATGTTGGCACCGTTTTTCTGGTTCCTCCGCGCGCCGCCATCCTGGTGACGATTCTGGGGGGTCCATCCATCGGGTTTCTTATAGCACAAAAACCAGGGGTGCCCTTCCTTCTCACAATACCAGCAACTCCCTTTCATTTTGCCACCAGCACCCGACTTGCCCCCACGTCCAAATTTCGCACCGCGACCCCAACCGGTACCTCCTTGTTGGTCGTTGGAGTCGTCGTCTTTCTTTGCACCGCGTCCAGCACCACCGAAGCCACGTCCTTTGCCACGTCGGCTCCCTTGCATCCCGTAACCGCTGCTGCCGTCGTCTCCACCCCTCAGTTGGCGGCGACGGAAGTCCTCCTCCAGAATCTTCGTCCGCACCCACTCAAGCGTCCACAAGCTCTGGTTCTGCGGCAGGCTCAATCCGCTCGTAAATTGAAGCCACGATTCCGGCAGCAGCGAGAGCATCTTCAAGCACTTTGTTTGCTCCGGGTAGGTGATTCCCGCGGTCGCCAACTTCGCGTAGAGGTCGCGCAATTTGTCCAGGACAGGTTGCACCGGCTCTCCCTCGCTTAGGCGCAACGCGGACAGCTCCCTCTCCAGCATCAATGTTGCAACAACAGAGGTCGGGGCGTGCAGCTCCTTCAACACCGTCCACGCCTTCGGACCGCACTCAACCTCCGGCAGCAGGTGCATGACGTGGTGACGCTGGTTCAGCTCCAAACTCTGCGACATCAAGTAGTAGCCAGCCGAGGCGCGCTCGTCCCAATCTTCCTGAAGGGCGGGGTCACTCGGTCTAGGCTCCTCCCCAATCATTAGTTTCAGCAATCCGATTTGACGGAAATAAAGTTGCATTTTCCAGGCCCAATCATCATAGCCCTCACCATTGAACTTTTCGACGGTGAAGTTTTTCAGCACTTCCTTGATCAGCGAGCCCTGGCTTGTTCGCGCTCCTCTTGGCGCAGAAACACCAGAATCATGGCTGCCGCTACGATCTTGGGCTGAAGATTCACCAGCTACCGCCGAGGTGTTGCCCGCCATAGCTACCTATAACGAGGATCACTATAACGCAGCTCTGATACCAGCTTGTTGGTGTAAGGGCCTAATAAACTCAAGCTATTAAGACTTTATCACACTTAAAACCTCTCCTCGGGGTCACCTCCAAGGGTCCTTGGGTGCCTGGTACAAGACCAGCCCCTATCCTCGGGTCCGAGTTTGTAGAGAGAGGGATCAAGAGGGACTTAGTCAAAACAGCAAGAGTACCTTGAACGTTGCGCAGCGTATCGTGCAGACCGTCAATCGGATTAAGCTGAGAATTTCCTATATCGAAGCTCACTCTAAGAGCTTTAAAATAAGCCAAGTTGCCTCGCGAAAAGTTCTGCCATTACGAAGTTATGGCTCGAACAGCGTTAGCCTAGCGTTGGAGTGCTAGCGTACTAGCGTTGACTCGGGTAGCATTCCGCCGTCGCACCGCGTAGAAACGAAATTCCAGCAAGGAAGGAATTCGCCTGAATCAATTTCACTATATTCAGGTACAAACAGAGAAGAAATAAATAGCTCTAGCTAGCAAGGACCTTGGGAATCAACCTGGGAACAACCAGGGATGATCCCAAATAATTCCAAGCAACAGAACCAACCTGGCTGGACAAAATAGCAGGTGATAGGTTGGTGAACAACCTCTGGTTCTGTTTTTCCAACCTGGGAAAACAACAACCAGGTTCAGGTCCTAAAAACAGAACCTGTTTTGTCTTTGCCCAACCAGCCAAATGTTGGTTCCGCTGGTTTCCCCTGGCCCTGTAGCATGCAGATACAGACAAACAACATCCAACCTTCACCTAAATTGTACCCCTATAGTGCCTGCCCTGCTACACTATAGTCAACCAAACAAAACAGTACAATTTCGAGTTGGATAGAACTGAATCTGCGCAATCAAGTAAGTTGAACCGCAAAGCTTCCATCTTGGGTTCCTTTGCGAGCTCGTCCTTTCTGCTTGTACTGTTCATAGCGCGTACAATGTTATGCCGAAGCGCACATTTTGCGAGTACCTGCAAATGCTTCAAGCGAAAATTGCGAAAGCAAACAAACACACAAACATACCATTCACACGCAAATGCATTCGCACACGCATACTCGTACAAACAGACGGCAGGATGTCGTGCAATGTGAATTTGCACCCAACAGTGCTAAGGATCAAGACTGACGACAAGGGGCAGGTCACCATCTACAAGAGTAGGTTGGTGGCTAAGGGGTTTATGCAGAAGGAGAAGCGGGACTTCAATGAGATCTTTGCTCCCACTGCCAAACCCCCTACCCTTCGTGTCTTGTTGGCAGATGCAGCCGTTGGTGGGAAGTTCATTATCCAGATGGATATATCAACGGCATTCCTCAATGGGATTTTAGAGGAGGAGGTGTTCATGACGCAGCCGCCTGGGTATGAGGATGGTACGGGCAGGGTGTGCAAGCTGAAAAAGTCCATCTACGGCTTGAAGCAGGCGCCACGCTGCTGGTACCAGAAGTTGGCAGCTGTTTTAGAGGAGATGGGATTCAGGACCAGCAGCTGTGATGAGAGCCTCTTTCTCAAGGGGGAGGGGGAGAAGCTGGTGCTGTTTCTGGTCTATGTGGACGACATTCTTCTCTTTAGCAGCAGCATGAAGGAGATCCAGAAGGTGCAGCAGCAGCTGATGGAGAACTTCAAGTGCAAGAACCTTGGGGAGGTAAAGTACTACCTCGGGATGCACGTGGAGAGGGATCTGGATCACAGGTGGTTGAAGCTGCACCAGGAGAAGTTCATCAAGGAGCTTGGGGAGAAGTACGGAATTGAGAATGAGCGCAAGGTTGCAACTCCCCTGCCAGCAGAATTCAAGCTTGTGAAAGCTGCAGAGGATGAAGGGGTTGAAGCCGAGGAGCAGCAGCAATTTCAGTCCTTGGTGGGCAGCCTCTTGTATGCAGCAGTTCACACGAGACCCGACATCTCTTTCTCGGTTGGGCAGCTGGCTAGGGTAGTGCAGAATCCATCAGAGGAGCAAGTGGATGCAGCTGAGCGTGTGGTGAAGTATCTGAACTCTCACCCAAGCATTGGAGTTCAATACTCCGCATCTGCACAGGTGAAGCAGAAAGGGGTTGAGGTGCTGAAAGAGAAGGGGGAGAGGCTTGGAGAAGGCAAGCTTTTTCTCACTTGCTTTACTGATGCTACGTGGGCCTCTGAGAAGGAGGATTCCTCATCTGTGGGAGGATACATCTGCGTAGTTGGGGGAGGACCGGTTAGTTGGAGGTCAAAGAAGCAGACGGAGACAGCACTCTCTTCCGTGGAATCAGAGTACATGGCCATGTTCCATGGGGTGAAGGAGGTGATTTGGCTGAGGAGGCTGTTGGAGGAGATTGGCCAGGAGCAAAAGGTTGCTACGCCGCTGTTTTGTGATAGCAAGGGAGCTCTTGGGATGGCCAGGAACGCTGTGCTTCATGGGCTGAATAAGCACATGCGTATCAAGTGGCACTGGCTGCGTAAGGAGGTGAAGAGGGGGACGGTGAATCCGATCTACATCAAGACTCACCAGCAGCCAGCAGACTTCCTCACCAAGAGGCTTGCGGATGAGCCTCATTGGCGTTGTGTGCGCATGAGTGGAATGAGCATGAACTAGTATGGAATGATGGGGATGCAGCCGGCAGGCTGAGGGGGAGTGTGTTGGGTGCAAATTCACATTGCACGACATCCTGCCGTCTGTTTGTACGAGTATGCGTGTGCGAATGCATTTGCGTGTGAATGGTATGTTTGTGTGTTTGTTTGCTTTCGCAATTTTCGCTTGAAGCATTTGCAGGTACTCGCACAATGTGCGCTTCGGTATAACATTGTATGCGCTATGAACAGTACAAGCAGAAAGGACGAGCTCGCAAAGGAACCCAAGATGGAAGCTTTGCGGTTCAACTTACTTGATTGCGCAGATTCAGTTCTATCCAACTCGAAATTGTACTGTTTTGTTTGGTTGACTATAGTGTAGCAGGGCAGGCACTATAGGGGTACAATTTAGGTGAAGGTTGGATGTTGTTTGTCTGTATCTGCATGCTACAGGGCCAGGGGAAACCAGCGGAACCAGCATTTGGCTGGTTGGGGAAAGACAAAACAGGTTCTGTTTTTAGGACCTGAACCTGGTTGTTGTTTCCCCAGGTTGGAAAAACAGAACCAGAGGTTGTTCACCAACCTATCACCTGCTATTTTGTCCAGCCAGGTTGGTTCTGTTGCTTGGAATTATTTGGGATCATCCCTGGTTGTTCTCAGGTTCATTCCCAAGGTCCTTGCTAGCTAGAACTATTTATTCCTTCTCTGTTTGTACCTGAACATAGTAAAATTGATTCAAGCGAATTCCTTCCTTGCTGGAATTTCTTTTCTACGCGGTGCGACGGCGGAATGCTACCCGAGTCAACGCTAGTACGCTAGCACTCCAACGCTAGGCTAACGCTGTCCGAGCCATAACTTCGTAATGGCAGAACTTTTCGCGAGGCAACTTGGCTTATTTTAAAGCTCTTAGAGTGAGCTTCGATATAGGAAATTCTCAGCTTAATCCGATCGACGGTCTGCACGATACGCTGCGCGACGTTCAAGGTACTCTTGCTGTTTTGACTAAGTCCCTCTTGATCCCTCTCTCTACAAACTCGGACCCGAGGATAGGGGCTGGTCTTGTACCAGGCACCCAAGGACCCTTGGAGGTGACCCCGAGGAGAGGTTTTAAGTGTGATAAAGTCTTAATAGCTTGAGTTTATTAGGCCCTTACACCAACACAGGAGGGGTGGCGGGGCCGCGTCTGAGGGACAGCGGGGCCGCGAGGGAAATGGCGACCCGAGGGGTCGCTAAAAAAAAATGCGCGCCTCGGGGCGCGCTTCGGTGGGCCCTAAAAAAACGGTCCTTAGGAAGGACCCGCTCTATACCATGTGAAATAAGTGAACAGGAATGAATGACTAAGTCAGAGTTGGGTACAAATACAACCCTAGAAAGCTGTGCCCCATATGTGCTACCCCACTATAGCCTACAAACATGCATCAGCTATAATAATCTGACAGTACATGGGGGGGGGGGGGGGGTTCTTGGCGCAGAACTCAGCAGGAATCGCAGCGCGGTAGCGGGTGTCACTAGTACGAAGGTGCGTAATGAGGTCAGCAACTTTGGGAAAGGCGGCGATGTCAGGGAACAGGTACGGCAGCATGAGGCGACTAAGGGCAGGGGAAGAGTAGCGTGCAAGTACCGCGTCGTACAAGGTTTTAGCACTCTTATACTTCACTTTAAGTGTGCGCGCTCAGTGGATGGCAAGTGAGTGCGCACAACAAGACGAGCAGCAGCATCGCGTACGGCCCACTATGAGCGAACAGTGCTGTCAGCATCGGCAACAGGGGCAGCAGAGGCGCCAAACGTGAGATCGAACAGTGAGAGACCATCTATCCTATCGCACTGCAGGAAAAGCTGCAGATCATCGACCCAGACCTCAAAGTCGACAGCCCGACCCTCAGCATCAAAGGTCAGAACACTAGGGGTAGCCATAAGAGCAGCAGCAACAGTAGGCTAGCAACAGCAGTGGCAAGCTAGGAGCAGCTCAGTAGCAGAGGCGCGGCTCGGCGGTGCTCTTACCAGGGCGGGTGGGAAGAGGTCCGCAAGTGGTGGGGCAGGGCCAAGGCGCGCCGGCAGGGACAGGGCCGCGATAGGGTGGCAGAGGAGAGCCGCGCCTCAGCTGTAGGGCAGGGCTGGAACGGCGTCGGCGGCTGTCACGGCAGCGGCGTCGGCGGCTGCTGCTATCGGCGGCGGCGGCGGTGGCTGTTGTCACGGCAACGGCGGCGGCGGCGGCGGCTGCTGCTGTCGGCGGTGGCGGCGGCTGCAGCCCTGGCAGCGACGGCAGCGGCTGTCACGGCAGCGGCGGCGCCGGTTGCGGCCCCGGCAGCAGCGGCTGCGGCTGTCACGGCAGCGGCGGCGGTGGTGGCTGCTGCCGTCAGCGGCGGCGGTGGCTGCGGCCCCGGCAGCGATGGCGGCTGCTCTCACGTCGTGACGGCAGCTGCTGCTGGGGCGGCGACGGCGGGGTGGCAGGGCCGTGAAGAGCCGGGAGGGGCCGTGAAGGGGGCCGCGATGAGCCGCGAAGGAGCCGCGGAGGGGACGTGAAGGAGCCGCGAAGGGCCACGAAGGGCCATGGAGGAGCCGAAAAGGGGCCATCAAGGGCGGCGAAGGGGCCGAGAAGGGGTCGCAAAGGTGCGTAAAGGGGCCGCGAAGGGCGGCGACGGGGCCGAGAAGGGCCGCGGGGGGCCGTAAAGGTCTGCGATGGGGCCGAGAAGGGGCCGCGAGGGGCCACGAAGGGGCCGCGAAGGGGTCGCCAAGGGCCGTGAGAGGGGCCGCGACGGGGCCTTAAGAGGGCGCGACGGGCCGCTAAGGGCAGGGGACGCGACGGGAGGGAAGGCACACGGGGCGCGACTAGGGCAGGGGCAAAGCGCGCTCCGGGCAGGTAAAAAACAAATTTCGATTTCGTGGTGGGCCCTAGGAAACGTTCCCACAAGGGAACCTGCTCTATACCATGTGAAGAGAATGAGGAATGATGGACTAGGAAATGAGTTGGGTACAAATATGTAGCCCTAGAATACTGTACCGTATACAGTCTACCCCACTACAACCTAGAAAGACTATAGCATAAATGTTTGACAGATATAACAACTATTTTGCATTCGCCTTTCAAGTTCATTTTTTCTACTACTACGTATTGACAAGAGTAGAATCGTTACCATGGTGCTACCGAAACTCTGCTCGACCAATTTACTCATTCCACAGACTGAGCAAGGCATAACTATTCATTTGCAAATTTCTTATGCCCTTGGCTAGGAGGTGAAAAGCTGTCACGCTCTAAGGGCTGCAAGTGATGTGAAGTGTTGCCAAGTTCAAGTCTGTTATACCAATTTAAACGCTTCCGCATAACGTTATAGCTCTTAACAAAACCCGTCTCACGTGCACCATACCGACAGAGTCCGACCGAATTGACAGACATGAAAAAACAGATCGAGTATCTACTGGACATACAACTGATCCGCCCATCCACCTCTCCTTATGGAGCACCAGTTCTCTTCACTCCAAAACCAGATGGTAGTCTACGGATGTGCATCGACTACCGCACAGTGAACCAACAGACAGTTAAAAACAAATATCCCAAACCACGCATAGACGACCTTCTCGATCAGCTGTGCGGTGCAACAGAGTTTTTGAAGCTGGACCTACGGTCGAACTACTGGCAGATCAAGATGGTAGTCAACTCAAATCCACAAGATGGCGTTCCATACCAGATACGGCTCCTACGAGTATTAAGTGATGCAGTCCGGACTCTGCAACGCACCAGTGACGTTCCAAGAAGAGATGAACCATATCATACGGCCCGTGCTGGAAGAGTGCGTCGTAGTATACCCCAGCAACATTCTCATCTACTCCAAAAATATGAAGGAGAATGTGGAGTATCTGCGAAAGGTGTTTGTGATCCTGCGGAAAAACAAGTTCTGCATGAAGCTGTCGAAGAGTGACTTCGCATTTAAAAAGGTGTAGTTTCTCGGGCAAATGGTGGGTGTGGAGGGCGTACACGTGGACCCGCGGAAAATCAAAGTCGTTACAAGGTGGAAAGTACCAGTGAACGTGAAGGAGTTGCAACAGTTCCTAGGCTTCGCCAACTACTACAACAGGTTCGTGCCATAGTACGCTAAGATAGCAGCACCACTGACCGACCTACTAAACAAGGATACGCCCTTCAAATGGGATACTCCTCATCAGCAAGCCATGGAGCAGCTACAGACATCACTGACCACAGCGCTACTATTATCCTACCAAATCCAGATAAGGACTACGTGGTGGAAGCAGACGCGAGTGACGTGGCAGTTAAAGCGGTACTGATGCAAGACCACGGACACGGTTTACAGCCTATAGCCTACCTCAGTAAGAAACTACACAGAGCAGAACGAAACTACCCCAATCACGACAAGGAAGCCTTAGCCATAGTCGTAGCCTTCAAGGTGTGGAGGTGTTACCTAGAGGGAGCCTAGACCACAGTTTACACTGACCACTGCAGCCTCAAATACCTGAAGTCGCAGCCAACGCTCTCACGACGACACGTGCGGAAGGTAGACTTCCTGGAAACTCACTTCTACTACGACATTGTCAACAAACCCAGGCTACACAACAAAGCGAACGTATTGAGCCGCCCTGGTCATGTAGCAGGCATCCAGCTCGACGGGATGAACCCTCTACTCAAGGGCCTATTCCAACACGTGTACTCCGTGGACGCAGAGGTAGCAACGGTAAAAAAACATAAGTTATTACTGACGAGAAATGAGAATGGATGAATGAACTATGAAACAGTTGGGTACAAGTACTAACCCTAATTGGGTTGTACCCCTTATGGGCAGCCTAGACAAATGTATAAGCTATAATGTTCTGACACACCCCCATAGGCAAAGTGGGGGAGAACAAGCGGTCACAAAACTAGTCAAGCAAAGCAAAGCAAGCTCAGGGTGGATCACAAAGTCACCACACAGTCCGAGCACAAGAGTAAGGCCACAAGGCCAGTTTACATGAAAGATCATATATATAAAGGAAAACAAGCAAGTGCAGGTATAGAAAGAGGACAGTACAAACAAGATCAAGAAGTGAGCAAGTGCGGCCAGGTAGGCACAAGACCTAGCAAAGTACAGAAGCACTGATGATCACAAGGCAGAAGGGCCTTGGTGAATACATCAGCAATGTTGGCCTCAAAGGCCACGTAGGTGAGGCGGAGCACACCAGGAAGTAGCGGAGAGCAATATGCTTCGTTCTGTGCTCCGGTCTGTGCTCCCAACACAAGGCCAGCATGGCCTTGTTGTCTACGTACAGAACCGGAGGAGAACGAGGCGGATCTCCTAGGTCAGTCAGCAGGTAGGTGAGCCAGCGTAGCTCCTGTGCAGTCATGGCTCCTACGTAGATCTCAGCCTCACAACTGGAGCTGAGAACAGAAGACGAGCGGGTAGACCACCACGAAACAGAGCCAGAGCCAAGGCTGAAGGTGTAACCCTGTAACGACCGCTGCAGAGTCTGGTCGTCAGCCCAAGAAGCGTCGGCGTGACCTGTGAGGACTACTCGACGTTGCCCTCCAAGCACTAGCCCCATGCCCGACCTACTGCACACGTAGCGCAACACCCTCTTCGCTGCAGCCATGTGCTCTGGTCTGTGTCTCCCAGGAGCAACAAAGCGTGCTAAAATGCTAAGAGCGTATGCAAGGTCAGGTCTTGTGCAGGTCATCCGGTACATGAGGCAGCCAACAAGCTCTGGGTAAGGGCCACTCGACTCTACGGACTCATCCGAAGGCAGAGCTGAGAGCGAGTGGCGAGTAGACAGAGGAGTGGTCTCAGGCGAGGAGTACGTAAAGCCGAAGCGCTGAAGGTCCTGCTGCACCATGTGTGACTGAGTCGGTGTAATGGTGCACTGTGCTCTGTCCCGGGTGATCTGCAAGCCAAGGTAGCTGGGCAGTTCACCCAGGTCTGTGCACGTGTGTCTCTTCTGCAGCTCGGACTTCACGTGGGCGAGTCCAGCAGTGTCTGAAGTTGCAAAGACCAAGTTGTCAACGTACACGAGGATGTAGAACGGCGGCAGAGAGGTGTCGGTGCGTAGAAACAGTGACGGGTTTGCTGTAGAAGGAGCAAACCCAAGAGCCGCAGGTGTAGTCCTCAGTGTGTCGTGCTACTCACGGAGCGCGTGGCGGAGACTGTAGATTGGCCGCCGGAGGCTCCACTCGGTACCAGGAGGAAACGACCCAGTGAAGCTAGGAGGGCGGCATAGCCAGATCTCCTCGTGCAGACTGCCCTGTAGGAAAGCTGTGCTGAAGTCAAGAGAGTGAAGCTTGTAGTCGCGCTGAGCGGCTATGTGCAGCAGCACCCGAAGAGTGGTCATCTTTGGGGTGGGAGAGAAGGTCTGAAAGTAGTCAACTCCCTGCCGCTGACTGAAGCCTCGAGCCACGTAAGGCGCCTTGAAGACAAGCGGAAAACCCAGCGGCCGCTTCACCCTGAAAATCCACATGCCACTGAGAATGTTCGCCCCAGGTGGGGGAACCTCGTTGACGTAGGTGCCTGTGGACTTCTAGGAAGCCATCTCTGCATCCATGGCCGACTGCCACTGAGAGTAGTAAGGACCCTCGATTGCCTGAGCGTACGATCGTGGAGTCGGGATGTCTGGTGCATCCGGGTCTCCCTCAAGGGCAATCAGCGTGGACACGAGATGGGGCAAAGCAGCAGCAAAGCACTGGAACTCCTCGTGCCTGACATCAAGGACGTCCGTGCTAAGAGCACACTCACCCTCGACGGACGGAGGACAGACAGACTCAGACTCAGCAACTAGACTAGCAGCGTAGTCTAGACGACAGCAAGCAGGGAAGTCGACAAGCTCAGCAACTAGAGCAGACGCAGCAGTGGACTCAAAGGAAGGGTCAGTGACAACAGTAGCAAGAAGGCGCGTGACCGAAAGACTAGCACCACGTAGGGAGTCAGACTCCGGGTCACCGAGAGAAAGAAGAGAGGACTCTGGAGGAGACGGCAATGGGACACGCATAGGAGCAGTGGAAGGATGCAGTGCCATCTGGTGTGTGCCGGGAACCACAGGAGGACGCGGACGCGCAGTACGACCACTAGTGCGAGCAGCACGAACCGGCGACGCAGGACGAGACACAGGCTCACGAAGCTCATCAAGACCTTCAGTAGGACCAGTGTAGGGAGAAGGAGCAGGAAGAGGGGGGGCGGACTGTAACTATGACTGCGACTGGACAGGCTGTGGACACGCTAAGGGAGGAGCAGGACCAAGAGAGGGCGGGAGACCAAGAACCTGCTCTAGGAGCGGAACGAAGTACGGCCTCGATCGCTCAGCGCCTCCAGAACCAGCAAGGACCGCACCTGTACCCTCAGTGGCAGCACCAGCGCCAGCAAAACCTCCAGCTCCAACAGCGCCAACTCTAGCTCCCTCAAAAGTACATGGGCCAGCAGCACCACCAGCGCAAACACCCCCAGCAGCTCCAGCTCGAGCAGCACCAACTCCTGTAGGACCGTCAGCTCCAACAGCCTCAGCAGCACCCCCAGAAGCAGCAGCGCCAGTAGAAACACCAGCGTCAACATCCCCAGCAGCTCCAGCTCCAACAGCACCACTACCGCCAACAGCTCAAGTAGGACCAACTCCAGTAGCCCCAGTAGCACCCCCAATCGCAGCAGCACGTCTACAGCGGCGGGCAAACCACTCGCACAGCTCCTGTGGAGAGAGCGGCTCCCGCCTCGACGAAGCACCGCCGGCGGCCACACGAACAGACACAGCACCCCTAGACTCCGCACCCCTAGGCTCAGCACCTCCTGGCTTCACACCCCCAGACTCAGCACCCCCACCTTCAGCACCCCCAGACCCATCACCCGCAGGCTCAGCTTTTCTAGCAGCACCAGAGTCAACAGCTACCTCGACAGGCTCGACTGCGTCTACTTGGGACACACCTGACGGGGCATGACCCTGAGGGGGGAGGGGGTCTACCTGGGGAGGACCTGGCACAAGGAAGAGCGGCGGCGGAGGGAGGGGCGCAGTGCTGTAGGGGAAGAGACGGTAGTAAGGCACCGACTTGTCAAAGGTGACGTCCTGGGAGGACAGAACACGGCGCGAGGTGGGGTGGTAAAACTGCCACCCAGGAGCGTCAGGGGGGAAGCCAAGGAAGACGCAGCAGCACGGGGGGACAGCTTGTCCGCAGACAAGTCGCGGACAAACGCCCGAGATCCCCAGACCCAAAACACAGACGCATCGCCAACCTTCCCGGTCCACCGCAAGGCGGGGGAGGTCTCTGGCAAGGAGACCCAGAGCTGAAGGTTGAGCTGATGCGCGGCATACTGAACCGCAAACGGCCACAAAAAATGGGGGGCAGCCGCATGCATCATGGATGTACGAGCGATGTCCATGACCATGCCAATCCCATTTTTCTGTGGAGAGTCCGGAAGCGTGAAGGTCTGGCGGATGCCCTGTGCACGACAGAAGGCTCCCAGACGGGCAGAGGAAAACTCTCCGCCTCTGTCCGAGTGCAGACGTAGAACAGGAAAGTCCGAGCCGAAACTCTCTCTGAGCTGGAGACGAGCTGCGCGGATCCAGTCGATCAACACCTCAGTGACATCACCATTGCTGTGCAAAAGGAAGACTGTGGTGTAACGCGAGAAGTTGTCAACCACCAGCAGGAAGTGACGCAGGCTGGGCCCCACACATCCATGTGGAGAGTCCGCAGCAGAGCCTTTGTCGGAGGAAACTCGGAGGAGTGAGGGGCGGCGCGCTGTCACCCCTCGACGCAAGGGACGCAGGTAGGGCCAGGCCCCGGAAGAATGGGAGGTAGAGACCATGGAAGACCACAGACAAGGACATGGGAGGCCATGCCTCGGAGACGAGGCAAGGAGGGGTGACCAAGGCGGTGGTGCCAAAGAAGTGTCTGGTGGGACAGCAGATGACACGAGCAGGGGGCAGACTCAGGACCAGACCTCGACGCCGCAGCAAACACCTGACTCGACGCAGCTACCTGGGCAGACTCAGCAGCAAGAGGAGACTGAGTAGTAAGGGTGTACAAGCTCAACCCTGGCCGACGGGTGAACGTGGCCAAGTGTCGGCCTGTCCGAGCACACGTGCAGTGGGTCACTCGCTGACTCGCAGGAGTGAACTGGTCAACCCCCCTATCCTGTAGGTCCGCTCCACTCACCAAGTTTGTAGAGAACGAGGGGAGGTAGAGACCTGATAGGGTGCCATAGGGGGCTGCCAGGCACGATAGGACAGTGGAGAAGCTAGCAAGGATAGGCCCCCAGAGGGGTCCGCCAGGGAGAGTGCAACCGGCCGACTAAGCGGCGTAAGAGTGGTGCGGTCTCGAAAAAAGGAGCGGGACGCACCTGAGTCCAGGGTGAAGGTGTGGAAGGCCTAAGCCGACGTAGTACCTGAGAGAGCAGACTCACCAGCACTTGGGGCGGCAGACGCACTTGCACCTGGGGAAGTAGAGGCACTAGCACCTAGAGCAGCAGCCTCACTAGTACCTAGAGGAGCAGCCTCAATGCCCGGGTCAGGCGGTACACACAGGTAACAGTCACCAGCAACACTAGTATCAACAACATACATGGCAGCAAGAATAGAATCAAAGTCAAGATCAAAGATAGCAGCCCCGACCTTAGACAGATCTCCCCAGCGAGGGATCTGTGACGCCTCACGGAACCGGAAACGCCACGAGTCCATCAGGTGACCAAAGCAGCGCTGGGTAGAGTGCGGCCTCCGCACTGCTCACCAGCTCGGTCGCCAGTACGAAGGAAGTAAGCGTAGGGACCAAAACCACCACCGCGCTGACACGCAGTGTACCACTCACAAAGCTGCTAAGGGGACAAACTCACACCACTCCGCTGCTGCTGGCGCTGACCACCACCGGCGCCACTCCTCTGCGCAGAGTCGCGACCCGCTCCACCACCGCCGCCTCTGCCGCCGCCGCCGCCACCGCCGCCTCCTCCACCTCCGCCTTCTCCACTACCTCCGCCGTCTTTGCTCCCTCCGCCGCCTCCACCGCCTCTGCCGCCTCCACTGCTGCCGTCGCCGTCGCCATCCCCGGTACCACTCCCACCACCAACCCCACTCCCTCCACTGCCTCCAACACCACCTCCTCCGCCCCCTCCAGCACCTCCAGCACCCTTGCCCCCCTTGCCCTTGCCGATGCGACGTCTCCCGCTCAGGGCAGACGCAGCGCCGACCGACTCAAAACCAACAAGGTCGGCTGCAGCAACAGAGGCAACAAAGGGCAAGAGGGGGGAGGGAGAACACCTCTCGAAGACGGGGGTGCGGGGGTCACCACGAGAGGCTCCTACAGTGACTATGCTCTTCTCTATCGCTAGGAGGGCCTTCTCGAGGAGGTCAACGGTGAGAGTGGTGGGGCAAACAGAGAGGAAGTGGTCCCCGACTATGCGAAGAGAGTCAGGCGGCCCGGGTGACTATGTAGTAGAGGGTGATGTACATGGGGGGGGGGTTCTTGGCGCAGAACTCAGCAGGAAGCGCAGCGCGGTAGCGAGTGTCACTAGTGCGGAGGTGGGTAATGAGGTCAGCGATAGTGGGAAAGGCAGCAAGGTCAGGGAAGAGGTACGGTAGCATGAGGCGGCTCAGTGCAGCAGTGGCAGGGGAAGAGTAGCATGCAACTACAGCGTCGTACAAGGTCTGAGCACTCTTGTACTGGCTAAAGTGAGCACCCTGAGTGGTCGGTAAGTGGCGGCGCACAGGAAGGCGAGCAGCAGCATTGCGCGTGGCCCACTGTGAGCGAACAGTGGCGTCAGCACCAGCACCAGGTACAGGAGAGGCACGAGAAGTGAGGTGAAACAGGGAGAGGCCGTCTGCCCTATCGCACTGAAGAAACAGCTGGAGGTCATCGACCCAGACCTCAAAGTCAACGGCACGGCCCTCAGCATCAAAATTGTGGACACTGGGGGTAGCCATGACTGCAGTGGCCTAGGAGGAAGTGAGCTCACCAGTCCGAGGAAGGAGGGGCCGGGGAGCACCGGTAGGAACAAGAGCTGCTAGACAGTAGGGTGGCTCGGTGGCTCGGCGGCAGGGCGAGTCGGGCTGTAGGGCGGCTCGGCTGCTGGGCGGCTCGGCGGCTAGGCGGCTCGGCTGCTGGGCGGCTCGGCGACAAGGCGGCTCGGCTGCTCGGCGGGCGGGCGACGGGGCCGCGGGTGGCGGCGGGGCCGCAGGTGGCGGCGGGGCCGCACGTGGCGGCGGGGCCGCAGGTGGCGACGGGGCTGCAGATGGCGGCGGGGCGGCAGGTGGCGGCGAGGCTGCAGGTGGCGACGGGGCCGCATGTGGCGACGGGGCCGCAGGTGGCGACAAGGCCGCAGAGGGGCCTAAACAGGGCCGTAAAGGGGCCATACGGGGCCGTAGCGGGGCCGTAAAGGGGCCAGACGGGGCCGTAAAGGGGCCAGACAGGGCCGCGGAGGGGCCTAGGCGGGGCCGCAAGGGGCCTAGACGGGGCCGTGAAGGGGCCGTAAGGGGCTGGAAGGGGCTAGACGGGGCCGCGGAGGAGGGGCCTAGGCGGGGCCGCGGAGGGGCCGTATGGGGCCTAGGCGGGGCCGTAAGGGGCTGTAAGGGGCCAAACGGGGCCGTAAGGGGCCAAACGGGGCCGCGGAGGGGCCTAGGGGAGGCCGTGAAGGGGCCGTAAGGGGCCTAGGCGGGGCCGCAAGGGGCCTAGACGGGGCCGTGAAGGGGCCGTAAGGGGCCTAGGCGGGGCCGTAAGGGGCCTAAGCGAGGCCGCGACGGGGCCGTTAGGGGCCTAAGCGGGGCCGTAAGGGGCCAGACGGGGTCGAAGGGGCCGTAAGGGCGGCGCGAGGGGCCGTAGAAGGCGGCGCGAGGGGCCGTAAGGGCGGCCGAAGGGGGCCACTAAGGGCGGCTCGAGGCGCTACTCGGGTAGAAGCAAAGCGCGCTCCGGGCAGGGAAGAAAAATTCGTGGTGGGCCCTAGGCAGCATTCCCACTCGAGAACCTGCTCGTTAGTATGACGAGAAATGAGAATGGATGAATGAACTATGAAACAGTTGGGTACAAGTACTAACCCTAATTGGGTTGTACCCCTTATGGGCTACCCCCCTACAGCCTACACAAATGTATAAGCTATAATGTTCTGACAATTACAGTGGGAGAACGACTTAGCGGTAAAGAAGGGCACAGGATAGTTTGGGTACCTGATTACACCCCGCTACGGCAAATCCTATTGGAGGAGTTTCATGACGTACCATACGCTGGACATTTCGAGAGCAACAAAACGTTTGCGGGAATACCAAAGTAATACTACTGGCCCCGGATGGCAGCAGACGTGCAGCAGTTTGTCACCTCATGTGACACATGCCAGCGGATGAAGAGTAGCAAGCAGAAAAAAGCAGGGGTACTTCAGCCTCTACCCGTACCGGAGCAGTCATGGTAGGTCATTACCCTAGACTTCATCACAGGACATCCTTCGACCTCACGAAGGCATGATTCCATCCTCGTGGTGATCAATAAGTTCTCTAAAATTGGTAACTTCATTCTGACCAACGCCACAGCTATTTCTCAAGCAATTGCTCGCCTCTTCTTCGACCGCATCATCACCATCTACGGCATCCCCGCTACACTCATCTCAGATAGGGATCCCAAGTTCACTAGTAAGTTCTAGAAGGAGCTCATGGGACTGTTGGGGACTAAGCTTGCGATGTGTTCAGCAAAACATCCCCAGACTGACGGACATACGGAGCGACTCAATCAGATGGTTACTGCGCATAGCTTGCAAGGACAAGATCAGCTACTGGGACACACAGTTACCGACCCTAGAGTTCGCGTACAACAGCGCCTCGCATGCAGCCACAAAGAAAACTCCTTCCTTCCTGTCTTACGGTTGAGAGCGACTCACCCCATAGCAGCTAACCACACCGGCACACGTCCAAGCCGCACACGACTTCGTCACCACCATGCAGCAGCTATGGTAGAAGACTCAGCGGCGTCTCACTACGATGCATAACTCCTAGAAGCAGTATGCTGATCGCCAGCGACAAGATCACTCAGTAGCAGTCAGAGATCAGGTGCTTGTTGACACGCGCAACCTGAACCTGTCTCACCTACCATCAAAACTCTGGCCTCGCTTTTGTGGTTCTTTTCTCGTCGAAACACAGGTGACACCAGTTACATTCCGCTTGCGCTAACCAGATACGTGGAAGCTTCACAACGCTTTCCATGTTCAGCTACTGAAACCCTACAAGGACCCCAACCAATAGTTCCAGAGACGGCAGCTACCGCCACCACCACTTGTACTCGTACAGGATGAACCCGAGTACAAGATCGAGCGCATTCTCACTCATCCGCGTCGCGGCGGCAAGACCCTCGAGTTCTTGATACGCTGGAAAGGATACAACCCCACTGAGGACAGTTGGGTTGCAAACGCTGACGTGGGCAACGCACACCGTGCTCTCTAGGACTATCTTGTCAAGAAGGGTGTATCTCACGCCACCCAGGTTTGAGGGGGGGACGTGTGAGAGTATGACGGCTTATGCCAGCTATGCTTGCTTGCCTAGATATTATGAACCCTCAACTCAAGGGTCTATTCCAACATATGTACTACGTGGACACAGAGATCGCTACAGCATAAAAATAGAAGCTGTTACAGTGGGAGAAGAACTTAGCTATAAGAAAAGGAACAGGAAAGATTTGGGTACCGAACTATGCCTCGCTCCGACGGATCTTATTGGATAAGTTCCACAACGTAGCATACGCGGGACATTTTGGGAGCAACAAGACCATGGAGCAGCTATGAGAGAAGACTCAGCAATGTCTTTCCACGATGCAGAACTCTCACAAACAGTATGCCGATCACCAGAGACGAGATCACTCTGTAGCAGTCGAAGATCAGGTGCTCCTCGACACACGCAACTTGGACTTATCACAATGCTTTCCACGTTCAGCCACTGAAGCCCTACAAGGACCCCAACGAGCAGTTCCAGGGACACCAGCTACCGCCACCACCACCTGTTCTCGTACTGGATGAAGGAGAGTACGGGGTGGAATATGTGCTCGCTAATCGACGTAGACATGGCAACACTCTCGAGTTCTTGGTACACTGGAAGGGATATGACCCATCAACACAGACATGGCAATGAGAAACTTAGAACGAGAATGAAATAACTAAGTGAAAGTTGGGTACAAATAGAAACCCTACAAAGCTGTACCCCATATGTGCTACCCCACTATAGCCTACAACAGCTATGTCATATAAATCTGACACACCCCCATAGGCAAAGTGGGGGAGAAAAAGGGGTCACAAGACCAGTCAAGCAAAGCAAAGCAAAGCAAGCTCAGGGTGGATCACAAAGTCCCACACACTCCAAGCACAAGGTCAAGGCCACAAGGACAGTTCACATGCAGGAGTGCACATATATATATAAGGCTAAACAAGCAAGAGCAGGTATATATATATGTGTAAGAGTACAAGCAAGGTCAAAGGGTGAGCAAGTGAGGCAAGACAGGGACAAGACCCAGCTTAGTGCTGAAGCGCTGATGATCACAAGGCGGAAGTTCCTTGGTGAAAACATCAGCACTCTTGGCCTCACAGGCCACGTACGCAAGCCACAACTGACCACACTACTGTAGCTCACGAGCAAGGAAGTAGCGAAGAGCAATGTGCTTTGTTCAATGCTCCAATCTCTGCTCTCGACACAAGGCCATCATGGCCTTGTTCTCTACGTACAGGAATGGAGGAAAACGAGGCGGCTCTCCAAGGTCGGTCAACAAGTAGGTGAGCTAACGAAGCTCCTGTGCAGCCATGGCCCGGGCGTAGATCTCAGCCTCACAACAGGAGCCGAGAACAGAAGACGAGCGAGTAGCCCGCCATGTAACAGAGCCGGAACCAAGGCTGAAGGTGTAACCCTGTGACGACCGCTGCGTAGCCTGGTCGTCAGCCCAAGAAGCGTCCGCGTGCCCAGTGAGGACCACTGGACTCCGCCCTCCAAGCACTAGCCCCATGCCCGACGTACTGCACAAGTAGCGCAACACCCTCTTCGCTGCAGCCATGTGCTCTGGTCGGTGTCTCCTAGGAGCAACATAGCGTGCAACGATTCTAAGAGGGTATGCAAGGTCAGGTCGTGTGCAGGTCATCAGGTACATGAGGCAGCCAACAAGCTCTGGGTACGGGCCACTCGACTCTACGGACTCATCCGAAGGTAGAGCTGAGAGCGAGTGGCGAGTAGACAGAGGAGTGGTCTGAGGCGAGGAGTACGTGAAGCCGAAGCGCTGAAGGACCTGCTGCACCATGTGTGACTGAGTTAGGGTAACGGTGCGGCGTGCTCTGTCCCGGGTGATCTGCAAGCCAAGGTAGCTGCGCAGTTCACCCAGGTCTGTGCACGTGTGTCTCTTCTGCAGCTCCAACATCACGTGGGCGAGTCCGGCAGTGGCAAAGACCAAGTCGTCAACGTACACGAGGATGTAGAACGGCGGCAAAGAGGTGTCGGTACGTAGAAACAGCGACAGGTCGGCAGAAGAGGGAGCAAACCCAAGAGCCGCAAGCGTAGTCCTCAGTGTGTCGTGCCACTTACGCGGTGCCTGGCGGAGACCGTAGACTGGCCTTCGGAGGCCCCACTGGGTGCTAGGAGGAAAAGTCCCAGTGAAGCCAGGTGGACGGCGCAGCCATATCTCCTCATGCAGGCTACCCTGCAAGAAAGCTGTGCTGAAGTCAAGGGAGTGAAGCTCGTAGTCACGCTGAGCGGCTATGTGCAGCAGCACCCGAAGAGTGGTCATCTTCGGGGTAAAAGAGAAGGTCTGAAAGTAGTCAACTCCTTGCCGCTGGCTGAAGCCACGAGCCACGTACCGCGCCTTGAAGATAGGCAAAGAACCTGGCGGCCGCTTCACCCTGGAAATCCACACGCCACTGACGATGTTCGCCACAGCTGGGGGAACCGCGTCAACGTGGGTGCCTGTGGACTTCCAGGAAGCCATCTTTGCATCCATAGCTTCCTGCCACTGAGAGGAGTAGGGACCCTCTACGGCCTCCGCGTAGGAGCGCGGAGTCGGGATGTCAAGTGCATCCGGGTCTCCCTCAGGGGTAAGCAGTACGGACACGAGATGGGGTGAAGCAGCAGCTAGACACTGGAACTCCTCCTGCCTGTCCTTAAGGACGTCCGTGCCAAGAGCACACTCACCCCCGACGGACGGAGGACAGACAGACGCAGTCTAGACGAAAGCGAGCAGCAAAGTCGACGAGCTCAGCAACAAGAGCAGACGCAGCAGTGGACTCAAAAGAGGGGTCAGTAACGACAGTAGCAAGGAGACGCGTCACAGTAGGACTGGCAGCACGAAGAGAGTCCGATTCCGGGTCGGCAAGTGCAGGAAGAGAGGACTCAGGAGGAGGAGGCAAAGGGACACGCAGAGGAGCAATGGACGGACGCAGAGACATCCGGTGCGTGCTAGGGACAAGAGGAGGACGCTGACGCGAACCGCGACCACTAGCGCGTGCAGCACGAACAGGCGACGCAGGACGAGACGCAGGCTCACGACGCTCAGCAAGACCTCCCGTGGGACAAGTGTAGGGAGAGGGAGCAGGCAGTGGGGAGGCCGACAGTAACTGTGACTGTCACTGGACAGGCGGTGGACAATCTACAAGAGGAGGAGGACCAAGAACCTGTTGAAGGAGCGGAATGAAGTACGGCTGAGGCCGCGCAGGGACTTCAGACACAGCAGGGACAGCACCAGCACCCTCAGCACCAGCGCGGTGGTAACCCACCCACAGGATCGATCCAAGGGAATCGACCTGCTCTGATAGCATGACAAAATTAGAAGAAAGAAAGAGGATTGAACTAGCAAGAATGAGGATACAAATAGCAAACCCTAGAAGGGTTGTACTCGCTATAGAGCACCCCACTATATGCTAGAACAATAAGATAATATTCTGACATAGGGGTAGCCATGACAACAGTAGACCAGCAGTGCAAGCAGTAGGGGGAGGGTAGTGCAGTGACAGAGGAGCTGTGCTCACCGGATAGGGCTGCTCGGGCGGCTCAGCGGAAGGGCAGCTTAGCAGCTCGGCGGCTCGACTGCTGGGTGGCTTGGCCGCACGGCGGCTGGGCGGCTCGGCTGCAGGGCGACGCGGCGGCTCGGTGGCTCGGCTGCTCTGCAGCTTGGCGGCTCGGTTGTGCTGCTGCAGGGCGGCGCGGCGGTCGGCGGCTCAGCTGGCTGGGGCGGCTCGGGCGGCGGGCGGCGCTGCAGTAGGTGAAGGCGGCGGGGCCGCAACTGAAGGCGGCAGGGCCGCAAGTGAGAGCGGCGGGCCGCAGGTGAGGGTGGGGACGAGCCGGAACTGAAGGCGGCGGGGCCGCAGGTGAGAGCGGCGGGGCCGCAACTGAGGACGGCGGGGCCTCAGGTGAGGGCGGCGGGGCCGCAACTGAGGGCGGCGGAGCCGCAGATGAGGGCGGCAAGGCCGCAGGTGAGGGCGGCGACGGGGCCGCAGCTGAGGACAGCGACGGGCCACAGGTGAGAGCGGCGACAGGCCGCAGGTGAGGGCGGCGACGGGGCCGCAGCTGAGGGCGGCGACGGGCCGCAGGTGAGAGCGGCGACGGGGCCGCAGCTGAGGGCGGCGGGGCCGCAACAGAGGGCGGCGGGGGCTGCAAGTGAGGGCGGCGGGGCTGCAATTGAGGGCGGCGACGGGCCGCAGGTGAGGGCGGTGACGGGACCGCAGGTGAGGGCGGCGACGGGGCCGCAACCAAGGGCGGCGACGGGCCGCAAGTGAGGGTGGCGGGGCCGCAACTGAGGGCGGCGGGGCCGCAACTGAGGGCGGCGGGGCCGCAAGTGAGGGCGGCGGGGCCGCAAGGGAGGCCGCTAGGGCGGCTCGACGAATGCAGAGAGGGGAGCGCGACTCGAGGAGCCGCTCCGGGCAGGAAAAAATAATGTTCGATGTGGTGGGCCCTAGGCACAGTTCCCTTGAGGGAACCTGCTCGATACCATGAGAAACTTAGAGCGAGAATGAAATGACTAAGTGAAAGTTGGGTACAAATAGAAACCCTAGAAAGTTGTACCCCATATGTGCTACCCCACTATAGCCTACAACAGCTCTGTCATATAAATCTGACAGGCAACACGTTGACATGGCAACACGCTCGAGTTCCTGATACGCTGGAAGGGATATGACCCGTCCGAGGACAGTTGGGTTGCAGACGCTGATATGGGCAACGCACGCTGTGCTCTCAAGGATTATCTTGTCAAGCAGGGTGTATCTCACGCCACCCAGCTTTGAGGGGGGGGGCGTGTGAGAGTACGACGTCTTTGCTGGACTTTACTTGCTTGATTCTGCTTTATTACCATTATCTAGCTTAGCTCTATTTTATCTTGCATGATTTTGCTTGATTTCCTAGGTTCGTTGCTTTACTATAGTTCTTATAGGGACCGAACTAGGTTGAGTGCACCGAACTCAAGCCTTTCGGTTGCCACTAAATTGCTTTTTACCGAGGTGGGGAAGGTTTTGTTAGGGTCGCTTCGCGACCCTCATAACATTTGCGTAATATCTGGGCTACCTGCCTTGTGTCGAGACTATATATAGCCTCATCTTGTACTCGGGTGAATCAATCAATATTGAGTCTTCAATCCTGAACTCAATCCTCGATCCTCACAGCAGCCATGCATGCATAGTACAGTTGGCCTCAGGGGCAACACTGCTGATATCTTTACTAAGGCACTCCTGCCTCATGATTCTCAGCGGTTTCCAATCATTGCAGTAGGAAGTAGTCCCCATTTTTTTAATCTTCAATAGCCATGGCAAAAGTATTCGGTTCCTTAAGAAACCGCCTCTGGTTCAGACTTCGCATATGCCTTCAATGTGTACATGCTTGGCTTATAGCCTCAATCATTCAAAGTTGTCGTTGAACGACCGCAAAGGCCGATAAACGAAAAATATTCCGCTGACCAGCTATCATATACTTGAAACTCCCATTCCATCTTGAAATTGATTTATTTCCTCGATGCCATCTCGGATATTTGCCTGCCATAAACCAAACCATTATGTCCTCATTGGAAACACTTGGAGCAATGTCTTTAACTAAAAAACAGTATGAACATGAAAATCGGTTAACTACAAAAGCGGCAACGACAGTCCAATGTTCGCTTTATAAACACAATAGTGGTGTCGATAGCAAGCTCTTGATGAGTAGGAGCCGATAATGTGTTCAGATGTTGGAACTAATAGCGTTTAGTTGGACATTGCTGATACTAAAGATATCGGAGAGGAGCCATGGCGGAGAGGTATCTGGCTGGTTCTTGTTCGTGGTCGGTCGATGCGGTGAACAATCGAGCTCCGTGAATATTTTGATTTTAAATATTCAAGACGAAGAAGGTGACAGTAATGTTGATACTGATATGAACAACGCTGACATTAGGAAGCTACAATATACGAATATGTAGCTGGAAGATAATGATCAATGGCGTCGGTTAAGAACTCCGAAGAATCTGCAGTCTAAAGGAACGATCAACGTTTTCCATGAAAGCATTTCATTCCTTGAAGCTGATTTCATATCAGAGATAGCAATTGCGTATGCTGCTACTCTCCCCCGCCAGATTCTTTTGGAAACATTGGGAGCAATGGATGTTGAAACTGCTCTTCACCACACTCGAAGCTAAGTGACAACTGCTGCATCCACTTCCAATATTGCTTTCATGAGTTCTTCCAGATCTTGCCGGAAGGTTCTCCCTGTCAAGGGTGGTGTCAGATATTGAAGGAGGGACAGGTCCAGATTTCAAACAAGCCCCAAGCAACCAAAGTGGCACAACCACATCCCTGTGCTTTTGATGGATCTGAATTGTGCCCAGGGCACAATCGGAATGCTGAACGGGCAGATTGCAATTTTTAGGCATCTTGTTTATAAACCACCGTAGATGCATTCCCGAGGGTACGGTAAGCTATACATAGGCCCTCTAGCATAGTTATGGCTGACGGTGTTTTTGTGCTGTACGTTGTATAATGCGCTTTCACCTTAAAAAAGGAAAAAAAAAAAAAAAAAAAAAATCCTCAACGGTTTCGCGCATAGCTTGGCCTTGTCCCAGCAGGAACTCACTTGTAAGGATCTTCATCTTTATACAATGTACCTGAGTTGACTTAGTACGGTTATACTTATTGACTGGCCTTGTGGCGATTTGTATTAGATACTAGGCTAGTAATATCATCCTGAATAGTAGTCCCACCCTGTGTTGGTTCCTTATCTACTAGCTGAGGGGGTGTGTCGAAATAAGCTTATACCACATTTGCATGTACATATTGTTAGGCTAGGTTGAGTTTTACTACTGTAGAGGGTGTGGGTTGCTACATATTCCAAATGTATGCCTCCATTGTAATTTTGTTCTCCCTTTCACACTTAGATTATGGGGGGTATGGCAGGTCTTCCTTCAGTTGTAGGTGAGTCAAAAATTGATGTTTTAGGAGACACATACATTTGACAAGGGAAGTTTAAAATGTACTCTATGTTTTGGCTAGGTTAAGAATTCCGTCTGAAAACATGCCTATTTTGTCGAAACTCTGAATACTCGAGAGTGGGAAAGTGTGTTATTAGAGTGTCGAGCATGAGATACAAGAGTGAACCTAATATCAAACTGTAATTGTTTCAGTTTGTATTGTTTAGTCTAGGTGGTGTACATCATTGTTAGTGCTAGGGTTCGCTTTGCTATATCTAACCTTGTACTTCCTCAATTTAGTCATTCATTCCTCCGTTCCTCTTGACATGGTATAGAGCTTAGTTAGTTCACATGGGCCCACCTCTTCGCGTCCCGCTTGTCACTCGCTCGTTTCAGGGTTTCACCCGCTAGTCGCCCATTGCCGTAGCACCCTAGTGTGCCACGCGCCACGTTCCCTGGTGCGCCTCGTCACCTCGTAGCCCACTATGACCCGTCACCTTGCAGCCTAGTGCCACCCTGTAGCCCAGTGCGTCCTGTCACCCTGTAGCCTAGTGCGTCCCCTCACCCCACAGCCCAGTACGTCCTTTCACCCTGCAGCCCAACGCGTCCCGTGATCCTGCTGCCCCCGTACGCCCCGTATTCTCTGTAGCACACACGTCGCAACCTAGACAGGCCCCCGTAGGCCCACCAAATCACGTGCTAGAGATTCCCCCACGGTTCCTCCCCGTCACGCCGCGACCTATACAGGCCCCCGCGGCCCGCCAAATCGCACAATAGAGAGAACCCCGTGGGTCCCCCCATGCTGCGACCTAGACAAGCCCCCGTGGACCCGCTAAATCGCGCGTTAGAGAGGCCTCCATGGGACACCCCCCGCATCGTGACCTAGACAAGCCCCTTGCGGGCTCGCCGCGGGTCCCTTCCCGTCGTCTTATAACCACCCTGCAACCCGCTCACTACCCACCGCCCGTGGGACCTGTGGGACACCTGGTGACGCACAGTCCCGTTGCTTTGCCTATTTGAGTGACGCCTGGCGCGCAGAGTTTGGCGACCAGGCTGAGAACCCCCACTGGCTTGAGCTGCTTAGGTCGGGTGTTGATGTCTTTGCTTTAGACTATGACGCCATCCTTACTACTATGCATTCTTTGCCTGGTGGTCCTGAGAATGATTATTACCTGTATCTGCAGTACGACCCCGGTATAGAGGTTGCTACTCTAGGTGCTGGAAAGGCTGCTGCCTTAGGTGCTAACAAGTCTGCTCTCTCATGTACTGCACCTACACGCTTGACTCACGTGCTTCCCGTTGTTTCTTACGCGACAGCACCGCACCCACGCCACTCCCTGCACCTATTGCAGTGTCTCTTGCACGGTCCTCCATTGTTCTTTCGTGCCCGGTGGTTCCATCTGGCTCACTGCCAGGTCTTCACCTCCCCTCGTTCTCTACGAACCTGGTGAGCAACGCAGTCATGGGTTGATAACTTTACCCCTGGAGGAAAGCGTGTGGCGATCTGTACGTGCTCCTGGACTAGCCGTCATCTCTGGCCACGTTCACCCGCCGGTCAGGGTCGAGTCTTTACACACTGACTACTGAGTCCCCTCAGGTAGCTGCTACTGGTCTGGTCACTACGTCAGGTCAGGTAGCCTCCCCTTGTGATTTTCGCTCCCTATCGCACCAGACTCTTCTCTGGCACCACCGCCTAGGTCACCCCTCCTTGCCACGTCTACGTGGCATGCACCGTCGCCTCCTTGTGTCACGTCTTCCCATGTCTCTCCCTCCCCTCCCTCCCCTAAACCCTGCCTTCCTTGCGTCGAGGGGCGGCAGCGCGCCTCTCCTCACTCCTCGTTTCCCCCGACAGTGGCTCCTCTGCAGACTCTCCACCTGGACGTGTGGGGCCCAGCCTGCATTCGTGGATAGGGCGGTGAGCGGTACTTTCTGCTGGTTGTCAACGACTACTCGCGTTATACCACGGTCTTCCCCTTGCAAACCAACGGTGAAATCCCTGCTGTCTTGATCCCTTGGAACCGAGCAGTTCGTCTCCGGCTCCGCCGCAAGTTCCGCCAGGACTTCCTTTCCTGCGTCTGCACTCTGATAGCGGTGGTGAGTTCACCTCCGACCTCTTGCGGGCCTTCTGCCAGGGGGAGGGCATCGAGCTGTCGTTCACGCTTTTGGGCTCACCGCAGCAAAATGGGGTTGCTGAGCGCCGGATTGGCTTGGTCATGGAAGTCGCTCGTACCTCCTTGATTCATGCGGAGGCTCCCCATTTTATGTAGCCGTTTGCGGTCCGGTACGCCGCACAGCATCTCAACCTCTGGCCCCGTGTCTCCTTGCCGGAGACCTCGCCCACACTGCGCTAAACGGGGGAGGTTGGCGATGCGTCGCGTTTCCGAGTCTTGGGTGCTTGTGTCCTTGTCCACGATACGTCCGCGGACAAGCTCTCCTCCCGCACCATTCCGTTTGTCTTCCTTGGCTTTGTCCCTGACGCGCCTGGCTGGCAGTTTTACCACCCCACCTCGCGCCATGTCTTCCCCTACCGCATTGCCCCTCTCCCTCCCCCGCCGCTTTTCCTCGCTCCAGGTCCCCCTCTAGTAGACCCCCTCCCCCCTCAGGGTCCTGCTCCCTTAGGTGTGTCTCAAGTAGACCCGCCCTACTTGGCTGAGCCTGTAGAGGTCACTAGCGACTCAGGTGCCGTTGCGGGAGGTGCTGATGGGGGTGTTGCGTCTGGGGGCGCTGAGCCTGCGCATGCGGTGCTGGGGAGTGCAGAGCCTCGGGCTGGTGAGCCTGCGGCTGCGGATCCTGCGGGTGCTGAGCCCATCCGTGAGGTGCTAGGGGGTGCGGAGCCTGGGGGTGCTGTGCCGGAGGGTGCCGGGTCGGGGGGTGCAGAGTCTGTTGGCGTTCCTCTGGGTCTCGTTTCACAACGCGGGCCTATCTCACAACAGCAGGCACGAGAGTGGCTTGCGTCGCGTACCCGCGTGAGGAGCCGTGCTGCCGGAGTTGCTTGCCGTGGAGGCGCTGGGAGTGCTTGTGTCTTTGGTCTTGGAGGTGCTCGTACTGGAAGTACTGGAGCTGCCGAGACTGGTGCTGCTCCTGGAGCTGGAGGTGTCGGCTCTGGGGGTGCTGCTGCTGGAGGTACTGGGGCTGGAGGTACTAGGGCTGGAGGCCCTCGAGCTGGTGTTGTCGACCTGGGCGTTGGAGACCCTGGAGCTGGAAGTGCCGATTCTGGGGGTGCTGCTACTGAAGGCACTAGAGTTGGAGGCCTTGGAGCTGATACTGTCGACCCTGGAGTTGGGGACCCTGGGGCTGGAGGTGCCAGTTCTGGGGGTGCTGCTTTTGCCTTAGTCTCTGAGCTAGATGACTTTGCTGCTGTCTGTCGTCTCAACTTGGCTGCTAGTCTTGTTGCTGAGTCTGAGTCTGTATGTCCTCTGTCCGTTGGGGGTGAGTGTGCTCTTGGCACGGAAGTCCTTGAGGACACGCAGGAGGATTTTGAGTGTCTTGCAGGACCTCATCTCGTGGTCATGCTGCTTGCCCCTGAGGGAGACCCGCATGCTCCAGACATCTCGACCTCACACTTTTACGCTGAGGCGATCGCAGGTGAGTACTCCTCTCAGTGGCAGACACCCATGGACGCAGAGATGGCATCGTGGAAGTCCACATGCATTTACGTCGACGCAGTTCCCCCTCCTAGGGCGAACGTAGTCGATGGCATGTGGATTTTCAAGGTGAAGCGGCCGCCGGGTTCTCCGCATGTCTTCAAGGCTCGTTACATTGCACGAGGCTTCAGTCAGTGATAAGGAGTTGACTTCTTCCAGACCTTCTCCCCCACCCCAAAGATGACCACTCTTCGGGTGCTGCTGCACGTTGCCGCTTAGCGTGACTACGAGCTTCACTCCCTGGACTTCAGACAGCGTTCTTATAGGGAATTTTGTACGAGGAGATCTGGCTGCGCCGCCCACCTGGCTTCACTGGGTCTCTCAGGCGCCTCGTGACTGGCATGACACAGTGAGGACGACACTTGCGGCTCTTGGGTTTGCACCTGCCACTGCGGACCCATCGCTGTTTCTGCGCACCGACACTTCGTTACTGCCGTTCTACATCATCGTGTACGCCGACGACTTGGTCTTTGCCACAGCTGACACTGAAGCTCTCGTTCTTGTGAAGTCGGAGCTGCAGAAGAGACACACGTGCACACACTTGGGTGAGCTGCGCAGCTACCTTGGCCTGCAGATCACCAAGGCTGCGCAGCTGCCTTGGTCAGCTTTGTGTCGCTCACGTGCCCACGCGGGCGAACACGGCTGATGTGTTTACCAAGGCCCTTCCGGCTGGTCATCATCAGCGCTTCTGCACTGGTCTAGGCCTGGTGCCTACGTTTTCTCATTTGTTGTATTGTACTGTGATCTATGTATATATTTATATATATATTTATACGTGCGTGTTTACTCTTGCTATGTAGCGATCACTGTACTGTTGTTGCATATATACCTACGCGTGTGAACTGGCCTTATGGCCCTTTGCTTATGCTTGGGATGTGTGGTGACGTTGTGATCCACCCTGAGCTTGCTTTGTTTTTCTTGACCGGTCCTGTGACCCCTTGTTCTCCCCCCCTTTGCCTATAGGGATGTGTCAAACTATATGTGTGCTAGTTCTATGTAGGTTATAGTGGGGTAGCCCATATGGGGTACAACCCAATGTTAGGATTAGTGCTTGTACCCACAACTCATTCAATGCAGTCATTCCCACCTGCTATTTTGACAAATATATCATTCTTACCAGGCCCCTAGATTCGTTTTGAGGTAGTCTGACGCCTCATAGTACACCCCTCCTGGAACTCTGTCTGTCAGAGGTGCCTCAAAATTTTAGTCTGAAATTTCTGACAAGCATAACTTTTTTTGTCTGAACTGTCAGAGTTACCCTCAAATTTTAAGATGATGATGCAGTACCGTAAAAGCATATTGATAATAGCATTGAAGCTGATTACAGCATACCAATTCAACTGTGTGGTACGAACAAGTCGGGGTCGGCGTGTTTGCATCAGGCAGTGTGCTAGTGCATCGCCTTGGATGTTTTGTCACGTGCAGCGCATGGGCTGTTTCTGCTGATTAGATTTCGTTTCGTCGTGTGTCTGATTACCGTTTTGTACCCATTTTCTTGCCTGTGTGCCGATTTTGTCAATTTTGCATTTGTGTTTCAAGCGATGTGATCATTCACCCGATCTGGTTGTTGTCACGTAGAGTGCCAGGTGGGTCAAGTGCCACGCAGCTGAGCTGGCAGCAGGCAGAAACTGTTGGTTGGCGTGGCGTGTGAGAGCATCTGGCAGTGCCGCACGAAACTTTCACTACGAATTAGCAGCTTCGCAATTTCACAGCAGTGCATGCTGCAGATTTTTCTTACAAAGAATCAGCATCAAAATCGCCAATTCTTTAAAATACATTAGAAATACCTTACATGTGACGAGATTTTGTCTACGAAATCTCGTAATCACGCAACCATTTTCTTAGTGTAACTGGGAGATATTCTCGACGAACGAGTGTATTCGGATGTCCCAGCTATGTCATAACATATATATATAGCTTATACTATTGTGTAGGCTGTAGTGGGGTTTCCCATAGGGGGTACAACCCAGTTAGGGTTTCCTATTTGTACTCACTCCATTCTCGTTCTATTATCAACATGGTATCGAGCAGGTTCCCCCGTGGGAACTGTGCTTAGGGCCCACCACCTTTAAACTTTTTGCCCGGAGCTCGCTCCTGGCCCTTCGCTTTCACCTTTTTTTTTCGGCCTGCCCTGCGGCCCCTAGCCACTTGCACGCGCCCGTTCAGGCCCCTAGCCGCCCACGCGCCGCCCGTCTCGGCCCCTAGCCGCCCACGCGCCACCCGTTCAGGCCCCTAGCCGCCCACGCGCCGCCCGTTCAGGCCCTTAGCCGCCCGCGCGCGCCCGTTCGGGCCCCTAGCCGCCCACGCGCCGCCCGTCCCGGCCCTTAGCCGCCCGCGCGCCGCCCGTCCCGGCCCCTCGACGCCCGCGCGCCGCCGTCCCGGCCCCTAGCCGCCCACTGGCCGCCCGCCCCGGCCTCTCGACGCCCGCGCGCCGCCTGTCCCGGCCCCTGATCGCCCGCGCGCCGCCCGTCCCGGCCCCTCGACGCCCGCGCGCCGCCCGTCCCGGCCCCTGATCGCCCGCGCGCCGCCCGTCCCGGCCCCTCGACGCCCGCGCGCCGCCCGTCCCGGCCCCTAGCCGCCTGCTGGCCGCACGTCCCGGCCCCTAGCCGCCCGCTGGCCGCCCGTCCCGGCCCCTCGACACCAGCGCGCCGCCGTCCCGGCCTCTAGCCGCCCGCTGGCCGCCCGTCCCGGCCCCTCGACGCCCGCGCGCCGCCGCCCCGGCCCCTAGCCGCCCGCTGGCCGCCCGTCCCGGTCTCTCGACGCCCGCGCGCCGCCCGTCCCGGCCCCTGATCGCCCGCGCACCGCCCGTCCCGGCCCCGGGCCGCCCTGTGTCGCTGAATGCCCGAGCCGCCCGAGCCGCCCGCGCCGCCCGAGCCGCCCGAGTCGCCCGAGCCGCCCGAGCCGCCCTCGCCGCCCGAGCCGCCAGAGCCGCCCGAGCCACCTGCACTGCCTGAGGAGCCGAGCCGCTGGTCCTGCGGAGCTGCTGTTGCTGCTGAGCCGGTTGAGCTGCTGTGTTGCTGTACTGATGTGCTACTGCGCTGCCCGACCCGTCCTGTCTGGTGAGACCTTCTACTGCTGTCATGGCTACCCCTAGTGTCCTAGCTTTTGACGCTGAGGGTCGCGCCATTGACTTTGAGGTCTGGGTCGACCACCTGCAGCTGTTCTTACAGTGCGACAGAGTAGACGGCCTTTCTCTCTTTGACCTCACTTCTAGCGCCTCTCCTGCCCCTAGTGCTGATGCTGATCCCACTGTGCGCTCTTAGTGGGCCACCCGCGATGCTGCTGCACGTCTTGCTGTGCGTCGCCACCTCCCTACCTCTGAGCGCGCGCACTTTAGTCAGTACAAGAGTGCTCAGACCTTGTACGACGCTGTAGTTGCGCGCTACTCCTCCCCTGCCACTGCTGCACTGAGCCGTCTCATGCTTCCCTACCTCTTTCCTGACCTCTCTGCCTTTCCCACTAACGCTGACCTCATTACGCACCTCCGCACTAGTGACACTTGCTACCGCGCTGCCCTTCCTGCTGAGTTCTGCGCCAAGAACCCCCCCCCCCATGTACATCACTCTCTACTACGTAGTCGCGCGCCTCCCTGACTCTCTTCGCGTAATCAGGGACCACTTTCTCGCAGTCTGTCCCACCACCCTCACCGTCGACATCCTCGAGAAGGCCCTCCTCGCGGCGGAGAAGAGCATCGTCGCTGTAGGAGCTTCTCGTGGTGACCCTCGCACCCCCATCTTTGAGGGGTGCTCTCCTTCCCCCCTCCTGCCCTCTGTTGCCTCTGCTGCTGCTGCCGACCTGCTTGGTCTTGAGTCGGTTGGCGCGGCGTCTACCCCTAGTGGGAGACGCCGCTCTGGCAAGGGCAAGGGGGGCAAGGGCGCGGGTGGAGCTGGAGGGGGCGGTGGAGGTGGCGGTGGAGGCGGCGGAGGGAGTGGGGGTGGCGGCGGGAGTGGTGGAGGGGGTGGTGGTGGTAGTGGTGGCAGCGGCGGAGGAGGCGGCGGTGGTGGTGGCAGCGGTGGTGGTGGCGGCAGCAGTGGCGGTGACGGAGGGGGAGGCGACGGCGGAGGAGGCGGTGGTGGCGGAGGAGGTGGAGCTGGTCGGGGCGGTACCCAGCAGCAGAGCGGCGGTGGTGGTGGTCAGCGCTTGCAGCAGCAGCAGCAGCAGCGTTCGCGCGACATCCCTCCGCCCCAGCAGCTCCGTGAGTGGTACACTCGACGTCAGAGGGGTGGGGGTACTGGTCCTTGTACCTACGTCCTTCGCTCTGGCGACCGCGCGGGTGAGCAGTGTGGGGGTGCCCATCCCACCCAGCGCTGCTTTGGCCGCCTGACGGACGCTTGGCGTCAGCAGTTCCCTGGGGCTAGTGAGATCCCTCGCTGGGATGAGCTTCTTAGGGCTGGTGTAGCGATCTTTGATCTTGATTTTGATGCTATCCTTGGTGCTATGTATGCTGTGATTATTAGTGAGGAGGGTGACTGTTACCGGTGTTTCCCGCCCGACCCGGGCATTGGTACTGCTGCGCTAGGTGCTTGTGAGGCTGCTGCTCTAGGTGCCAGTGCGTCTGCACTCTCAGGTGCTGGTGAGACTGCGCTCTCACGTACTGCGTCGCCTTCGTCCTCCCTCACTTTCACACTTGACTCCGGGGCTTCTCGCTCCTTCTTTCGAGACCGCACCACCCTCACGCCACTTGGCCGGCCGGTTGCGGTCTCCCTTGCTGACCCCTCTGCGGGTCCTATCCTCTCTCACTTCTCCACTGTCCTCCCGTGTCCGGCTGCCCCCTTGGGCACCTTGTCTGGTCTGTACCTTCCCTCGTTCTCGACAAACTTGGTGAGTGGTGCGGACCTACAGGATGCGGGGGTTCACCAGTTCACTCCTGCGAGTCAGCGGGTGACCCAGTGCACGGACGCACGCACAGGCCGGCACCTGGCCACGTTCTCGCGTCGGCCGGGGTCGAGCCTCTACACCCTGACCACTACGTCTCCTCCTGTCCCTGCGTCTGGTCAGGTAGCTGCGTCAGGTCAGGTGTTTGCTGCTGCGTCCCGGTCAGGTCCTGAGTCTGCCCCCTGTTCGTGTTGCCTCCTGTCTCACGAGACCCTCCTGTGGCACCACCGTCTCGGCCAAGCCTCCTTGCCCCGTCTTCGTAGCATGGCTTCCCGTGTCCTTGTCTCTGGTCTTCCCCAGTCTTTCCCTCCCCTTCCTTCCGGGCCGGGACCTTCTTGTGTCCCCTGTGTCGAGGGGCGCCTCCGGGCTGCTCCTCCCAAATCCCCCCGACAGAGGCTCCTCTGCAGACGCTTCACATGGACGTGTGGGGCCCAGCCCCCGTCCGTGGGCAGGGTCACGAGCGCTACTTCCTGTTGGTGGTTGACGACTACTCGTGTTACACCCAGTCCTCCCCTTGCGCAGCAAGGGTGCTGTCACTAAGGTGCTGATCGACTGGATCCGCGCAGCTCGTCTCCAGCTCAGGAGGAGCTTCGGCTCGGACTTTCCTGTTCTGCGTCTGCACTCGGACAGAGGCGGGGAGTTCTCCTCTCGCCTTCTGCGAGACTACTGTCGTGCACGGGGGATCCGCCAGACCTTCACGCTTCCGGACTCTCCATAGCAAAATGGGATTGCTGAGCGCCGCATTGGCATGGTCATGGATGTCGCTCGTACGTCCATGATGCATGCGGCTGCCCCCCATTTTCTGTGGCCGTTTGCGGTGAGGTACGCGGCGCATCAGCTCAACCTTCACCCCAGGGTCTCTCGGCCCGCGATGTCCCCAGTGTTACTGTGGACGGGGAAGGTCGGCGATGCGTCTGCGTTCCGTGTCTGCGGATCTCGGGCGTTTGTCCGCGACTTGTCTGCGGACAAGCTGTCCCCTCGTGCTGCTCCCTGTGTCTTCCTTGGCTTCCCCCCTGACGCTCCAGGGTGGCAGTTCTACCACCCCTCCTCTCGTCGTGTTCTGTCCTCCCAGGACATCACGTTCGACGAGTCAGTCCCCTTCTACCGCCTCTTCCCCTACCGCACTCCTTCCCTTCCCCCGCCACCGGACTTCCTTGTGCCGGTTCCCCCCCCGGTAGACCCCCCCCCCCCTCTCAGGTTCCTGCCCCCTCAGGTGTGTCCCAGGTAGACGCAGTTGACCCGGTCGAGGTTACTGGTGACTCTGGTGCTGCTGCGGGTGCTGAGCCTGGGGGTGCTGACTCTGGGGGTGCTGTGCGCGGGGGTGCCGAGCCTGGGGGTGCTACTGCGGAGGGTGCTGAGCCTGGGGGTGCTGACTCTGGGGGTGCTACTGCGGAGGGTGCTGAGCCTGGGAGTGCTGAGCCGGGGGGTGCTGTGCCTGGAGCTGCTGAGCCTTGGGGTGCTGCGTCTGGGACTGCTGAGCCTGGGGTTTCTCCTGGTGCTGCGTCTCGGCGGGAGCGGAGCGAGTGGTTTGCTCGCCGCTGGAGGCGTGCTACTGGAGCTGGAGCTTCTTCGACCGTCGAGGGTGCTGGTGCCGCCAGTCCCGGAGCTACTGGGCCTGCGGGTCCTACTGGAGCTGGGGCTACTGAGGGTGTTGGTGCTGAGACTACTGCTGTCTGTCCTCGCGGTGGTTCTGATGCTGGTGCTGCTGGAGGTCCTACCGCTGGAGGTGTTGGTGGCGCTGGTGCTGCCGCTGAGGGTGCTGGTGCCGTCCCTGCTGAGTCTAGAGCTGCCGCGCGGCCTTAGCCGTACTTCATTCCGCTCTTGCAGCAGGTTCTTGGTCTTTCTCCTCCTTTAGAGTGTCCACAGCCTGTCCAGTCGCAGTCACTGTTGGAGCCTTCCTCCCCTCTACCTGCTCCCTCTCCTTACACTGGTCCTACTGGAGGTCTTGCTGAGCGTCGTGAGCTTGCGTCTCCTCCCGCGTCGCCTGTTCGTGCTGCTCGCGCTAGTGGTCGCGGTTCGCGTCAGCGTCCTCCTCCTGTCCCTGGCACGCACCGGATGTCTCTGCGTCCGTCCACTGCTCCTCTGCGTGCACCTTTGCCTTCTCCTCCTGAGTCTCTCTTCTTGCGCTTGCCGACCCTGAGTCGGACTCCCTTCGTGCTGCCAGTCCTACTGTTACGCGTCTGCTTGCCACTGTCATCACTGACCCCTCGTTTGAGTCCATTGCTGCGTCTGCTCTTGTCGCTGAGCTCGTCGACTTTGCTGCTCGCTGTCGTCTAGACTACGCTGCTAGTCTTGTTGCTGAGTCTGCGTCTGTCTGTCCTCCGTCCGTCGGGGGTGAGTGTGCTCCTGGCACGGACGTCCTACAGGACAGGCAGGAGGAGTTACAGTGTCTGGCTGTTGCTTCACCTCATCTCGCGTCTGTACTGCTTGCTCCTGAGGGAGACCCAGATGCACTAGACATCCCGACTCCGCGCTCTTACGCAGAGGCCGTAGAGGGTCCCTACTCCTCTCAGTGGCAGGCAGCTATGGATGCAGAGATGGCTTCCTGGAAGTCCACAGGCACCTACGTTGACGCGGTTCCCCCTCCTGGGGCGAACATCGTCAGTGGCATGTGAATCTTCAGGGTGAAGCGGCCGCCGGGCTCTCCACCTGTCTTCAAGGCGCGGTACGTGGCTCGTGGCTTCAGTCAGCGGCAGGGAGTTGACTACTTTCAGACCTTCTCTCCCACCCCGAAGATGACCACTCTTCGGGTGCTGCTGCACATAGCCGCTCAGCGCGACTACGAGCTTCACTCTCTCGACTTCAGCACTGCGTTCTTGCAAGGTAACCTGCACGAGGAGATCTGGCTGCGCCGTCCACCTGGCTTCACTGGGACTTTCCCTCCTGGCACCCTATGGAGCCTCTGACGGCCAGTCTACGGTCTCCGCCAGGCACCGCGTGAGTGGCACGACACACTGAGGACTACGCTTGCGGCTCTTGGGTTTGCTCCTTCTACTGCTGACCCGTCGCTATTTCTGCGCACGGACACTTCACTGCCGCCATTCTACATCCTCGTGTACGTCGACGACTTGGTCTTTGCCACAGCTGACACTGCTGGACTCGCCTACGTGAAGTCCGAGCTGCTGAAGAGACACACGTGCACAGACCTGGGTGAACTGCGCAGCTACCTTGGCTTGTAGATCACTCGGGACAGAGCACGCAGCACCATTACCTTGACTCAGTCACACATGGTGCAGCAGGTCCTTCAGCGCTTCGGCTTCACGTACTCCTCGCCTCAGGCCACTCCTCTGTCTACCCGCCACTCGCTCTCAGCTCTGCCTTCGGATGAGTCTGTAGAGTCGAGTGGCCCGTACCCAGAGCTTGTTGGCTGCCTCATGTACCTGATGACCTGCACACGACCTGACCTTGCATACCCTCTGAGCATTCTTGCACGCTATGTTGCTCCTGGGAGACACCGACCAGAGCACATGGCTGCAGCGAAGAGGGTGTTGCGCTACGTGTGCAGTACGTCGGGCATGGGGCTAGTGTTTGGAGGGCGGAGTCCAGTGGTCCTTACAGGTCACGCGGACGCTTCTTGGGCTGACAACCAGGCTACGCAGCGGTCGTCACAGGGTTACACCTTCAGCCTTGGTTCCGGCTCTGTCTCGTGGCGGGCTACTCGTTCGTCTTCAGTTCTCAGCTCCAATTGTGAGGCTGAGATCTACGCAGGGGCCATGGCTGCACAGGAGCTTCGCTGGCTCACCTACCTGCTAACTGACCTTGGAGAGCTGCCTCGTTCTCCTCCAGTGCTGTACGTAGACAACAAGGCCATGCTAGCCTTGTGTCGAGAGCAGCGTCTGGAGCACAGAACGAAGCACATTGCTCTTCGCTACTTCCTTGCTCGTGAGCTACAGCAGCGTAGACAGTTGCGGCTTGCGTATGTGGCCTCTGAGGCCAACACTGGTGATGTGTTCACCAAGGCACTCGCGCCTTGTGACCATCAGCGCTTCTGCACCCAGCTGGGTCTTGTGCCTGTCTTGCCTCACTTGCTCTCCTCTTGACTTTACTTGTACTGTGACATATATATACCTGCTCTTGCTTGTCTAGCTTTATATATATGTCTGTACTCTTGCATGTGAACTGGCCTTTGGCTTTGCTCTTGTGCTCGGACTGTGTGGTGACTTTGTGATCCACCCTGAGCTTTGCGTTGCTTTGCTTGACTGGTCTTGTGACCCCTTGTTCTCCCCCACTTTGCCTATAGGGGTGTGTCAGAACATATATATATAGCTTATACTATTGTGTAGGCTGTAGTGGGGTATCCCATAGGGGGTACAACCCAGTTAGGGTTTCCTATTTGTACTCACTCCATTCTCGTTCTATTATCAACAAGCTATTGAAGCGTGCGTTGCTCACGTCCTGGCACTCCACTGCCATCTCGGAAGTGGGAATATCGAAACGAAACTTCCAGGAAACTTCTTTTCGAAAAGCTCATTGAGTGCACCCCCGACAGAAGTCTGAGGCTCGGCCTGCACCCCTAAAAATTGGCTGAAATTTCAGTGGTTACAATAAAAAAAACTCTGAAAAATCAGAGAAGGTACATAAAAAAATGCCTATAGTTCAGACCAGGTACCAAAAAAAAGTCTGAATGGACGCTGAATCAGCATAAAAAGTCTGATATCTAGGGCTCTGATTCTTACAATTCACACGCTAAATCACGAATTTACGATTCACACGTTAATAACAGATAAGTTCGAAAGCTATATGCGATTCAAAAATGTAAATTTATACAGTTTTCAAAGATCACGCGCGCCCTGACAAGCATGAAAAATATGTCACAAGTAATCAACACGGGACTCGATATCGTGAATTGTAAAGAAGTAACGCGTACGGTCACTGTATCCAGTTTGCTGACGGGTTTGGTAAGTGGGATTACAGATTCACTAATAAACCCTAAAGACATGGCGAGTTGTGTTTAGGGTTGATTATCCGAAACTGCATCCAGGTTTGTTTTGGGTTTTATCTTTTTTTGTGACCATTCGCGTTATTTTTTCCCAGTTGATTGTGACTGAGGGTGCATTCGTGGCCCGTGTCAGACTTCAGGTCAAAAGCCCTTAGTCTCCAATTTGGCTCATCCGAACTCGGATTTGCCTCACGAACGAGCCACTTCGGGTCTTCCGAGCCTCCACTTCGGGTCCGACCTCATGTCTGACACGGGCTACGAATGCGCCCTGATTCCGTGAAACGTTTTATCAAACACGTGAAAACACCCTTTGCAGTGACCGTACCCGTTATTTTTTTACCAAACATATTATCGAGACCCTTGATGAGTGGCATATTTTCCCTAACAAGCACCGTGTTTCCAGGCGTACGCGCTAAAGCGTGCCTAGCTACCGACTTTTCTTGCCCTAGCGCCACCTTCATAACCTAGCAAACGCTCCTTAGCACCATCTCCACTTTCAACACTTGTCTTGCCGCCATGGCTGCAGCTCTCGTCATCGGCGCCGCCTCTTCTCTGCTTCCCTACTCCATCAGCGCCAGAGGTCAGCCACCTCGCGCCACCGCTCGCCTTCCCCCGCGCTCCGAGCACTCCTTCATTTTCGTCGTCATTCCATCCGCTTCGAGCACCTGTCCGCTTCGAGCACCTGTCTGCTTCGAGCACCTGTCTGCTTCGAGCACCTGTCTACTTCGAGCACCTGTCCGCTTCGAGCACCTGTCCGCCGTGCGTCGCTTTCGACGTTGCCTCGCGTCGCACCTCGCTCGACCACGCGGCGCGCACCTCCTATCCTGCGCGCGTTCGCTCCGAGCCTTCCGCCAGACATGGTCTTTCATCTTGCCTTTTCCCTCTATCTTAGGTTGCTATTTCCCCTCTACCCCGTCTCTCCCCTCCGCCTCCAGCAGGCGTCGCTTCTCCCGCCTCCGCGCCTCTACGCTCCGCATTCCTTCCGCGTCCGCCTCTTTTTTCCCAACGCGCACCTCCGCTTCTCCCCCGCCGGGCGCACATCGGAGAGCAGGGAAGAGTGGGGCTGGGGGCGGCGGGGAATAGGGTGAATGGCGTGCGGGCAGAGGCGCAACCAGAGAAGCCAGAGGGGAGGGTGAGACGCGGGGGAGAAGGGAGGGAGAGAGGGAGGGAGGGAGGGAGGGAGGGAGGGAGGGAGGGAGGGAGGGAGGGAGGGAGGGAGGGAGGGAGGGAGGGAGGGAAAGAGGGAGGGAGGGAAAGAGGGAGAGAGGCAGGGATAGGTTTCTACTGTTGGAGAGGAATCGGAGGTGGGATTGTTGAGGTCATATGAGGCAAGTGTCTTGATAGTTTCTTGAAGGCAAGGCTAGAAGTTAACTCCCAGGCAGGGTCAACTCGGGCGGACATCCAATGTGCGTCAGTGTGCCCACAGAGGCAGTCAGTGTGCCCACAGAGGCAGTCAGTGTGCCCACAGAGGCAGTCAGTGTGCCCACAGAGGCAGTCAGTGTGCCCACAGAGGCAGTCATCATGAGAAGGATCTGCGGAAAGGAGGGAGGGCGACATTGAAAGGAGGAAGGAGAGAGTGTTGAAATTCAGTTTGCTTCCATCGCTTCATCCATCCGCTCCCTTCAATGTGCCATCATCAATGTGCCATCATCAATGCACCATTATCAAATCCCATTGGTGATGCACATGATCAGTCGTGAACCACCATCACCATGGGGCACCATCCGCACATCCTCCACTCCCCTGCATGCCATCCCACCCGCCCTCCCTCTTCCGTGTGTGCATGGCATGGCGATGGCGGGGCATCCCCCAGCCGCCCTTCGGCTACACGCGGCTGGACGTGATTCTAATCGGCGTCGGCATCACCGTCGCTGGTGTCGCCCTCAAGTACGGCCTCGAGGTGAGAATCAAGTACGGCCTCGAGGTGAGAATCAAGTACGGCCTCGAGGTGAGAATCAAGTACGGCCTTGAGGTGAGAATCAAGTACGGCCTCGAGGTGAGAATTAAGTACGGGCTCGAGGTGAGAATCAAGTACGGGCTCGAGGTGAGAACGGCTGGAGGTGAGAACGGCTGGAGGTAAGAACGGTTGGAGGTGACACAGGTAGAAACGACAGGGTGAGTATGGTACACTGCCAAGTTCCTTCGGACTTTGGTGTCTACGTTTTTTCTTTCTTTCTATCTTCTTTCTTGTTTCTTTCATTTTTTTTATCTTTCTCACATTCGTTTGTTACGCCCTGGGGACGTGGTGTTGGGAGTCGCAGCACCTAAGCAATCCCCATCTCCCCTCCGCCCACCCCCCTCTCGTGGTCAGTTGGCGGGGTTTGACTCGTTCCAGTCGGGCAGCGTGGTGCAGCTGGTGCTGGTGCTGGGGCTGTGCTTGGTGTGGGCGGCCAGCTATGTGTGGCGAGTGGGCAACAAAGAGATGACGTATGTGAAGCAGCTCAAGGACTACGAGGACGCTGTTATGAAGGTCCGTCATTCCACCGCTCCTCTGCATGCCGCTGCACACCCATCCCATCACCCATTCCCATCACCCATTCCCATCACCCATTCCCATCACCCATTCCCGTTACCCATTCCCATCACCCATTCCCATCACCCATTCACATCAACCATTCCCATCACCCATTCCCATCACCCATCTCATCACCCATACTAGCCAACCTGATTGATTCACCCTTATCAATGACCGATTTGGTCATCCGTTACTGTTACCCATCCTTTCACTCATTCCAATCTCCTATCTGTTTCCCCCTTACCAACCACCCACCACGATGGCGGTGGGTGCGGGCGAGCAGAAGCGGCTGGAGGCGATGCCAGAGGCGGAGCTGGAGGCGATGCTGGCGCAGGTGGAGGAGGAGAAGGAGCGCCTGCGCCACGCCAGGGGCAAGGACCAGGCTGATGCTGACGGCAAGCAGTGACTCTCCACCATTGCCTGCTGCTCATGGAAGGCCTTCGCGCTGAAAATGCATGCATGCGGGACGCTAGGTAGATCTGTGGTGTGGACTTACAGCTGTTCACTGCCACTAATTACTGGTAGAGATAAACTTGGGGGTATCCAAACAGATGCACGGTAATCACTAGAGGATGTACCGGAAAGCTTGGTACCGCTCGAAATATATGTGCAATGGAGTGAACAAGTGAGGATTGCACCAAAGTGGAAAACGATGCAATGTGAGGCAAGGTATGCACACCTCTGCAGTGAATCTTCGCATGTCAGTGGCCTCCATTGAAAGAGCTGAAACCAGTGCCCTAGATATCAGACTTTGGAGTCTGAATCAGAGTCCGTTCAGACTTTTTTTTTGTACCTAGTCTGAACTCAAAGAATTTATTTATGTACCTTGTCTGATTTTCCAGAGTTTTTTCTTATGAGTTGTCTGAAATTTCAGCCTAATTTTACTAGGGTAGGCTGAGCCTCAGACTTGTATCAGAGATACACTCTGTGCGCTTATCGGAGAGAAGTTTCCTGGAAGTTTCCTTCCGATATGCCCACTTCCGAGATGGCAGTGGAGTGCCAAGACGTGAGCAACACTCACTTCGACAGCTGGGACATCGAAATACACTCGTTCGTCGCGAATACCTTCCAGTTACGCTAAGGAAATGGTTGCGTGATTACGAGATTTCTGAAGACAAAATCTCGTCACATGTAAGTTATCGCTTATGTACTGTAAAGAATAGGCGACTTTGATGCTGATTCGCTGTAAAAACATATGCAACATGCACTGGTGTGAATTGCGACGTTCCTGATTCGTAATGAAAGTTTCGCGTGGCACTGTCTGATGCTTACATGCCACGCCAAGCAACAGCTTCTGCCTGCTGCCAGCTCAGCTGCTTGACACTTGGCCCACCTGATACAGATCGGGTGCTCTACTCGGGCCGAGGGTGTCGCGTGGCACTTGGCCCACCTGATACAGATCGGGTGCTCTATTCGAGCCGAGGGTGTCGCGTGGCACTTGGCCCACCTGATACAGATCGGGTGAGCGATCGCATCGCTTGAAAAGCAAATCCAAAACTAACAAAATCGGCACACATGCGAGAAAATGGGTGCAGAACGGTAATCACACACACGACAAAACGAAATGAGATCAGCAGCAGAGCAGAAACAACCACGCGCTGCATGTGACAAAAACACCGGAACGCCGCCGACATGAGCAGAGGCGATGCACGAGCACGTTGCCTGATGCATTGGTATGGTATGCTGTAATCAGCTTCAATGCTATTATAACTACTTTTACGGAAGTGCATGAACATCTTAAAATTTGAAGTAACTCTGACAGTTCAGACAAAAATAAATTGTGCCTGTCTGAATTTTCAGACTAAATTTTTGAGGCACCTCTGACATACAGAGTTCCAGGAGGGGTGTACTCTGAGGCCTCAGACTACCTCAAAACGAATCTAGGGGCCTGGCTGAAACCCGAGAGCGCACATACTGTAAAACCCCGGATAAAAGACTCGGAGGTATTATAAGAATTCCACTCCAAAAATGGGATCGGGGGACTTAACAGTTGGCTAAATTTGATAGGACCCAGGTGTCAAATGTTATACACTATGTTGATAGGCCAGAGTGAGTAGGGTGTAGGGAGTACAACACTTTCTAGTCATGCTCATTCCACCATGCATCACAAGGTCATGAACCGTATGGCCCCAGATATAAGCGCCGTTCTATTACAGGCGCCGTCGCTTGTATCTGGAGCACGGCTCTTATTGTCAAATGTTAGACTGCTGCGACCACTGCTGCGGAGAGCGCCACGGCTGCTGGGGTCCCCACTGCTGAAACTGCCGCTACCCAAGTGGACGCCATGGTAAAAGGCTAGCTGGGCAACAGGCGCGAGGAACTGTTGGAGCTGGAGGTGCTGGCAATGGTGGTGCTAGTCCTGGGGGTGCTGGAGCTGGAGGTGCTGACACTAGTGGTGCCACCAGTTCTGGGGATGCTGGCACTGGTGGTGCTAATTCTGGGGGTGCTGTAGCTGGAGGTGCTGGAGCTGGAGTTTCTGGCACTGGAGGTGCTAGTTCTGAGGCGACTCGAGCTGGAGGCACTACTACTGTGCAGGGATTCAGATTCGTTTTGGGCCACCCTTAGTAATCAGGGTTATAGGTATTGTCAACCTTGATGTGTAGGGTAAATTTTTTGTTTCCGTGACAAAAGCAGGGTAAAAACAAAGTTAGTCTGTTTGGCCAGGGTATTTTTTTTTTACAATTTATATATATAGCTAAGTGCATGGACATCAGCACTTAGTGGCTTAGTTTGGTCGATTATGGGTAAGATTCGAAAGGTCGCAGGTTTGGGTCTCGCTGTTAGGAGCATTTTGCAGAGGCTAGATAGTGTTTCGTATCGCTTCGGAGCATTCCGTAACAGGATGACTGAGATCATATAGTGTACAGTCAGCGAAATGAATTACTTCCTGTTTTTCAAAGGGTAAAAAAACTTATAATTTCTGGCCTAGGGTAAAAAATCCATCACCCTACCTGTGAAAGGGTAACTGAAAAGAAGCGGCCGCCAGTCAGTGCAAAAAGGGTATTTTACCCTGATAACGAGAGCCCTGCTACTGTGGCGCCCATTGCACCTCCCCACCGCTACGGCATGCGTCTCCAAGCTCTTCAATGGCTTGAGCGTGAGGAGCAGGAGCGGTTGGAGCATGAGAAGCACGAGCAGCAGCAAGTGCAACGGGAGCAGCAGCAGTACACATGTCAAAGTTTAGAAGGAAGAAGAGGGTTGAACTAGCAGGAATGAGGATACACATAGCAGATCCTAGAAGGGTTGTGTCAGATCTATATGACATAGTTACTGTAGGCTATGGTGGGGTAGCACATATGGGGTACAGCTTTTCTAGGGTTTGTATTTGTACCCAACTTCCACTTAGTCATTTTCATTCTCGTTCTCATTCTCACATGGAATCAGAGCAGGTCCCCTACTAGGGACTGTTCCTAGGGCCCACCGAAGCGCGCCTTGAGTCGCGCTCTCCCTTTTTTTTTAGCGACCCGTCGTGTCGCCCCTAGCGGCCCGTCGCGCCACCCTTACGGTCGCGTCGAGCCGCCCTAACGGCAGCGGCGCGCCGCCCTTGCAGCAGCCTGTCGCGCTGCCCTGCCTCGCGGCCCCGCCGCCCTTGCAAGAGCGGCCCCGCCGCCCTTCCTCGAGCGGCCCCGCCGCCCTTCCTCGAGCAGCCCCGCCGCCCTATCGCGCGGCCCCGCCGCCCTTCCTCACGGCCCCGCTGCCCCATCGAGCAGCCCCCCCGCTCTTCCTCGCGGCCCCGCTGCTCCGTCGCGCGGCCCCGCCGCCCTTCATCGCGGCCCCGCAACTCCATCGAGCGGCCCCGCCGCCCTGCGGCCCTACTCGCCGCCCTACCTGCGGCCCTACCGCCGCCCTACCTACGGCCCTTCCGCCGCCCTATCTGCGGCCCTTCCGCCGCCCTACCTACGGCCCTACCGCCGCCCTCCCGGCGGCCGAATCACCCTGAAGATCCACATGCCACTCACGATGTTCGCCTCAGGAGGGGGGACCACGTCAACGTAGGTGCCTGTGGACTTCCAGGAAGCCATCTCTGCATCCATAGCTGCCTGCCACTGAGAGGAGTAGGGACCCTCTACGGCCTCCGCGTAAGAGCGCGGAGTCGGGATGTCTAGTGCATCCGGGTCTCCCTCAGGGGCAAGTAGTACGGACGCCCTGTGGCGGAGGGGGTGGAGCTGGTCGGGGTGGTTCCACGCAGCGGAGCGGCTCTGGTGGTGGTCAGCGCCAGCAGCAGCAGCAGCAGCAGCAGCAGCGTTCTCGGGACATCCCCCCGCCCCAGCAGCTCCGTGAGTGGTACACGCAGCGTCAGCGAGGTGGGGGTTTTGGTCCGTGCACCTACGTCCTTTGTTCCGGCGACCGCGCAGGTGAGCAGTCTGGGGGTGCCCACCCCACCCAGCGCTGCTTTGGCCGCCTGACGGACGCTTGGCGTCAGCAGTTCCCCAAGGCTAGTGAGATTCCCTGCTTGGGAGAGCTGTCTAGGGCTGGCGTAGCTATCTTTGATCTTGACTTTGATGCTATCCTTGCTGCCATGTATGCTGTGACTATTAGTGAGGAGGGTGACTGTTACCGCTGTTTCCCGTCCGACACGGGCATTGGTACTGCTGCGCTAGGTGCTTGTGAGGCTGCTGCTCTAGGTGCCAGTGCGTCTGCGCTCTCAGATACTGGTGAGGCTGCGCTCTCAGGTACTGCGTCGGCTTCGGCCTCCCTCACCTTCACGCTTGACTCACCGGCTTCTCGCTCCTTCTTTCAAGACCGCACCACACTCACGCCGCTTGGTCGGCCGGTTGCAGTCTTCCTGGCTGACCCCTCTGGGGGTCCTGTCCTCTCTCACTTCTCCACAGTCCTCCCGTGTCCGGCTGCCCCCTCGGGCACCCTGTCTGGTTTGTACCTCCCCTTGTTCTCAACGAACTTGGTGAGTGGTGCTGACCTGCAGGATGCGGGGGTTCACCAGTTTACTCCTGCGAGTCTGCGGGTGACCCACTGCTCGGACGCCCGCACAGGCCGACACCTGGTCACGTTTTCGCGTCGGCCAGGGTCGAGTCTCTACACCCTGACCACTGAGTCTCCTCCTGTCCCTACGTCTGGCCAAGTAGCTGCGTCCGGTCAGGTGTTTGCTACTGCGTCCAGGTCTGGTCCTTAGTCTGCCCCCTGCTCGTATCGCCTCCTGTCTCACGAGACTCTCCTGTGGCACCACCGTCTTGGCCACCTCTCCTTACCTCGTCTTCCGGGCATGGTTTCCCGTGTCCTTGTCTCTAGTCTCCCGCGGTCTCTCCCTCCCCTTCCTTCGGGGCCAGGACCTTCCTGTGTCCCCTGTGTCGAGGGGCGGCTCCGGGCTGCCCCTCACTCCTCCCAGTTCCCCCCGACAGAGGCCCCGCTGCAGACGCTTCACATGGACGTGTGGGGCCCGGCCCGCGTCCGTGGACAGGGTCACGAGCGCTACTCCCTGCTGGTGGTTGACACTACTCGCGTTACACCACAGTCTTCCCCTTGCGCAGAAAGGGTGATGTCACTGAGGTGTTGATCGACTAGATCCGCGCAGCTCGTCTCCAGCTCAGGAGGAGCTTCGGCTCGGACTTTCCTGTTTTGGCCTGCACTCTGACCGAGGTGGAGAGTTCTCCTCTGGCCTTCTGCGAGCCTACTGTCGTGCACGAGGCATCCGCCAGACCTTTACGCTTCCGGACTCTCCACAGCAAAATGGGATTGCTGAGCGCCGCATTGGCATGGTCATGGACGTCGCTCGTACGTCCATGATGCATGCGGCTGCCCCCCATTTTCTGTGGCCGTTTGCGGTTTGGTACCCGGCGCATCAGATCAACCTTCACCCCAGGGTCTCCCGCCCGGAGACCTCCCTAGCTCTGCTGTGGACGGGGAAGGTCGGCAATGCGTCTGCGTTCCATGTCTGGGGATCTCGGGCGTTTGTGTGCGACTTGTCTGCGGACAAGCTGTCCCCTCGTGCTTCTCCCTGTGTCTTCCTAGGCTTCCCCCCTGACGCTCCAGGGTGGCAGTTCTACCACCCCTCCTCTCGTCGTGTTCTGTCCTCCCAGGACGTCACGTTCGACGAGTCAGTCCCCTTCTATCGCCTCTTCCCCTACCGCACTCCTTCCCTCCCCCCGCCACCGCACTTCCTTGTGCCACGTCCCCCCCCGGTAGACCCCCTTCCCCCTCAGGGTCCGGCCCCTTCAGGTGTGTCCCAGGTAGACGCGGTCAAGCCGGTCGAGGTTGCTGGTGACTATGGTACTGCTGTGGGTGCTGAGCCTATGGGTGCCGACTCTGGGGGTGCTCCACGCGTGGGTGCTGAGCCTGGGGGTGCTGAGCCTGGGGGTGCTGAGCCTGGGGGTGCTCAGCCTGGGGTTGCTGAGTTTGGGGGTGCTGAGCCTAGGGGTGCTGCGACTGGGGGTGCTGAGCCTGGCGGTGCTACGTCAGGAGCTACTGAGCCAGGGGATGCTGCGTCTGGAGCTGTTGAGCCTGGAGTTGCGGAGCCTGCGGCCACTGGACCTCCCCTTGTGCAACTGGCGATGTGGGGCCTGGAGGTTCTCCGGGTGCTTCGTCTCGGCGGGAGCCACTCTCTTCGCAGGAGCTGCGCGAGTGGTTTGCTTGCCGCTGGAGGCGTACTGCTGGAGCTGGAGCTTTTTCAGCCGCTGAGGGTACTTGTGCCGCTGGTCCTGGAGCTGCTGGGCCTTCGGGTCCGCCAAGAGCTAGAGCTGCTGAGGGTGTTGGTGATAAGACTGCTGCTGTCCTTCCTGGCGGTGGTCCTTCTGCGGGTGCTACTTGTGCTGCTGGAGGTCCTGCAGCTGGAGGTGCTGTTGACGCAGGTGCTGCCGCTAAGGGTGCTGGTGCTGTCCCTGCTATGTCTGGAGTTGCCACGCGACCGCGGCCGTACTTCGTTCCACTCCTGCAGCAGGTTCTTGGTCTTTCTCCTCCTGTAAAGTGTCCACCGCCTGTCCGGTCACAGTCACAGTTACCGCCCGCCTCCCCACTTCCTGCTCCCTCTCCTTACACTGGTCCTACTGGAGGTCTTGCTGAGCGTCGTGAGCCTGCGTCTCGTCCCAAGTCGCGTGTTCGTACTGCTCGCGCTAGTGGTCGCGGTTCGTGTCAGCGTCCTCCTCCTGTCCCTGGCACGCACCGGATGTCTTTGCGTCCGTCTACTGCTCCTCTGCGTGCCCCTTTGCCTTCTCCTCCTGAGTCCTCTCTTCCTGCGCTTTCCGACCTGAACTCGGACTCTCTTCGTGCTGCCAGTCCTACTGTCACGCGTCTCCTTGCTACTTTGGTTATTGACCCCTCTTTTGAGTCCACTGCTGCGTCTGCGCTTGTTGCTGAGCTCGTCAACTTTGCTGCTTGCTGTCGTCTAGACTACGCTGCCAGTCTTGTTGCTGAGTCTGCGTTTGTCTGTCCTCCGTCCGTCGGGGGTGAGTGTGCTCTTGGCACGGACGTCCTTGAGGACAGGCAGGAGTTCCAGTGTGTGGCTGCTGCTTCAACTCATCTCGCGTCCGTACTACTTGCCCCTGAGGGAGACCCGCGTGCACTAGACATCCCGACTCCGCGCTCTTACGCGGAGGCCGTAGAGGGTCCCTACTCCTCTCAGTGGCAGGCAGCTATGGATGCAGAGATGGCTTCCTGGAAGTCCACAGGCACCTACGTTGACGCGGTTCCCCCTCCTGGGGCGAACATCGTTAGTGGCATGTGGATCTTCAGGGTGAAGCGGCCGCCGCGCTCCCCACTTGTCTTCAAGGCGCGGTACGTCGCTCGTGGCTTCAGTCAGCGGCAGGGAGTTGACTATTTTCAGACCTTCTCTCCCACCCCGAAGATGACCACTCTTCGGGTGCTGCTGCACATAGCCGCTCAGCGCGAATACGAGCTCCACTCTCTTGACTTCAGCACTGCTTTCTTATTGGGTAGCCTGCACGAGGAGATCTGGCTGCGCCGTCCACCTGGCTTCACTGGGACTTTCCCTCTTGGCACCTAGTGGAGCCTCCCACGGCCAGTCTACGGTCTGCGCCAAGCACCGCGTGAGTGGCACGACACACTGAGGACTACGCTTGCGGCTCTTGGGTTTGCTCCCTCTACTCCTGACCCGTCGTTGTTCCTGCGTACCGACACTTCTCTGCCGCCGTTCTACATCCTCGTGTACGTCGACGACTTGGTCTTTGCCACAGCTGACACTGCTGGACTCGCCTACGTGAAGTCCGAGCTGCTGAAGAGACACGCATGCACAAACCTGGGTGAACTGCGCAGCTACCTTGGCTTGCAGATCACTCGGGACAGAGCACGCCGCACCATTACCTTGAGTTAGTCACACATGGTGCAGCAGGTCCTTCAGCGCTTCGGCTTCACGTAATCCTCGCCTCAGGCCACTCCTCTGTCTACTCGCCACTCGCTCTCAGCTCTGCCTTCGGATGAGTCCGTAGAGTCGAGTGGCCTGTACCCAGAGCTTGTTGGCTGCCTCATGTACCTGATGACCTGCACACGACCTGACCTTGCATACCCTCTTAGCATTCTTGCACGCTATGTTGCTCCTGGGAGACACCGACCAGAGCACATGGCTGCAGCGAAGAGGGTGTTGGGCTACTTGTGCAGTACGTCGGGCATGGGGCTAGTGCTTGGAGGGCGGAGTCCAGTGGTCCTCACTGGTCACGCGGACGCTTCTTGGGCTGACGACCAGGCTACTCAGCGGTCGTCATAGGGTTACACCTTCAGTCTTGGTTCCGGCTCTGTTTCGTGGCGGGCTACTCGCTCGTCCTCTGTTCTCGGCTCCAGTTGTGAGGGTGAGATCTACGCCGGGGCCATGGCTGCTCAGGAGCTTCGCTGGCTCACCTACCTGCTGACTGACCTTGGAGAGCCGCCTCGTTCTCCTCCAGCACTGTACGTAGACAGCAAGGCCATGCTGGCCTTGTGTCGAGAGCAGCGCCTGGAGCACAGAACGAAGCACATTGCGCTCTACTACTTTCTTGCTCGCGAGCTGCAGCAGCGTGGTCAGTTGCGACTTGTGTGCGTGGCCTCTGAGGCCAACACTGCTGATGTTTTCACCAAGGCACTTCCGCCTTGTGATCATCAGCGCTTCTGCACTCAGCTGGGACTTGTACCTGTCTTACCTCACTTGCTCACCTCTTGATCTTACTTGTACTCTTGCATATAAATATATAACTGCTCTTGCTTGTTTAGTGTTCCATATATATGTGCACTCCTGCATGGGAACTGGCCTTGTGGCCTTGACCTTGTGCTCGGACTGTGTGGTGACTTTGTGATCCACCCTGAGCTTGCTTTGCTTTGCTTTGCTTGACTGGTCTTGTGACCCCTTGTTCTCCCCCACTTTGCCTATGGGGGTGTGTCAGATCTATATGACATAGTTACTGTAGGCTATGGTGGGGTAGCACATATGGGGTACAGCTTTTCTAGGGTTTGTATTTGTACCCAACTTCCACTTAGTCATTTTCATTCTCGTTCTCATTCTCACAGGTTGTACTCGCTATAGAGCACCCCACTACAGGCTAGAGCATAAGATAACATTGTGACACACCCCCATAGCCAAAGTTGGGTGTAATCAGGAGAGCAAGCAAAGCAGAACAAGCTCAGGGTGGATCACAATGTCACCACACATTCTGAGCACAAGTTCAAGAAGCAATAGTTTAAAGTTCACAATTATGAGCAAAGCTAGTGGTAGTCACAGCAGGCAAGCGAGGAGGAGGAGGGACTGTGAGAGGAGAGAAGATGGGAGACGACGGCTGGAGCTGCAGACACAAGGGCAACGGGAGCGACTGGCACAGTGGCTACCGGGACAGCGCCCCGGACTACTGGAGTAACTGGCTCACGGGCTACGACGAGCTACAGGAGCAACGGACCCACGGGCGACAAGCGCAGCAGGCTCTCTGGGCTACCAGGACAGCGCCCCGGACTACAGGTGCTGCGGACGACTAGACGGCAGCCTCCTCTCAACTTCCCCAAACAGTCCCACCCCCCTAACACACACCCGCTGCTACACCCCTAGCTCCACTCCCACCCCACCCCCTAGCACCACTCCGTCGAATCCCACACACCCACCCCCCTCAGCGGTAGCTGCAGCAGTGGGAGACAGAGGAGGAGGAGGAGCAGGGGAGACCACACACGCGCCACCCCCGGCCCCCTCAGGTCGCCTCGACAGGCGACGGGAAAAGGGGGGGGGGGGGGGGGAAGGTGGTGTCGAGAAAGGGGCCCACCACGGGCCTGGTAGGGTCGCCCGAGCCGCGCGCAGGCGGCCCAAGTCGCGCGCGGGCCTGGCGCCGCCCGTACGGGCCGCGCGCTGCCTGTACGGGCCGCGCGTAGGCCACGACGGGCGACGGGGGGTTACGACTGGGTCCCCGTCGCCCGTCGCGGCGCCTCTCGAGGGCGACGCGCCGGTCGATGGAGCCGAAGCCCGCCGCGCACCTCGGGGCGCACAGCGGGCAGAGAACCGCCGCGCGCCTCGGGGCGCACGGCGGGCAGAAAACCGCCGCACGCTTCGGGGCGCACGGCGGGAAGAAAACCGCCATGCGCCTCGGGGCGCACGGCGGGAAGAAAAAACTGCCACACGCCACGGGGCGTGCGGCACCGAGTGTAGTGATAGTAGTTGCAGTGGTAAGCCCACCCACAGGATCGATCCAAGGGGATCGACCCGCTCTGATAGCATGTCAAAGTTTAGAAGGAAGAAGGGGGTTGAACTAGCAGGAATGAGGATACAAATAGCAAACCCTAGAAGGGTTGTACTCGCTATAGAGCACCCCACTACAGGGTAGAGCATAAGATAACATTATGACAGGCTTCGGCGAATCCACGGTCTTCCATCCGGATGCTCCCAAGACTCCTTGTTTTTGAAGGCGAACTCGAGGGGGACAAGGTCTACGAGCTCGTCCGACGAAGCTTGACAGGACGGTATGTCGAAGTCTAGGATATAGATCCCATTGATGGAGCGAGCTCGTCCGAGGTACTTAAATGCCTCCAGAGGAGTGTCCGGGGGAGCATAGGTGAGGATGAGATCGCGCGTCGCGAGGTCCGTGTGAATGATGATGCCGCAATCGCGGAGCTGTCCAGCGGAGAGCAGATTAAAGCGCAAGTTCGGGACGTAGAGTACGTCATTGAACGAGATGTGTGTGTTGTTATCTCGTGCTTGCAAGACGACAAGTCCTTGAGAGTTGGCGCGCAGCTGCTCGTTGTTGGCGACGGTGACATAAGTTGCAGGGGCGCCACTTAGGTTAGAGACATAGCGCGTGGATCCCACCATGTGCTGGCCGCAGCAGCTGTCCAGGTACCAGGTGTTGTAATTGTCAGTGTTGTTACGGCGCAGCAGCAGCGCCAATCGTGGAGTTACCAGGGTGGTCTTGAAGCGCCTGTGGAAGTGAGGATCTTCGTCCTCCTTCCAGCCTACCGGTACGTAGTGCTGATTTTCGTGAGGCGGGCTTTCCCGCTGTGTGATTGGAAGGTTCCAGTCCTGCTCGTCTTCGTCGTGCAGGTAGTAGTGATCCTCGGTGAAGGGATTATTCCATTCCTCTTCTGGTTCTAGAAGTCTTCCTTGAATTTCGTTCTCCTCGTCAGGTTCAGAGGTACGCCGGCGTCGTGTCGCCATGTTTGCGATGACGTTCCTGGGAGCTCTTGACTGTGGTCCTTGATTTTGCTGGTGTTGCGCAGGAGGACGAGCTTGCTGATGCTGAGTTTGAGGATGACGAGCGTCTTGTCGGCCGACCCAGTTGTTGTGGTGAGTGGAATTTGGGTGGCGGTTGTTGGATCGAGATTTACATCTATCCGTTGAGTGTCCGAAGACTTTGCATATTTTGCAGTAATGGCGCCTTGGTTGTCGTTGCTCTTCTCGGTTGTCCGTGTAGAAGGCGAGGCGCTCTCAGCGTGGCGCGGAGCTTGTTCTGCTCGAGTCCATATCTTGCTGTTCGGATAGGAGAGCGGCGCATAGCGCGGCTTCTGAAATTTTTCCTCACTGTCGGAGTAACGCCTTGCAGTGCTTCCACTCAGGCCCGAGTCCTTGAAGGACTATATTGACAAAAATCTCTTCTGAGATCGTACTCCCATGCTTCGTGATCTGGTCACGGATGTTACGACAGCGGTTAATATATGGATTTGCCTTCTCCCCGTGCCCCATTTTTATCTCCAGGAGTTGCTGGAGAAGCCTGCTGGCTGTGACCGAATCCTTCGGCTGGTAAACTTCAACGAGGTGCTTACAAGCTTCCATTGTTGGAGCGTCGCTCTCTTTTTATGAGCGTATGTTGAGTTGTTCCGCAGGCGTCATGTTGCGTAGCAGCACACTGTAGGCCATGAGGGACTCACTGTAGTACTGAGCCCTCGCGACGTCGGTGTTTTCCACCGGTTTAGGGTAAGAGCCGTCGAAGTAATAGTAAATCTGCGCTGTTTGTAGGAGGAGCTCCAGCTCAAAACTCCATGTATAGAAATCCTTGCCATCAAACGCGGCAGTAGTCTTAATTTTTGAAACGCTGAGGAAGTGTGTTTGCGCAGAGTTGATAGCCTCATCACTTGGACGGGGGGCAGTTGTTGCTGATTTGTCTATGTCGAGGGAGAAGGTGTGCGCGGCGGTATCACGGCTTTTCTCAGCCGGTTGTCCAGGTTGTGCTGGTTGGGAAGAGATTCCCGCATCGCCTTTGCGCAGTTCTTGGAGTTCTTTCTCCATAGTTGAAAGTTGAGCGAAAAGTTGCTCGAGGGTGGCAGTCCCGATCGTGGTTGTCGCCTCACTTGTCGCAGCTGGATAGGGTTGTCCTTCGGCCGTCAGATTTGCTTGGCCTCCGGATCCTCCGGCCATCTTGGTCTTGGAGCGTGTGCCACTCGCTAGGTCTTGATTCGGCGAATTTTACTGAAGTGAAGTTGCAAAGAATCCCTGAGTAGGTCTCATACCATGTTACAATCCCAAGTGGGACTTAGCAAAGGATCGCTCAGGGTTGATCGCGGAGTAGTGTTGCGGCGGAAGTTTGTGTGAGAATGAGAACGTGAATGAATGAACTATGAATGAAGTGACTACATATAGGAAAACCTAATTGGGTTGTACCCCCTATGGGATACCCCACTATAGCCTACACAAAAGCATAAGCTATAATGTTCTGACACACCCCCATAGGCAAAGTGGGGGAGAACAAGGGGTCACAAGACCAGTCAAGCAAAGCAAAGCAAAGCTCAGGGTGGATCACAAAGTCACCACACAGTCCGAGCACAAGGTCAAGGCCACAAGGCCAGTTCACATGCAAGACGAGACATATATATATATAAGACGAAACAAGCAAGAGCAGGTATATATATATGCAGGAGTACAAGCAAGGTCAAGAGGTGAGCAAGTGTGGTAGAACAGGTACAAGTCCCAGCTGAGTGCAGAAGCGCTGATGATCACAAGGCGGAAGTGCCTTGGTGAAAACATCAGCAGTGTTGGCCTCAGAGGCCACGTACGCAAGTCGCAACTGACCACGCTGCTGCAGCTCACGAGCAAGGAAGTAACGGAGAGCAATGTGCTTCGTTCTGTGCTCCAAGCGCTGCTCTCGACACAAGGCTAGCATGGCCTTGTTGTCTACGTACAACACTGGAGGAGAACGAGGCACCTCTCCAAGGTCAATCAGCAGGTAGGTCAGCCAGCGAAGCTCCTGTGCAGCCATGGCCCCGGCGTAGATCTCACCCTCACAACTGGAGCCGAGAACAGAAGACGAGCGAGTAGCCCGCCAAGAGACAGAGCCAGAACCAAGACTGAAGGTGTACCCCTGCGTCGACCGCTGCGTAGCCTGGTCGTCAGCCCAAGAAGCGTCCGCATGACCAGTGAGGACCACTGGACTCCGCCCTCCAAGCACTAGCCCCATGCCCGACGTACTGCACAAGTAGCGCAACACCCTCTTCGCTGCAGCCATGTGCTCTGGTCGGTGTCTCCAAGGAGCAACATAGCGTGCAAGAATGCTAAGAGGGTATGCAAGGTCAGGTCGTGTGCAGGTCATCAGGTACATGAGGCAGCCAACAAGCTCTGGGTACGGGCCACTCGACTCTACGGACTCATCCGAAGGCAGAGCGGAGAGCAAGTGGCGAGTAGCCAGAGGAGTGGCCTGAGGCGAGGAGTACGTGAAGCCGAAGCGCTGAAGGACCTGCTGCACCATGTGTGACTGAGTCAAGGTAATGGTGCGGCGTGCTCTGTTCCAGGTGATCTGCAAGCCAAGGTAGCTGCGCAGTTCACCCAGGTCTGTGCACGTGTGTCTCTTCTGCAGCTCGGCCTTCAAGTAGGCGAGTCCAGCAGTGTCAGCAGTGGCAAAGACCAAGTCGTCGACGTACACGAGGATGTAGAACGGCGGCAGAGAGGTGTCGGTGCGCAGAAACAACGACGGGTCAGCAGTAGAGGGAGCAAACCCAAGAGCCGCAAGCGTAGTCCTCAGTGTGTCGTTCCACTCACGCGGTGCCTGGCGGAGACCGTAGACTGGCCGTCGGAGGCTCCATTGGGTGCCAGGAGGGAAAGTCCCAGTGAAGCCAGGTGGACGGCGCAGCCAGATCTCCTCGTGCAGGCTACCCTGCAAGAACGGAGTGCTGAAGTCAAGAGAGTGAAGCTCGTAGTCGCGCTGAGCGGCTATGTGTAGCAGCACCCGAAGAGTGGTCATCTTCGGGGTGGGAGAGAAGGTCTGAAAGTAGTCAAGTCCCTGCCGCTGACTGAAGCCACGAGCCACGTACCGCGCCTTGAAGACAGGTGGAGAGCCCGGCGGCCGCTTCACCCTGAAGATCCACATGCCACTCACGATGTTCGCCCCAGGAGGGGGAACCGCGTCAACGTAGGTGCCTGTAGACTTCCAGGAAGCCATCTCTGTATCCATAGCTGCCTGCCACTGAGAGGAGTAGGGACCCTCTATGGCCTCCGCGTAAGAACGCGGAGTCGGGATGTCTAGTGCATCCGGGTCTCCCTTACTGGCAAGCAGTACACACGCGAGATGAGGTGAAGCAGCAGCCAGACACTGGAACTCCTCCTGCCTGTCCTCAAGGACGTCCGTGCCAAGAGCACACTCACCCCCGACGGACGGAGGACAGACAGACGCAGACTCAGCAACAAGACTAGCAGCGTAGTCTAGACGACAGCAAGCAGCAAAGTCGACAAGCTCAGCGACAAGAGCAGACGCAGCAGTGGACTCAAAGAGGGGTCTGTGACAACAGTAGCAAGAAGACGCGTGACAGTAGGATTGGCAGCACGAAGAGAGTCCGACTCCGGGTCGGAAAGTGCAGGAAGAGAGGACGCAGGAGGAGAAGGCAAAGGGGCACGCAGAGGAGCAGTGGACGGACGCAGAGACATCCGGTGCGTGCCAGGGACAGGAGGAGGACGCTGACACGAACCGCGACCACTAGCGCGAGCAGCACGAACAGGCGACGCGGGACGAGACGCAGGCTCACGACGCTCAGCGAGACCTCCAGTAGGACCAGTGTAAGGAGAGGGAGCAGGCAGTGGGGAGGCCGGCTCTATCAGTGACGGCGACTGGACAGACGGCGGACACTCTACAGAAGGAGGAAGACCAAGAACCTGCTGCAGGAGCGGAACGAAGTACGGCCAAGGCCGCGCGGGGACTCGAGGCACAGCAGGGACAGCACCAGCACCCTCAGTGGCAGCACCAGCGCCAACAGCACCTCCAGCGGCAGGACCTCCAGTCGCACCAGCAGCAGGACCACCGCCAGGACAGACAGCAGCAGTCTCAGCACCAACACCCTCAGCAGCTCCAGCCCCAGTAGGACCCAAATGCCCAGTAGCTCCAGGACCGGCGGCACCAGCACCCTCAGCGGCCGAAGAAGCTCCAGCTCCAGCAGTACGCCTCCAGCGACGGGCAAACCACTCGCGCAGCTCCTGTGGAGAGAGTGGCTCCCGCCAAGACGGAGCACCCGGAGAACCTCCAGGCCCAGCACCGCCTGACGCCACAAGGGGAGGTCCAGTGGCCGTAGGCTCCGCACCTCCAGGCTCAGTAGCTCCAGACGCAGCACCTCCAGGCTCAACACCCTCTGGCGCAGCACCCCCTGACTCAGCAACCCTAGGCTCGTCACCCCCATGCTCAGCATCCACGCGCACAGCACCCCCAGGCTCAGCACCCCCAGGCTCGTCACCCCCAGGCTCAGCACCCAAGCGCACAGCACCCCCAGAGTCAGCACCCCCAGGCTCAGCACCCGCAGCAGGACCAGAGTCACCAGCAACCTCGACCGGCTCGACCGCGTCTACCTGGGACACATCTGAAGGGGCAAGAACCTGAGGGGGTAGGGGGTCTACCGGGGGGGGACTTGGCATAAGGAAGTCTTGTGGCGGGGGAAGGGAAGGAGTGCGGTAGGGGAAGAGGCGGTAGAAGGGGACTGACTCGTCGAACGTGACGTCCTGGGAGGACAGAACACGACGAGAGGAGGGGTGGTAGAACTGCCACCCTGGGGCGTCAGGGGGGAAGCCAAGGAAGACACAGGGAGAAGCACGAGGGGACACCTTGTCCGCAGACAAGTCGCGGACAAACGCCCGAGATCCCCAGACACGGAATGCAGACGCATCGCCGACCTTCCCAGTCCACAGGAGGGCCGGGGAGGTGCGGACCTTCCCCGGCCGGGAAACCCCGGGGTGAATGTAAATGACTGAGTTAATAATAACATGCATACATCGAGTTTATATAAGAGTACAAGGGAATTCGAAAGGACCTAGACTAGCCATGTACTCTAAGGGGTACATTCCCTTATTACAACTGAATTCAAAAACCGTGCGGCGCGGAAACCCGTTCAAAAACTGTTCCCGCTCTTTTCACTGTAAATGTTTCTGCCTGCATCGGTCTTGATCTGACGGTTGGTGCGTAGCTTTGGCTCTTCTGACTCCTCAGCTTCGTACTCGGTAGAGTCGGCTCCTGCAGCATACAGGAATGCCTTCTCATAAAACTTCGCATCGTAACACCTACCTGCTGTGCGAGGTTGGTCGACAGAATTGAGGTAGGCGCCACGCTTAATTCTGCCTATTATATGAGAGGGGAAGACGAGTGCCAAATGCCCATACCCTTTCATCATCGCTTGGCCATGTGGCTGTAGAACAGCGTCATGTAGAGATTCTCTGGCAAGTCTTTCGTAGGGAAGGGAGGGATGCTTCGCTTGTGGCCTTCCTTCCAGAACCTACATGAACCTACATGAAAATATATTGAACCCGTCGAAATATCTTTACGCTCCCCTGACATGGGCCCGAATTGCGCTCTGTCCAACCGCCTGAAATCTGGCACTGCACCGAGTCGCCAGATCCAAGGTGCTGCTGATAGTATACTGCACGTTCCAATACGGTGCTGTTTCGTGACGCCTTCATCCTGGCTGGGGAATGACTGACACAGGCCGAGCACAACACATCAAGTGAAATGAGAGGATGGACTTGCCAACAGGGGGCGGGCTCATGTTTCCTTCTCACACTCGCATTCGCACTGCGGAGGCGTTCAGGTTGTAGTTCGAGAAGTGAGTTGGAGAAGAGCAGCGAGAGCAGCGCGCAGTGCAGCAGTGGCTCTTGCACATGTGCCGTAGGCCGTGGTGCTTCCATTCACAGCGCCTATCTCTGGACTGCACGGCCTCCGTATCCTCTTTCCTTTCTCCCGGACGGTCTGAAACCGCAGAGCTGGCCGGTCGTGTGTCTGGGTCCTGAACATACCCCATCCATCCTTCTGTTCTTAACGCGCACTGGCGAGATTTGCGAAACCACGTGGAAGTCCAAACCGAGCTAATAGGGATCACTCGCTCGATGCGCGCATCGCTAAGGAGCTACAAGCGTGACCACGGAGGCGAGGAGAAGTGATGCACTGCTCACACCCATTTCCTTAGCCGATTCTGTTCTAATTACCTAAGGACATTCGTATTTGCTCCCCTTGCTCTGCGGTCGCGATCTGCACGATGCGGCGAGAGACGAAGCGACGCTAATCGCGTGACCACTCTCTTATCATCGACGCGATACGGCTCATCCGGTAGCCGCTATCCGTAGTGCATTCTAGCCTCTCTTTGATCAACACAAACACAATGTCCCGTTTTTGGTGGAAAGCGGCGACGCGAAGGCCGCCGTTGCAGCTCGTGCTATCAGCGGGGCTGCTGGCCGCGGCGGCGATCGGCTGCCTCTCCGTATGGCCCGTGACGGCCGGCATGGCTAGCGCCGCAGGCGACACGGCGAACAGCACGCAGGACGAAGACGACGCGGCTCTGCTGTACGCAGTGAGCATGGCGTGTGACGGCATGGTGTCTCAACATTTCCCACCTCCCACACACCTTCCGCCTCCCACACACCCCATCCTCTCCCACACCCTTCCTTAATCTCTCCCGCACCACCCCCCTAATCCTGTTGCCAGCAATGGAAGCGCGCGTACCGCCTGGGCGAGTCGAACACCGAGCCGCCCGAAACGATCTCGCTGCCGCCAGGGGTGCCGCGCGCACCGCACCTAGAAGACTGCAGCGCGCGGACCGCCGCGCGCCAAGCGCTGGAGAGGCGCGGGCCGCGGGGAGAGTCGCCCGCGTGGGCACGAGCGCGGCTTCCCCAACCCCCGTGGGTACGTGCTGGTGCGGGGCGAGGTGGCGCCGGGGGAGGCAGCGCAGCAACCAGTGCAACAGCGCATTGCTACTCGTGCGCGTGCGTACCTTTCTGCCGCACGAGGCCTGCCCCTCCCCTCACTGCCTTTCTCGAATCCTCTCATCTCGCCCTTTCGCACCCGCCCTCGCTTCCCCTCCCCCCTCCCACCCCTCCTTCTCGTCTTCCGTCCGCCTTCACCCTCCCTCCCGCAGGTGCGCGGGTCGGACGCGGGCAATCTGGGCGGCACGCGGGCGGCGCAGAGGGATCTGTGGGAGCACCAGTTCCCGCTGCACCGCTGCCGCGGCCGCCGCCTGCTGCTGGTGCGGTGGCTGGACATGACGCGGCACGGGCTGGGCTCGCAGCTCCACGTCATCGGTGCGCACCCGCGCCCTCTCGCCTCGCCTATGACCGTCCTTTGCACGTGATTCACTCCCATCGATCCTCCTTTGCACGTGATTCACTCCCATCAATCCTCCTTTGCACGTGATTCACTCCCATCGATTCTCCTTTGCACGTGATTCACTCCCATCGATCCTCCTTTGCACGTGATTCACTCCCATCGATCCTCTCCTCTCCCCTCCTCGCCTCTCTTCATACTCTCTCTCTCTCTCCGCCGCTCACCCATCTCCCACTTCGTCTTCTCTTCTTTCTGCCCCCCCACCCCTTGTATTCGTGTCCTGCCCCACTTGTCCCCCTGTTCTCCTCGCGCTGCTCCTCACCCCGCGCGTCTCACTGCTCCTCGCCCCGCGCGTCTCACTGCTCCTCGCCCCGCGCGTCTCACTGCTCCTCGCCCCGCGCGTCTCACTGCTCCTTGCCCCGCGCGATTCACTGCTCTGCGCACGGCGGGCCGCGCAGGGTCCGTGCTGAGCGTGGCCATGCTCTTCAACCGCACGCTCGTCATCGTGCCAGGAAGCTTCCCGCAGGCGGACCACAGCGAGTGCGAGGGGGCGGAGAGGCGCGGGTCGCTGGACTGCTACTTCTTCGCGCTCACCTCCTCCCACTGCCGCAACATCGCCATGCGCGCTTATAACGAGTACAAGGCGAAGCGGGGGCTGGAGGGGCGGTCTCGTTGGAGGGCGTGGACGGCCATGCAGCGCCGCCGCATCTCTGCCCACCGCACCTCCGCTGCCCACCGCACCTCCTCTGCCCACCGCACCTCCGCTGCCCACCGCACCTCCTCTGCCCACCGCACCTCCTCTGCCCACCGCACCTCCGCTGCTGGCACCACGGCCCGTGCAACGGCCCTCGCCGCACGTGCTGGGGGTGGGCAGGGGGGCATAGAGAGCGTTGTGGGCCGGGCGGATGAGGGGCGCAGGGGGAATGGGGCGGAGGGGGCGGAGGGGGCGGATGAGTGGGAGGCGGAGAGTGGGGAGGTGCGGTGGTGTGGGTACGATACGAAGCGCACGCTGGAGTCGGATGCGGTGGTGGTGTTTGGGTGCAGCCCCCTGCTGCCCGCCTGGGCTGGCCGCCGCTACCTCAAGCTCCTCCGTGGCGCCGCTGCTCTGTACGCCCCCCCTCCTCCCCTCCTGCTCCTGCTTCTCTGTGTGTGTGCATTTGCATGTATGCATGTGTGAATGTGTTGATAGGTCTGTATGGTACTGTGTGTGCACACAGACGTGCTACCATTCTAATGAGTGCAATTTGTTATGCTCACATTCGCATATGGTGACTGATCAGCACTCGCTGACTGTACTCTGTTCTTGTATCTGCTGCCATGTGCTCTTGCTGTCACACTTTCCCAGCTCTCCCATCCCCCCACCCCCACTCACCTCACCACATTCCCCCATCCAGTACGCTCCCTCCAGCTATCCCCACTCGCAGCATGCCAACGTCCCAATCACTCGCCTCGTCCACCTCAACGTCATCTACCCCTCCCTCTCCCTTCTTTACCCTCATGCCACGTGTCCTCGCCTGTGTGTCCTCGCCTGTGTGCTCTCGCCTGTGTGCTCTCGCCCGTGTGCCCACACTCTTCGCCGGGATGGCAGGCTGTGGGGGGGGGCGTACAGGGAGCGCACAGGGACCAACGAGGTCAGCGGGCAGCTCGTGCGCAGCAACACCACGGTGCTCAAGGTGCGCAGCAACACCACGGTGCTCAAGGTACCCCAAACGCGTGCTCTGCTCACGTTGCTTGCTTGGTTGTTCTGCACCTTCCACACCTGGCGAAGTGTAAAGCATTTCTCCCTGTTTCGTTATACCTCGTCCCTGAGTGCACTGGGGAGGGGCTGCACTGCATGTGTCTTCCTGCGTACACCATTCCTCTTTCCAGAGTAGCGTCGCAATATTATTGTCCTGTCCCATCACATCCCCTCCTCCCTTTCCCCCTCCTCCCTCCCACTGTGCAGGTGCAGTGGTGGCGGGCACAAGCACTGCGCTTCATGCTGCGCTGGCCCTCGCCCTACCTCTGCCATCTGCTCAACCGCCACCGCCACAGCGCCTACGGCATGCAAGTGGCGCGCAGCACAGCAGGCGCCATGCACGGCCAGCAGCACATGCTGAGCGTGGCGGCTCGGCTGGCCAGCAGCCTGGGGGAGGACCTGCACGGGCACCTGCTGGCAGAGGCCGTGGGCGCGTGGGCGGGGGGCGTGGGGCAGGGGGCCGCCTCACCCCTGGCACTGCCGGTAGCAGAGCCTGGCAGCACCGCTGCTGCGCTGCAAGCACGCTCACTGCTGCTCTTGCACGAGCCTGCTGCTGCTGCTGGCGATGGCGATGGTGGGGGCGGAGTGGGGGCGGAGGTGTACATGCCGCGGCCGATAGTGAGTGTGCACGTGCGGCAGGGCGACAAGGGGCGTGAGATGCGGCTCTTCTCCTTCCCCTCCTTCGTCTTCCTCGCCAACCGCCTGCGCCGCCTCGACCCCGCCCTGCACAACGTGTGGCTCAGCACTGAGATGCAGGTGAGATGCAGGTGAGATGCAGGTGAGATGCAGGTGAGATGCAGGCGAGATGCAGGTGAGATGCAGGTGAGATGCAGGTGAGATGCAGGTGAGATGCAGGTGAGATGCAGGTGAGATGCAGGTGAGATGCAGGTGAGATGCAGGTGAGATGCAGGTGAGATGCAGGTGAGATGCAGGTGAGATGCAGGTGAGATGCAGGTGAGATGCAGGTGAGATGCAGGTGAGATGCAGGTGAGATGCAGGTGAGATGCAGGTGAGATGCAGGTGAGATGCAGGTGAGATGCAGGTGAGGTGCAGGTGAGGTGCAGGTGAGGTGCAGGTGAGGTGCAGGTGAGGGGTTGAGCAGGTTCAGCTACTGGATGTGCAGTTGGGGAAGATGAGCAAAGGGGAGGGAAGACAAGGGCAGGAGGACGTGGGTGGCGAAGTTGAGAGATGAGTGAGACCAGGCTGCGGTGTGTGTGACTTAGCTGGCAAGACGGGCCAGACAGTGCCTCGGTGGATTGGTGCCTGCCACCTGGAGACTCCTTCAATACAGTGGCCATCTCTGGCGTGGCACACCCCTCATCCACCCGTCATGCCTCTACTTTCCACTCCAATACCAACCACACCTTTGCCTTCTGCTTTGCTTACTGTCGCTTCTGCCTCCAGAGTGTGGTGAAGAGATCGTCCAGCTTTGGCAACTGGGACTTCTTTTATTCCAAGGTGCCGCGGCAAAAGGGCAAGGAAACCATGTCACACTACCTTCGCCGCACTGGCATGGCTCGTGTGGTGGGAGCCAGTTTTGCCAACCTGCTGGTGTCCTCAGAGTGTGATTACTTCGTGGGAGTTCTGGGTTCAAACTGGAATCGGCTTATCAATGAGCTGAGACTGACCAACGGGAGGCTATTTGCTGGCTATGTCGCGTTGAACTTTGACGAATGGTAGGTCGGAGCCTCGAACGGTAGAAAGAAAGGTTAAGAGATATAGAAGTGGAAATATATGTAAGTTAGTAGAATTGAGTGGTTTGCAGAATGGTTGATTAGATTTGCTTATAACTGTAGTTTGTTGCGCTGAGCTTATTGTTTATGTGTCAGCCAAATTATAGAGCCCATTCATTCTGAAACCTGCCTTGTAGTCCGCAAGACCTCTCAGCTCACCTTTATTCACGTTTTTTGTTTTGCTTTCGCCCCCCGACAATTTCGCATGCCGCCGTTCACCCAGCGTCCGCTTTTGTCGGATGAGACATTCTTCGTATTGTCCCGCGATTTTTCTGGCGTTCGATTAAGGCGCGAACACAATCGTAGCCGGGGTGAGTTTATCGTATCAAACGCCTGCCCGGCCGCTTCGCTGCCCACCGTGCCTATCGCACTGAAAAGACTCCACAGCTTCGGGAACTCCATCTTCGCTGCTACACCGCCGTTGGGTAGACCGTTGAATCAGGAGAAACACCGACAGCTGACACAATTTCCTTAGTCCCGACTTTTTCGGCAGGGTAACTGTCGCCGATGGTCCGTTTTTGTCGGGGCCGAACAGTGTCGCACCACAAATTGTTTTCTTGTACGCCCTGCTGTCGAACCAGCGCCACCCACGCCTTTCTAACCAGCACAGGGCTAAAAACACAAGGCCCCACCTTTTTATCCAGTAGCCAATAGGACTTACGAATTGCCTTCGAGGCTTTTCTGGTGTGAGGTATGTGAAACGTCGGTAGACTTGGCCAGTAGGGAGCTCCTTCTGCTACCGCCGCTTAGCCGTGAGACTCGGCCTCAGCAAAAGTTGTCGCTGTAGGTCGTTTTTCTCGCCTCCTGAAGTCGGAACCCGTTTCTCTCACCGGACCCGTATTAGTCGCAACTCCGTATATTCTAGCCGGTAGAACCCCCGAAAATTCGCGGGTCTAAACGCTGCGCCGAATCTTTGTTCCGTGGTGTACTGGGCTGTCTGCAAACGCAGGTACCTCTGGTCGGAGGGAACTGTGCCGCGTGAAGTGCAGAATCGGCTGCAACTGTTGCTCCGAAATTTTCGCCGATGAACATTGTGCCAGAAACAGTAGTCACCCAAGCCGGAACAGTCTGGTCGTAGGCGGCCTTTTCCGAACTTTTCGGTGGTTTGAAGAACAACTTCCGTCCCACACTGTGCCGCTCTGCCGAAAAAACGCCCACGACGCACCCTCCTGCAGCAACACCTGCCGCACCCGGGCGGGACGACGGTAGACCCCCGCTTTCTTCGGGCAGTCGTCACGCCGCCTCTCCTCGCCGTCGGTTTTTCCGACGCAAATCACACATTGCGCCTGGCTACTCGACCAGCAGTCGTTTTCCACGTGCTGCAACCCGAAATCTTCGCGCACAGTGACGACGCGCCACTTGCCGAAGACTTCCACTAGCTCATGCGCAACGTGACGAAGACGCCCATCGCCACTTGCCGCACGCAGCTAGCTCCGTAATTGTCGCGCGCAGCTGTCGACCACGTGTCGACGCAACTCGCACGACGATCTTGCTTCCGACAACTTCGGACGTGCGCCGACGACGAGCCTGCCGACGTCAGCCGCTACACAGCATTAACTCCGAAATTGCCGAAAACGACTACTGTTACTCACGCATTAATTGCGACAACAGCAAAAGCTGTCCGCCACCCGGGAGGAGGGAGGCCACGGTCCATCTCGACCGTCGAGGGCAAGGACCCGTCGGTGCCGCAGGAGCGCCTTGAAAATCATGGCCGCTAGGAGCAACTACCCGTTCTCCTGGCCGGCTCTTGCGCTGCTCCTGTCACCACGACATCCTTCCCTGTCCCCCCCCCCCCAAGGGGTATTACACTCTAAAAAAACGGGGAAGCTAGGAAAGTAGCTCTGATACCAAGTGTTATGAGTTTTTACTAGACAGAGTGCGCGGAAGACTTTATAAAGAAGACGTGATTACAGAGTGACGAAACAATGAAGAAAGCGAGAATATATAGGGCGAAAACTAGCTAGGCGAGAACCTCTAGATGTGCGTGGCTCGGAAATGTCGCGATTGGTGAGGGGCGACTCGGCAGTGGTTCGGGCCAAAGTGTAGGCCGAACCTTGAGAGTGCCCCGAAGTGCTTGGGGCTGTACGCCCTAGGAGCAGACTCCGTAATGAATAAGTCATATTCATTACAACCTCTCAGCTCACCTTTATTCAAACAAACCGCACTCAGGATGATTTCGCGTGCATCTCTAACGAAATTATTCAGTGTGCGCGCGAATCTGTGTGCTGTGCACACTTCACTTTCCACTTCCGTTGAAGTTCGACCAATCTCAGCCAAGGCGCCGCGCTACGAGATATCGACTGTTGGTGGTCGATAAGTATCCTCAGCGTTCCGCTCAGCCGTCAGATTGGCCTTCGCTCAACCCCGTGAGGGTGTCAGTCAGTTCACCATGGCCCAGGCTAGCAATCTGACAGGGCGTCGCCTTGTAGCAGTAGAAACCCCAGGGGGCGCGGTTCGGGACATTCTGCAGGAAAACAAAAACCTGGTACTGTATGGTGAACATGCTTCTTCAAGATTTTGCCGCCAAAAAGTGCCGAAGCCTACATTCTGTGTTTTACGAAAGCATAACGTCTCATTGGTAGCCCCTGTCTGAAGTTGAACGCATTTCGGATCACGCGTTTTGATTTGTGAGAGCAATATTTCTGGCTGGGGAAAAGCTGGATGCGACATTCGACGGATGCTGTGGCGATGCGAGCACGCGTGGCCTTACCATCATCGCGAAACTTGGGTTTCTGGTTTTCCAGCCAAAAGCCAGTCGTTGACAACTGGAGGGGTAAACCAATCGTCAACGCCTCGCAAACCTGTCCAGTTGGCCAGTAGGTTTCGACATTCCAGTTTTCGGGCGGCTCATTTGCGTGTTGCCAGGTATTTCATCGGTATGCTGGTTGACACCAACCAATCACTGAGACACGGGAGGCGAGCCTCCAGCTTGGCTGCGGTTGGGAAATTCCCCCAGTCGCTAGACAGCCAATCGTTTGATTGGAGGTTCCGAGGTGTTGGGGCTTCGACAATGTGGGACGAAGACATCGTATGGGTGACCTGTTAATGAGACATTCAGGCACATGTAGATGTGGCATGTAGAACGGGTATGAAATTCAATTAGATGCTAGTTTTTTTTTTATAGAGGCCATTATTAATTTCAATGTACTTATTAGGTGTGCTATGAACGGTGAGTTACATGTATGCAAAACTTGCGAAGAGAATTTAGACCGTGATGTATAAATGATATGAATGTAACAATGTTAACATTCAGAGATTGGTACATATAATATGTATATGCTAGACTGTAACCACGTGTTACACGATTTGTCAAAGGAATTGGCGCGCGAAATGGAAGTGTTAGGACGAGGCACCTCTAGAAATTTTGCAGTGTCGATTGCACGATCGCTGATTGCACCGCAATGAATGTCTCTGAAAGCATTCAAAATTCACTACACAATTTATTACTCCGCAAAAAATCGAACCTGGGCAGGTTCGATCGCAGGTACGGTGATACAAGGGTCAGGTCCTTATCATATCGGTGGGCTGGGAGGGAGAGGGGTGCGGATTTGCAGGATTGTAGAGAGGCGCGAGAAAATATACACGTGGCCCAGTTTCCACGCGTGTGCACTATTACACTCGCATCAATTTCGGCGATCCAATTTCGATCAGTCACCTCACTGAAAACCTGCTATCACAGTCTAAAACTTCCTGACATTTTTAAAACCCTGCTTTGTGTTAATGATCAATGCACACGATTGTCTCTGTCAGAACATTACAGCATATACATTTGTGTAGGCTGTAGTGGGGTAGCCCATAAGGGGTACAACCCAATAAGGGTTAGTATTTGTACCCAACTGTTTCATAGTTCATTCATCCATTCTCATTTCTCGTCATGGTATCGAGCAGGTTCCCGAGTGGGAATACTGCCCAGGGCCCACCACGAACTTATTTTTTCCTTCCCTTCCCGGAGCGCGCTTCGCTCCTAACCCGAGTAGCGCCTCGAGCCGCCCTTAGTGGCCCCTGTAGGCCGTCCTTACGGCCCCTCGCGCCGCCTTCTACGGCCCCTTACGGCCCCGTCTGGCCCCTTACGACCCCATTGCGGCCCCGCTTAGGCCCCTTACGGCCCCGTCGCGGCCCCGCTTAGGCCCCTTACGGCCCCGTCGCGGCCCCGCTAAGGCCCCTCACGACCCCGTCGCGGCCCCGCTTAGGCCCCTTACGACCCCGTAGCAGCCCCGCTTAGGCCCCTTACGGCCTCGTCACGGCCCCGCTTAGGCCCCTCCGCAGCCCCGTCGTGCCCCTTACGGCCTCGCCTAGGCCCCTTACGGCCCCTCCGCGGCCCCGTTTAGGCCCGATCTGGCCCCTTGCGACCCCTTTGCGGCCCCGCCTAGGCCCCTCCGCGACCCTGTCTGGCCCCTTACGGCCCCTCCGTGGCCCTGCCCAGGCCCTTCAACGTCCCCACCTGGCCCCTTTACGGCCCCGCTACGGCCCCTTTGCAGCCCCTTCACGGCCCCGTCGCCACCCGCGGCCCCGTCGCCCACTGCGGCCCAACTGATACCTGCGGCCCCGCCACCACCTGCGGCCCCGCCGCCACCTGCGACCCCGTCGCCACCTGCGGCCTCGCCGCCAACTGCGGCCTCGCCGCCACCTACGGCCCCGCCGCCCAGCGCCCGTAGCGCCGAGCAGCCAAACCGCCGGCCAGCTGAGCCGCCCGACCGCCAGACCGCCGAGCTGCCCAGCAACCGAGCCGCCCGACCGTCGAGCCGCCTAGCACCCGAGCCGCCCAACATCTGAGCCGCCCAGGAGCCGAGCCGCTCGACAACCGAGCCGCTCAGCACCGTGCAGCCGAGCTGCCCAGCAACCCAGCCGCCTTGCAGCCGAGCCGTCCGACAGCTGAGTCGCCCAGCACCGTGCAGCCGAGCCGCCCGACTGCCGAGCCGCCGAGCAGCCCGATCGCCCCACCTACGTGGTAAAAGCATAGTCTCTGCCACCTCACTGCCTGCCTACTGCTGTTATGGCTTCCCCTAGCGTTCTCACCTTTGACGCTGAGGGTCAGGAAGTGGACTTTGAGGTCTGGGTAGATGATCTGCACCTTTTCCTGCAGTGCGATAGGGTAGACGGCCTCTCCCTGTTTGACCTCACTTCGGGTGCCTCCCCTGCCCCTACTGCTGATGCTGACGCCAATATTCGCTCACATTGGGCCACACGTGATGCTGCTGCTCGCCTTGCTGTGCGCCGCCACTTACCGACCACTGAGCGTGCACACTTTAGCCAGTACAAGAGTGCTCAGACCTTGTACGACGTTGTACTTACACGCTACTCTTCCCCTGCCACTACCGCACTAAGCCGCCTCATGCTACCGTATCTCTTCCCTGACCTTGCTGCCTTTCCCACTGTGGTTGACCTCATTACACACCTCCGCACTAGTGACACTCGCTACCGCGCTGCGCTTCCTGCTGAGTAATGCGCCAAGAACCCCCCCCCCCCATCTACATCACCCTCTACTACATAGTCACCCGGCTCCCTGACTCTCTACGCGTAGTCAGGGACCGCTTCCTCTCAATCTTCCCCACCACTCTCACCGTTTACCTCCTCGAGAAGGCCCTCCTAGCGATAGAGAAGAGCATAGTCACTGTAGGAGCCTCTCGTGGGGACCCTCGCACCCCTGTCTTTCAGGGGTGTTCTCCCTCCCCCCTCTTGCCCTCTGATGCCTCTGCTGCTGCAGCCGACCTCGTTGGTTTCGAGTCGGTCGGCGTTGCGTGTGCCCCGAGCGGGAGACGCCGCACCGGCAAGGGCAAGAGGTGCAAGGGAGCTGGAGGGGCTGGAGGGGGCGGTGGAGGTGGTGGTGGAGGCAGTGGAGGGAGTGGGGGTGGTGGTGGGAGTGGTGCCGGGGCTGGCGGCGGCGGCGGCTGCAGTGGAGGCGGCGAAGGCGGTGGTGGTGGCGGAGGGAGCGGAGGCGGCGAAGGTGGCGGAGGAGGCGGCGAGGGCGGCAGTGGCGGCGGAGGCAGCGGTGGTGGAGCGGGTCGCGACTCTGCGCCGAAGAGTGGCGCCGGTGGTGGTCAGCGCCAGCAGCAGCAGCGGAGTGGTGTGACCTTGTCCCCTCAGCAGCTTCGTGAGTGGTACACTACACGTCAGCGCGGTAGGGGTTTTGGTCCCTACGCTTACGTCCTCCATACCGGCGACCGCGCTGGTGAGCAGTGCGGAGGCCCGCACTCCACCCAGCGCTGCTTTGGTGGCCTGATGGACGCGTGGCCTTGCCAGTTCCTTCACGCGTCAGAGATCCCTCGCTGGGGAGATCTGACTAAGGCCGGGGTTGCTATCTTTGATCTTGAGTTTGATGCTATTCTTGCTGCCATGTATGCTGTTGCTCTTAGTTTTGAGGGTGCCTGTTACCTGTGTGTACCGCCTGACCCAAGCATTGAGGCCACTGCTCTAGGTACTGGTGAGGCTGCTGCTCTAGGTGCTAGTGCGTCTGCTGCCCCAGTTGCTAGTGCGTCTGCTGCCCTAGGTAGTGGTGAGTCTGCTCTCTCAAGTACTACGTTGGCTCAGGCCTTCCACACCTTCACCCTGGACTTGGGTGCGTCCCGCTCCTTCTTTCGAGACCGCACCACTCTTGAGCTGCTTAGTCGGCCAGTTGCAGTCTCCCTGGCAGACCCCTCTGGGGGTCCTGTCCTTTGCTAGCTTCTTTACTGTCCTTCGGTGCCCTGCAGCCCCCTCTGGCACTCTGTCTGGTCTCTACCTCCCTCGTTCTCTACGAACTTGGTGAGTGGAGCGGACCTACAAGATCGAGGGGTTGACCAGTTCACTCCTGCGAGTCAGCGAGTGACCCACTGCACGTGTGCTCGGACAGGCTGACACTTGGCCATGTTCACCCGTCGGCCAGGGTCGAGCCTGTACATCCTTACTGCTGAGTCTCCTCCTGCTGCTGAGTCTGCCCAGGTATGTGCGTCGAGTGAGGTGTTTGCCGCGGCGTCCAGGTCTGGTCCTGAGTCTGCCCCCTGCTCGTGTCGTCTCCTGTCCCACCAGACTCTCCTTTAGCACCACCGCCTTAGTCACCCCTCCTTGCCTCGTCTCCGAGGCATGGCCTCCCGTGTCCTTGTCTCTAGTCTCCCTCGGTCTCTCCCTTCCCTTCCTCCGGGGCCTGGCCCTACCTGCGTCCCCTGCGTCGAGGGGCGACAGCGCGCCGCCCCTCACTCCTCCGAATTTACTCCGATAGAGGCTCCGCTTCAAACTCTCCACATGGACGTGTGATGCCCAGCCCGCGTCAGTGGGCAGGGCCGAGAGCGGTACTTTCTGCTGATAGTTGACGACTACTCGCGTTACACGATAGTCTTCCCCTTGCGCAGCAAGGGTGACGTCACTGAGGTGTTGATCGACTGGATCCGCGCAGCTCGTTTGCAGCTCACAAAAAGAGTTTCGGCTCGGACTTTCCAGTTCTACGTCTGCACTCGGACAGAGGCGGGGAGTTTTCCTCTGCCCGTCTCGGAGCCTTCTGTCGTGCACAGGGCATCGGCCACACCTTCACGCTTCCAGCCTCTCCACAGCAAAATGGGATTGCTGAGCGCCGCATTGGCATGGTCATGGACGTCGCTCATACGTCCATGATGCATGCGGCTGCCCCCCATTTTCTGTGGCCGTTTGCGGTTCAGTACGCTGGGCATCAGCTCATCCTTCAGCCCCGCGTCTCCTTGCCACAGACCTCCTCCGCCTTGGCGCTATTGGAGCACGAGATTTTGCTGTCGCTAGTTTTGCCGCTGGGGGTACTGGTGCCGTCCTTGCTGGTTCTGGAGGCGCTGAGCGGCCGAGGCCGTACTTCGTTCCGCTCTTGGTCTCCCGCCCTCTCGTGGTCCTGCTCCTCCCTTAGAGTGTTCGCAGCAAGTCCAATCGCAGTCACAGTTACAGCCTACCTCCCCGCTACCAGCTCCTTCTCCCTACACTGTTCCTACTATAGGTTGTCAGATATATATGACGTAGCTGTTGTAGGCTATAGTGGGGTTGCACATATGGGGTACAACTTTCTAGGGTTTGTATTTGTACCGAACTTTCACTTAGTTTTTTCATTCTCGTTCAGTTCTTCTCATGGTATCGAGCAGGTTCCCCTGTGGGAATTGCGCCTAGGGCCCACTACTCGACTCTTTTTTTTTTTTCGTGCCCGAAGCGCACTCATCTCGAGTCGCGCCTCGGGCCAGCCTCTCACCGAGCCGCCCTAGCGGCCGGCCTCTCGTTCGCGGCCCCGCCGCCCCTGCCCTCTCGGCCCCGCCGCTCCTGAACTCGCGGCCCCGCCGCCCATTGCTCGCGGCCCCGCCGCCCCTGCTGTCGCGGCCCCGCCATTCGCGGCCCCGCCGCCCTTGTTGTCGCGGCCCCGCCATTCGCGGCCCTCGCCGCCCCTGCTCTCGCGGCCCCGCCGCCCCTGTTGTGCGGCCCCGCCGCTCGCGGCCCTTGCCGCCTCTGCTCTCGCGGCCCCGCTGCCCACTGCTCGCGGCCCCGCCGCCCCTGCTGTCGCGGCCCTGCCGCTCGCGGCCCTCGCCGCCTCTTCTTTAGCGGCCCCGCCGCCCAGTGCTCGCGGCCCTGCCGTCCCTGCTGTCGCGGCCCCGCCACTCGCGGCCCTCGCCGCCTCTACTCTCGTGGCCCCGCCGCCCACTACTCGCGGCCCCGCCGCCCCTGCTGTCCCGGCCCTGCTACTCGCGGCCCCGCCGCCCCGTCTTACGCGACACCGCCGCCCCTACACGCGGCCCTGTCGCCCCTACTTTCGCGGCTCTTGCCGCCCCTGCTCTCGCGGCCCCACCGCTCCTGATCTCGCGGCCCCGCCGCCCCTGCTCTCGCGGCCCCACCGCTCCTGATCTCGCGGCCCCGCCGCCCCTGCTCTCGCGGCCCCGCCGCTCCTGATCTCGCAGCCCCGCCGCCCCTGCTCTCGCGGCCCCGTCGCCCCTACTCTCACGGCCCCGCCGCCCGCGCAGCTGACCGTCACGCCGCCCGGTACCGGAGCAGCCGAGCCGCCCAGCAGCAGCCACCGAGCCGCCGGACCGCCGAGCAGCAGTGCCCCCGAGCCGCCGTGCCCCCGGCAGTAGAGCCGCCCCGCCCGAGCCGCCCTGCACCCGAGCCGCCCGGCAGCCGAGCCGCCCTGCACCCGAGCCGCCCTGCCGCCGAGCCGCCAAGGAGCCGAGCCGCCCAGCAGCCGAGTCGCTGAATCGCCAAGCCGCCCTTCTGCCGAGTCGACCGACCTGCCCTGCCCGGTGAGCACCGTACCGCTGTCACTGCGTGCCCTTCCCCTACTGCTTGCACTGCTTCACTGTCGTCGTTGAGGCTAGTGAGATTCCCCGCTGGGGAGAGCTGTCTAGGGCTGGTGTAGCTATCTTTGATCTTGACTTTGATGCTATCCTTGGTGCTATGTATGCTGTGACTATTAGTGAGGAGGGTGACTATTACCGGTGTTTCCCGCCCGACCCGGGCATTGGTACTGCTGCGCTAGGTGCTTGTGAGACTGCTGCTCTAGGTGCTAATGCGTCTGCACTCTCAGGTACTGGTGAGGCTGCGCTTTCAGGTACTGCGTCGGCTTCGTCCTCCCTCTCTTTCACGCTTGACTCAGGAGCTTCCCGCTCCTTCTTTCAAGACCGCACCACACTCACGCCGCTTGGTCGGCCGGTTGCAGTCTCCCTGGCTGACCCCTCTGGGGGTCCTGTCCTCTCTCACTTTTCCACTGTCCTCCTGTGTCCGGCTGCCCCCTCGGGCACCCTGTCCAGTCTGTACCTTCCCTCGTTCTCGACAAACTTGGTGAGTGGTGCGGACCTGCAGGATGCGGGGGTTCACCAGTTCACTCCTGCGAGTCAGCGGGTGACCCACTGCTCGGACGCACGCACAGGCCGGCACCTGGCCACGTTCTCGCGTCGGCCGGGGTCGAGCCTCTACACCCTGACAACCGAGTCTCCTCCTGTCCCTGCGTTTGGTCAGGTAGCTGCGTTAGGTCAGGTGTTTGCTGCTGCGTCCCGGTCTGGCCCTGAGTCTGCCCCCTGTTCGTGTCGCCTCCTGTCTCACAAGACTCTCCTGTGGCACCACCGTCTTGGCCACCCCTCCTTGCCCCGTCTTCGGGGCATGGCTTCTCGTGTCCTTGTCTCTGGTCTTCCCCGGTCTCTCCCTCCCCTTCCTTCGGGACCAGGACCTTCCTTTGTCCCCTGTGTTGAGGGGCGCCTCAGGGCTGCTCCTCACTCCTCCCAGTTTCCCTCGACAGAGGCTCCTCTGCAGACACTTCACATGGACGTGTGGGGCCCGGCCAGCGTCCGTGGGCAGGGTCATGAGCGCTACTTCCTACTGGTGGTTGATGACTACTCGCGTTACACCACAGTCTTCCCCTTGCGCAGCAAGGGTGATGTCACTAAGGTGCTGATCGACTGGATCCGCGAGGCCCGTCTCCAGCTCAGGAGGAGCTTCGGCTCGGACTTTCCTGTTCAACGTCTGCACTCTGACCGAGGTGGGGAGTTCTCCTCTTGCCTTCTACGAGACTACTGTCCTGCAGGAGGGATCCGCCAGACCTTTACGCTTCCGGACTCTCCATAGCAAAATGGGATTGCTGAGCGCCGCATTGGCATGGTCATGGATGTCGCTCGTACGTCCATGATGCATGCGGCTGCCCCCCATTTTCTATGGCCGTTTGCGGTTCGGTACGCGGCGCATCAGCTCAACCTTCACCCCAGGGTCTCTCGGCCCGCGATGTCCCCAGGCTTGCTGTGGACGGGGAAGGTCGGCGATGCGTCTGCGTTCCGTGTCTGGGGATCTAGGGCGTTTGTCCGCGACTTGTCTGCGGACAAGCTGTCCCCTCGTGCTGCTCCCTGTGTCTTCCTTGGCTTCCCCCCTGACGCTCCAGGGTGGCAGTTCTACCACCCCTCCTCTCGTCGTGTTCTGTCCTCCCAAGACGTCACGTTCGACGAGTCAGTCCCCTTCTACCGCCTCTTTCCCTACCGCACTCCTTCCCTCCCCCCGCCACCGGACTTCCTTGTGCCAGGTCCCCCCCCGGTAGACCCCCTCCCCCCTCAGGTTCCTGCCCCTTCAGGTGTGTCCCAGGTAGACGCCGTCGAGCCGGTTGAGGTTGATGGTGACTCTGGTCCTGCTGCGGGTGCTGAGCCTGGGGGTGCTGACTCTGGGGGTGCTGTGCGTGTGGGTGCTGAGCCTGGGGGTGACGAGCCTGGGGGTGCTGTGGGCGTGGGTGCTGAGCCTGGGGGTGACGAGCCTGAGGTTGCTGAGTCTGGGGGTGCTGCGCCATCGGGTGTTGAGCCTGGAGGTGCTGAGTCTGGAGCTACTGAGCCGGGAGGTTCTCTGGGTGCTCCGTCTTGGCGGGAGCCCCTCTCTCAACAGGAGCTGCACGAGTGGTTTGCTCGCCGCTAGAGGCGTACTGCTGGAGCTGGAGCTTCTTCGACCGCCGAGGGTGCTGGTGCCGCCGGTCCCGGAGCTGCTGGGCCTGCGGGTCCGACTGGAGCTGGAGCTGCTGAGGGTGTTGGTGCTGAGACTGCTGCGGTCTGTCCTTGCGGTGGTCCTGCTGCTGGTGCTTCTGGTGCTGGTGGAGGTCCTGCAGCTGGAGGTGCTGTTGGCGCTGGTGCTGCCGCTGAGGGTGCTGGTGCTGTCCCTGTTGAGTCTGGAGTTCTGGCGCGGCCTCGGCCGTACTTTGTACCGCTCCTTCAGCAGGTTCTTGGTCTGTCTCCTCCTTTAGAGTGTCCACAGCCTGTCCAGTCACAGTCACTGTTGGAGCCCACCTCCCCATTGCTTGCTCCCTCTCCTTACACTGGTCCTACTGGAGGTCTTGCTGAGCGTCGTGAGCCTGCGTCTCGTCCCGCGTCGCCTGTTCGTACTGCTCGCGCTAGTGGTCGCGGTTCGCGTCAGCATCCTCCTCCTGTCCCTGGCACGCACCGGATGTCTCTGCGTCCGTCCACCGCTCCTTTGCATGCCCCTCTACCTTCTCCTCTTGAGTCCTCTCTTCCTGCGCTTGCCGACCCGGAGTCGGACTCCCTTCGTGCTGCCAGTCCTACTCTCACGCGTCTCCTTGCTACTGTCGTCACTGACCCCTCTTTTGAGTCCACTGATGCGTCTGCTCTTGTCGCTGAGCTCGTCGACTTTGCTGCCCGCTGTCGTCTTGACTACGCTGCCATTCTTGTTGCTGAGTCTGCGTCTGTCTGTCCTCCGTCCGTCGGGGGTGAGTATGCTCTTGGCACGGACGTCCTTGAGAACAGGCAGGAGGAGTTCCAGTGTCTGGCTGCTGCTTCACCTCATCTCGCGTCTGTACTGCTTGCTCCTGAGGGAGACCCAGATGCACTAGACATCCCGATTCCGCCCTCTTACGCGGAGGCCATAGAGGGTCCCTACTCCTCTCACTGGCAGGCAGCTATGGATGCAGAGATGGCTTTCTGGAAGTCCACAGGCACCTACGTTGACGCGGTTCCCCCTCCTGGGGCGAACATCGTCAGTGGCATGTGGATCTTCAGGGTGAAGCGGGCGCCGGGCTCTCCACCTGTCTTCAAGGCGCGGTACGTCGCTCGTGGCTTCAGTCAGCGGCAGGGAGTTGACTACTTTCAGACCTTCTCTCCCACCCCAAAGATGACCACTCTTCGGGTGCTGCTGCACATAGCCGCTCAGCGCGACTACGAGCTTCACTCTCTCGACTTCAGCATTGCGTTCTTGCAGGGTAGCCTGCACGAGGAGATCTGGCTGCGCCGTCCACCTGGCTTCACTAGGACTTTCCCTCTTGGCACCCAGTGGAGCCTCTGACGGCCAGTCTACAGTCTCCGCCAAGCACCGCGTGAGTGGCACAACACACTGAGGACTACACTAGCGGCTCTTGGGTTTGCTCCCTCTACTGCTGACCCGTTGCTATTTCTGCGCACCGACACTTCTCTGTCGCCGTTCTACATCCTCGTGTACGTCGACGACTTGGTCTTTGCCACAGCGGACACTACTGGACTCGCCTACGTGAAGTCCGAGCTGCTGAAGAGACACACGTGCACAGACCTGGGTGAACTGCGTAGCTATCTTGGCTTGCAGATCACTCGGGACAGAGCACGCCGCACCATTACCTTGACTTAGTCACACATGGTGCAGCAGGTCCTTCAGCGCTTCGGCTTCACGTACTCCTCGCCTCAGGCCACTCCTCTGTCTACTCGCCACTCGCTCTCAGCTCTGCCTTCGGATGAGTCCGTAGAGTCGAGTGGCCCGTACCCAGAGCTTGTTGGCTGCCTCATGTACCTGATGACCTGCACACGACCTGACCTTGCATACCCTCTTAGCATTCTTGCACGCTATGTTGCTCCTGGGAGACACCGACCAGAGCACATGGCTGCAGCGAAGAGGGTGTTGTGCTACCTGTGCAGTACGTCGGGCATGGGGCTAGTGCTTTGAGGGCGGAGTCCAGTGGTCCTTACGGGACACGCGGACGCTTCTTGGGCTAACGACCAGGCTAAGCAGTGGTCGTCACAGGGTTACACCTTCAGCCTTGGTTCTGGCTCTGTCTCGTGGCGGGCTATTCGCTCGTCTTCGGTCCTCAGCTCCAGTTGTGAGGCTGAGATCTACGCAGGGGCCATGGCTGCACAGGAGCTTCGCTGGCTCACCTACCTGCTGACTGACCTTGGAGAGCTGCCTCGTTCTCCTCCAGTGCTGTACGTAGACAACAAGGCCATGCTGGCCTTGTGTCGAGAGCAGCGCCTGGAGCACAGAAAGAAGCACATTGCTCTTCGCTACTTCCTTGCTCGTGAGCTACAGCAGCGTGGACAGTTGCGGCTTGCGTACGTGGCCTCTGAGGCCAACACTGCTGACGTGTTCACCAAGGCACTCGCGCCTTGTGACCATCAGCGCTTCTGTACCCAGCTGGGTCTTGTACCTGTCTTGCCTCACTTGCTCTCCTCTTGACCTTACTTGTACTGTCACATATATATACCTGCTCTTGCTTGTCTATCTCTTTATATACATGTGTTCTTCTGCATGTGAACTGGCCTTGTGGCCTTGTTGTTGTGCTCGGACTATGTGGTGACTTTGTGATCCACCCTGAGCTTTGCTTTGCTTTGCTTGACTGGTCTTGTGACCCCTTGTTCTCCCCCACTTTGCCTATGGGGGTGTGTCAGATATATATGACATAGCTGTTGTAGGCTATAGTGGGGTAGCACATATGGGGTACAGCTTTCTAGAGTTTGTATTTGTACCCAACTTTCACTTAGTCATTTCATTCTCGTTCAGTTCTTCTCATAGGTCTTGCTGAGCGTCGTGATCCTGGGTCTTGTCGTGCTTCGCTTGTTTGTGCTGCTCGCACTAGTCGTCGTGCTGCGCGTCCGCGTCCTCCTTCGATCCCCGGCACACACCAGATGGCACTGCGTCCTTCCACTGCTCCTCTGCGTATCCCGTTGCCGTCTCCTATAGAGTCCTCTCTTCCTTCTCTTGCTGACCCAGAGTCTGACTCCCTTGGTGCTGCTAGTCCTTAGGTCACGCGCCTTCTTGCTACTTTTGTCACATACCCTTCCTTTGAGTCCACTGCTGCGTTTGCCCTAGTTGCTGAGCTTGTCGACTTCGCTGCTCGCTTTCGTCTAGACTATGCTTCCAGTCTTGTTGCTGGGTCTGAGTCTGTCTGTCCTCCGTCTGTCAGGGGTGAGTGTGCTCTTAGCACGGACGTCCTTGAGGACAGGCAAGAGGAGTTCCTGTGCTTTGCGGCTGCTTTACCCCATCTCGTTTCCACGCTGATTGCCCCTTAGGGAGACCTGGATGCACTAGACAACCCAACTCCTCGATCGTACGCTGAGGTGATCGAGGGTTCCCACTCGTCTCAGTGGCAGTCGGCCATGGACGCAGAGATGGCTTCCTGGAAGTCCATAGGCACCTACGTCGACGAGGTTCCCCCACCTGGGGCGAACATCGTTAGTGGGATGTGGATTTTCAGGGTGAAGCGGCTGCTGGGCTCTCCGTCTGTCTTCAAGGCGCGTTACGTGGCTCGAGGCTTCAGTCATCGGCAAGGAGTTGACTACTTTCAGACCTTCTCTCCCACCCCAAAGATGACCACTCTTCGGGTGCTGCTGCACATAGCCGCTTAGCGCGACTAAGAGCTTCACTCTCTTGACTTCAGCACAGCTTTTCTGCAGGGCAGCCTGCACAAGGAGATCTAGCTGCTCCGCCCACCTGGCTTCACTGGGTCGTTTTCTCCTGGTACCCAGTGGAGCCTCCGGCGGCCAGTTTTTGGTCTCCGCTAGGCGCCCTGTGAGTGGCACGACACACTGAGGACTACACTTGCGGCTCTTGGGTTTTCTCCTTTTACAGCCGACCCGTCGCTATTTCTGCGCACGGACACCTCTCTCCCGCCGTTCTACATCCTCGTGTACGTGGACGACTTGGTCTTTGCTACTGCTGACACTGGTGGACTTGCCCACGTGAAGTTTGAGCTGCAGAAGAGACACACGTGGTTAGACCTGGGTGAACTACGCAGCTACCTTGGCTTGCAGATCGCCCGGGACGGAGCACAGCGCACCATTACCCTGACTCAGTCACACATGGTGCAGCAGGTCCTTCAGCGCTTCGGCTTCACGTACTCCTCGCCTCAGACCACTCCTCTGTCTACTCGCCATTCGCTCTCAGCTCTGCCTTCGGATGAGTCCGTAGAGTCGAGTGGCCCATACCCAGAGCTTGTTGGCTGCCTCATGTACCTGATGACCTGCACACGACCTGACCTTGCATACCCTCTTAGCATCTTGGCACGCTATGTTGCTCCTGGGAGACACAGACCAGAGCACATGGCTGCAGCGAAGAGGGTGTTGCGCTACGTGTGCAGTACGTCGGGCATGGGGCTAGTTCTTGGAGGGCGACGTCGAGTAGTCCTCACAGGTCACGCTGACGCTTCTTGGGCTGACGACCAGGCTCTGCAGCGGTCGTCACAGGGTTACACCTTCAGCCTTGGCTCCGGCTCTGTTTCGTGGCGGTCTACCCGCTCGTCTTCTGTTCTCGGCTCCAGCTGTGAGGCTGAGATCTACGCGGGGGCCATGGCTGCACAGGAGCTACGCTGGCTCACCTACCTGCTGACTGACCTAGGAGAGCCGCCTCGTTCTCCTCCATTTCTGTACGCAGACAACAAGGCCATGCTGGCCTTGTGTTGGGAGCACAGACTGGAGCATAGAACGAAGCACATTGCTCTCCGCTACTTCCTGGCTCGTGAGCTGCAGCAGCGTGGTCAGCTCCGCCTCACCCACGTGGCCTCTGAGGCTAACACTGCTGATATCTTCACCAAGGCCCTTCCGCCTTGTGATCATCAGCGCTTCTGTACTTTGCTAGGTCTTGTGCCTACATGGCCTCACTTGCTCACTTCTTGATCTTGTTTATACTGTACTCTTTCTATACCTGCACTTGCTTGTTTGCCTTTCATATATATGTTCTTGCATATGAACTGGCCTTACTCTTGTGCTCGGATTGTGTGGGGACTTTGTGATCCACCGTGAGCTTGCTTTGCTTTTCTTGACTGGTCTTGTGACCACTTGTTCTCCCCCACTTTGCCTATGGGGGTGTGTCAGATAATTATGGCTTATACATTTGTGTTGGCTGTAGTGGGGTAGCCCATAAGGGGTACAACCCAATTAGGGTTAGTACTTGTACCCAACTGTTTCATAGTTCATTCATCCATTCTCTCTTCTTGTCAGTCTCCATTCAGATTTTAGGCAACGCGCATTACCCAATCACAAGAATTCAACGGGAGAATCCGTGTGTGAGGTTGACCCAAGGTGATGCCGTGGCAATATAGTATGGTGAAGAAATGACACCGTGTCCCGAAATCGACGCGTGGAGTTGCACAGTGACTTTGACCGCACAGAATTGTCAGAATGTCATTATCTAACCTATAGTGGGGTGCTCCATAGCGGGTACAACCCAGTTAGGGTTTGCTATATGTATCCCAACTGCTACTAGTGAAAGCCCTCTTTTGTTCATTTCTCTCTTGCCTAGCTAGCTAGGCCCTAGCTATGGCTCCTCACTGTGCTTACTCTTGTAACATGGTTTCAGAGCATTTACGCTCCTGGCATGTGGGCCCACCTAACTGCTTCCGCTGCTACTCTGTCTGTTGCACGCCCCATGGCGTGCGACTCCTTCTTCATGTCGCCGTGCGCTCGGGGCGCGCGGCGGTTTTCTGCCCGCCGTGCGCTCCGAGGTGCGCGGCGGTTTCCTAACTTGGGGACCCGCGCGCGGCCCCTGCCCTGCTCGTCGCGGCGCCCTGGGGAGCTCGCGCGGCCCCCGCCCTTCACGTCGCGGCGCCCTAGGGAGCCGCGCGCGGCCCCTCGCTGCCCCGTGGTGGAGCCCTGGGGGCCGCGCGCCACCCCTGGAGCCGCACGCGGCCCCTCGCTGCCCGTGGTGGCGCCCTAGGGGCCGCACGCCACCCCTGCAGCCGTGCGCGACCCCCCTTGCTGCCCCGTGGTGGCGCCCTGGGGGGCGCGCGCCGTCCCCCTCGCCGTCCCCAGCGCTCCTACCCCGTACCACCCGTTTTAGGGTTTGGGGGTGGGGAGTGTGGGGGTGGCGGTTGTGGGGGTGCCGGTTGTGTGCGCCGTCCCCTGCTCCTCCTCCTCTCCGTCTCTCGCTGCTACAGCTACCGCTCAAGGGGGGGTGGGTGTGTGGGAGCCGAAGGATTGGTGCTAGGGGGGTGACGTGGGAGTGGAGCTAGGGGTGCAGCAGGAGGTGTGTGCTAGGGGCGTGGGGTAGTTGGCGGAGGTTGAGCGGAGGTCGCAGTCGTGTCGCTAGCAGCACCAGTAGTCCGGAGGCTACAATCTCCGGTAGTCTCCAGTCGCCTGTGGGTCAGTTGCTCCAGTCAGGAGGCTACAATCTCCGCGGAGCCAGTTACTCCTGTAGTACGGGCCATTTTTTTGGTAGCCACTGAGCCAGCAGCTCCTGTGTGTCTACAGCTTCGGCTGTCGCCTCCCATCTCCTCTCCTCTCATAGTCCCTCCTCCTCCTCACATGCCCTCTGTGATAGCCTCTAGCTTTGCTTGCATTTGTGAACCTGCTCTATGACTGCGTGCTCTGCTAGTTACACCCCACTTTGGCTATGGGGGTGTGTCAGAATGCATTATCTAGCCTGTAGTGGGGTGCTCCATAGCGAGTACAACCCAGTTAGGGTTTGCTATATGTATCCTAACTGATGCTAGTGAAAGCCCTCCTTTGTTCATTTCTCTCTTGCCTAACCAGCTAAACCCTAGCTATGGCTCCTCACCGTGCTTACTCTTGTAACAAGAATTACCACCCAATGATACCCAACAGCCTGATTAAGAGTAGGCGAAGGTGCATCCCAATTTTTCTTCTGGTGCATCCCACCTGCACCCTTCCCATCCTCTGCTCGCATTCACAGATCAATCATTCAGTGTTTTCGTCATTCATATGCTCCATAGCTGTTTCTCACGCACGTTCCCCTACTCCCTCCGCGTCGCCTACTTAGAAAAATAATTTCACAGGCTCACTCTAGCTGGCGCCGAGGGCACTGTTTCTCTCGACGTCATCAACCCGAAATCGCATGCAGGATATTCTCAGGTAATCAAAAATCCTTTGCATTTTTTTTTTGGGGTTTTTTCAGATATGTAGTTTCCTTCAAATATGAACAATGTAGGTTTCGTCCGTAGTATCGCGAGTATCTGTGTTCTGCGCGAATGTTCACACTGCCCCTTATCCTGCTGCCGCGATTTTGCGTTATTTTCCTTCCTTCTTCATCGTGTTATCTGTGCCATGTTGAGAATGGTTAATCACCCTGCCTGTACACTATGTTTTTCAAGGTGTTTTGCTGCTACCGCACCTACATTTGGACACCCACAGGTAAGCCAGCATTGCAGGGAGCAATAATACATCGGTGCTCTGCTTATCTTGCTGAGCTGTCCGTTTTTCTTTTTCTTTTTTTCCTTTTATGGATAATTGTGTATATGAGCAGCAGGGTTTTGTGCCTTCCAGGCTACAATCACTAACATTTATTATGGCATTTTGTGTACCTGCAGGTCTGCTGAAGGTGTTTCAGCCGAAGATTGTTGCTTAGGGACTTCTAGATGTAGGCACATTGAGGATTGGGACTTGGTGATCTGAGTTGTGTCAATCATATACACTTGCATCATACCAGTTCATAAAGTTGGCAAGATCCTACTTGGCAGAATGGAAGAAGGGGGGCATTATCGATGTGACGTGAAGGACTGCATTGCAAAATTTCCTACTTCGTTGGCCGAGGCATGGCATATGTCGAAGGGAAAGCACAAGTACAAGGCTCCTGATGCAACTCCATAGCTGAGAAACGAAAGCAGCCAGGGCGGAGCTGCAGAGGCGCTCCAAGCTGCAGCAGAGCGCATTCGCACGAGAACAACTAAACGTACCCGCAGTGAAGCGCAGGCAGAGAGTAGTTGCATGGCAGAGGACGTGGGCGCTGCAGAGATGAACGAGGACCCAACAGGGTATCGCTTCTCCTCCGGTGGTGACACATCGAAGGTGGATCCCGACGCACGCGTATATCGTTTTGTAAGGACGGCTGCAGGAGGTTCCGGACTCTCGAGGGTGGAAATCAAGGAGTTGATATCCATCCTCGTAGAGGTGTTGAGCAATCCCTGGCGTCTAACCATAAATTCCCTTGCCGCATTTGATGGCTACGGGAAGTTGCAACTCGCCGATGCCAATTTGCACCCTTTCGAGCAGGTTAATCTTGCGAAGGAGGGGGATTTGGAGCCGCTGATCATGTGGCGTCATTCTGCACTGAACTGCGTGGCAAGCCTATACGAGAACATGGCGAACGTGGACGACTTCGTTGTGAAACCACCGCCACCCAACAGAGACCCTGAAGCTAAGCGCATATACAAGGGTCCTGAGACGGGGAGCTGGTGGCGAGAAGTCCTAGCCTAATTGCCACAAGGGGCGTCAGTAGCTGCGGTGATTATATACTCCGACGAAACGACACTCACCATCGATGGAGGACTCAAGGGATGGCCAGTGTACATCTCACTGGCCAACATTCCTTCGGGTAATCGTTGGAAATCGCAAGGCCATCGACTTGTCGCTCTATTACCCGACGACGACGGCGACTTCTACGCGAAAGGGAATGAAGAGCGTCGATGGCTTGAAGTGTTCCAGGAGGCCCTGAATGTCATCATGGAGGATTTGAAGGCTGGGCAGTACAAGTAAGTGCGTTATTTGCGCGAATACACTTTGTTTTATGTATGCAATGCTCGCCGATGGATACTCGCGCTTGTGATATTTCACTAACGACGAGCTGCGTACATTTTCATTGCTTGTGCAGCGGTATGATACTCACGGACCCATATGGCATTCGTCGAAAGGTTTATCCAATGACGTACGCGTATGTCGGCGACTACCCAGAGCAGTGCAAGGTCGCCAAAACCAAGTTGGGCATCAAGACAAAGTTCCCATGTCCGAGATGCACCGTACCAAAGGAGGAGCTCAACAACATGGAATACCCACTGGAGTACAGGAGGGAGGAGCGTCAGAAGCAGCTTGTGGGCGAGATGGAGCGTGCGCGTACGAAAGAAGCGCGCACGGACCTCGAGCGTGCACACAGTACCCATTGCATTCATGTAAGTGACGTCGCGTTTCCACCTAGGGTTTCGATATGCTGTTGCATATGTTATGCAATGATGTTGGTGTGATGGCTGGGATTCTGACATGTAATTTATCACAACCCATCCGTTTGTATTTGTGCAGAGCGCATTGTGGGGACAACGATTTGCTGATATGGATTTTGCCAATCCTTATCGGCAAATCACATCCGACTTCATGCACATGTCACTACTGGGTGTGTACAAGCACATCTTAGAAGGTCTCAAGTCGAAGCTCAGTACAGAGAAGCTCCAAAAACTGGATGCCGCGCTCAAGACCATCACCCAGTATTGCAGACAATCATTCTTTCGACTACCGGTGCACTCCGACGGATACTTCAGTGGGAATGGCACTTTCAAGGCCTTCCATCATCAGGCAGTCATGCAAGTGCTACCAGTGCTCTTGTTGATGGTCAAGGTGGATGACAAAACAATTCGAGCAGTGGAGTTGTTCTGCCACTGGCATTCCGAGGCGTGGCATCGGACGTACCATGATGACGACTCGTTGGAGAACCTCGACATCCTTACACGCACGTGAGTAAAAGTGTTTGTGTTTGCTTGTCGTCCGTACTTGCCGCTGTATGGTTGTTCGGTTGCATCCTTAAATGTTTTCCTGTATAGTAATGTATCACTGATCACCATTTACGTTCATATACGTGCAAGTTGGTACCGATGCTCATGACGGAGTTCGAGGCGGACCAGAAGTCACACTTCAGCGTCCCCAAGATACACGCGATGCTGCATGTTACCGACGACATCAGGAGGCGAGGCATCCCAATTCAATACTGCACGAATGAGTACGGGCACTGTAGTTAGTGCTGTTTGTAGCTGCTCTGTCAGACTATTATAGCTTATGCTGTTGTGTAGGCTATAGTGGGGTATCCCATAGGGGGTACAACCCAATTAGAGTTGGTACTTGTACTCACTCATTTCATAGTTCATTCATTCGCGTTCTTTCTTTTCACATGGTATCAGAGCAGGTTCCCTCCTAGGGACTGCTACTAGGGCCCACCGAAGCGCGCCCCGAGGCGCGTTTTCTTTTTTTTAGCGACCCTTCGTGTCGCCCCTAGCGGCCCGTCGCGCCGCCCTTCACTTCGCGGCTCCGCCGCCGCCCTTCACTTCGCGGCTCCGCCGCCCTTCGATCGCGGCTCTGCCGCCCTTCCTTAGCGGCCCCGCCGCCCTTACTTCGCGGCCCCGCCGCCCTGCTGACGCGGCCCCGCCGCCCTTACCTCGCGGCCCCGCCGCCCTCTGCTAAGCGGCCCCGCCGCCCCTCCTTAGCGGCCCCGCCACCCTGCACTACGCGGCCCCGCCGCCCTTCACTCGCGGCCCCGCCGCCCTGCACGTCGCGGCCTCGCCGCCCTGCACGTCGCGGCCTCGCCGCCTTGCCAGTCGCGGCCCAGCCGCCCTTCCTTAGTGGCCCCGCCGCCCTGTACTATGCGGCCCCGCCGCCCTGCACTACGCGGCCCCGCCGCCCTGCACTACGCGGCCCCGCCGCCCTTCACTCGCGGCCCCGCCGCCCTGCACGTCGCGGCCTTGCCGCCCTGCACGTCGCGGCCCGGCCGCCCTTTCCTTAGCGGCCCCGCCGCCCTGCACGTCGCGGCCCCGCCGCCCTGCACATCGCGGCCTCGCCGCCCTACACGTCGCGGCCCTGCCGCCCCCTGCACTTCGCGGCCTCGCCGCCCTTCAGTCGCGGCCCTGCCGCCCTTCCTTCGTGGCCCCGCCGCCCTGCACGTCCCGGCCCAGCCGCCCTTCTACCGCGGCCCTGCCGCCCTGCACTTAGTGGCCTTGCCGCCCTCCCTTAGCGGCCCCGACGCCCTGCCCTTAGCGGCCCCGCCGCCCTGCCCTTTGCGGCCCCGCCGCCCTGCACTTACCGGCCCCGCCGCCCTCAGCTCCTCGCCCATTGCATCGTGCACCCGAGCAGCCGACCGCCGCGCCGCCAAGTACCGGGAGAGCCGAGCCGCCCTGCAGCTGCGCAGCCGAGCCGCCCAGCAGCCGAGCCGCCGAGCCACCCAGCCGCCGAGCCGCCCAGCAGCCGAGCCGCAGAGCCGCCCAGCAGCCGAGCAGCCCAGCCGCCGAGCCACCCCGTAGCCGAGCAGCCGAGCCGCCCAGCCGCCCAGCAGCCGAGCCGCCCTTCTGCCGAGCCGCCTGTCCTGCCCTGTCTAGTCAGCACGCCCCACTGCTACTGCGTGCCCTGCCCCCCCCCCCCCCCCCACTGCTTGCACTGCTAGTCTGTCGTCATGGCTACCCCCAGTGTCCTCACTTTTGACACTGAGGGTCGAGCCATTGACTTTGAGGTCTGGGTCGACGACCTGCAGTTGTTCTTACAGTGCGATAGGGCGGACGGTCTTTCTCTCTTTGACCTCACCTCTGGCGCCTCTCCTGCCCCTGCTGCTGATACTGACCCCACTGTTCGCTCTCAGTGGGCCGACCGCGATGCTGCTGCACGTCTTGCTGTGCGTCGCCACCTCCCTACCACTGAGCGCTCGCACTTTAGTCAGTACAAGAGTGCTCAAACCTTGTACGATGCTGTAGTTGCGCGCTACTCTTCCCCTGCCACTGCTGCACTGAGCCGCCTCATGCTACCGTACCTCTTCCCTGACCTTGCTGCCTTTCCCACAGTCGCTGACCTCATTACGCACCTCCGCACTAGTGACACCCGCTACCGCGCTGCCCTTCCTGCTGAGTTCTGCGCCAAGAACCCCCCCCCATGTACATCGCTCTCTATTACATAGTCACTCGCCTCCCTGACTCCCTTCGCGTAGTCAGAGACCACTTGCTCTCAATTTGTCCCAACACTCTCACTGTTGACCTCCTCGAGAAGGCCCTCCTAGCGGCAGTGAAGAGCATAGTCGCTGTAGGAGCCTCTCGCGGAGACCCGCGCACCCCCATCTTTGAGGGGTGTACTCCTTCCCCCCTGCTGCCCTCTGTTGCCTCTGCTGCTGCTGCCGACCTGCTTGGTCTTGAGTCGGTCGGCGCGGCGTCTGCCCCTAGCGGGAGACGCCGCCCTGGCAAGGGCAAGGGGGGCAAGGGCGCGGGTGGAGCTGGCGGGGGCGGTGGAGGTGGCGGTGGAGGCGGTGGAGGGAGTGGGGGTGGCAGTGGGAGTGGTGGAGGGAGTGATGGAGGTGGTGGCGGCAGCGGCGGCGGAGGCGGTGGCGGAGGAGGCGGTGGGAGCGGAGGCGGTGGTGGTGGCGGAGGTGGAGGCGGTGTTGGCGGAGGAGGTGGAGCTGGTCGGGGTAGTGCCCCGCAGCAGAGCGGCTCTGGTGGTGGTCCGCGGCAGCAGCAGCAGCAGCAGCGTTCTTGGGACGTCCCCCCGCCTCAGCAGCTCCGTGAGTGGTACGCGCAGAGTCAGCGTGGTGGAGGTTTTGCCACGTGCACCTACGTTCTTCGCAGCGGCGACCGTGCGGGTGAGCAGTGTGGGGGTGCCCACTCCACCCGGCGCTGCTGTGGCCGCCTGACGGACGCGTGGCGTCAGCAGTTCCCTGACGCTTCTGAGATCCCCTGCTGGGGAGAGCTGTCTAGGGCTGGTGTAGCGATCTTTGATCTTGACTTTGATGCTATCCTTGCTACCATGTATGCTGTGTCTATTAGTGATGAGGGTGACTGTTACCGGTGTTTCCCGCCCGACCCGGGCATTGGTACGGCTGCGCTAGGTGCTTGTGCGACTGCTGCGCTCTCAGGTGCTGGTGAGGCTGCGCTCTCAGGTACTGGTGAGGCTGCGCTCTCAGGTACTGGTGGGGCTGCGCTCTCAGGTACCGAGTCGCCTTCGGCCTCCCTCACCTTTACACTTGACTCTGGGGCTTCTCGCGCCTTCTTTCAGGACCGCACCACACTCACGCCGCTTGGCCGGCCGGTTGCGGTCTCCCTGGCTGACCCCTTTGGGGGTCCTGTCCTCTCTCACTTCTCCACTGTCCTACCGTGTCCAGCTGCCCCTTCGGGCACCTTGTCTGGTCTGTACCTCCCCTCGTTCTCGACGAACTTGGTGAGTGGTGCTGCCCTACAGGATGTAGGGGTTCACCAGTTCACTCCTGCGAGTCAGCGGGTGACCCACTGCTCGCACGCGCGCACAGGCAGGCACCTGGCCACGTTCTCCCGTCGGCCGGGGTCGAGCCTCTACACCCTAACCACTGAGTCTCCTCCTGTCCCTGTGTCTGGCCAAGTAGCTGCGTCGGGTCAGGTGTTTGCTGCTGCGTCCAGGTCTGGTCCTGAGTCTGCCCGCTGCTCGTGTCGCCTCCTACCTCACGAGACTCTCCTGTGGCACCAACGTCTTGGCCACCCCTCCTTGCCCCGTCTCAAGGACATGGCTTCCCGTGTCCTTGTCTCTGGTCTTCCCCGGTCTCTCCCTCCCCTTCCTTCGGGGCCAGGACCTTCCTGTGTCCCTTGTGTCGAGGGGCGCCCCCGGGCTGCCCCCCACTCCTCCCAGTTTCCTCCGACAGAGGCTCCTCTGCAGACGCTTCACATGGACGTGTGGGGCCCGGCCCGCGTCCGTGGACAGGGTCACGAGCGCTACTTCCTGCTGGTGGTTGACGACTACTCGCGTTTCACCACAGTCTTCCCCTTGCGCAGGAAGGGTGATGTCACTGAGGTGTTGACCGGCTGGATCCGCGCAGCTCGTCTCCAGCTCAGGCAGAGCTTCAGCTCGGACTTTCCTGTTCTGCGTCTGCACTCTGACCGAGGCGGAGAGTTTTCCTCTGGCCTTCTGCGAGCCTACTGTCGTGTACAGGGCATCTGCCAGACCTTTACGCTTCCGGACTCTCCACAGCAAAATGGGATTGCTGAGCGCCGCATTCGCATGGTCATGGACGTCGCTCGTACGTCCATGATGCATGCGGCTGCCCCCCATTTTCTGTGGCCGTTTGCGGTTCGGTACACAGCGCATCAGATCAACCTTCACCCTGGGGTTTCCCGGCCGGGGAAGGTCCGTACCTCCCCGGCCCTGCTGTGGACTGGGAAGGTCGGCGATGCGTCTGCGTTCCGTGTCTCGGGATCTCGAGCGTTTGTCCGTGACTTGTCTGCGGACAAGCTGTCCCCTCGTGCTGCTCCCTGTGTCTTCCTTGGCTTCCCCCCTGACGCTCCAGGGTGGCAGTTCTACCACCCCTCCTCTCGTCGTGTTCTGTCCTCCCAGGACGTCACGTTCGACGAGTCAGTCCCCTTCTACCGCCTCTTCCCCTACCGCACTCCTTCCCTCCCCCCGCCACCGGACTTCCTTGTGCCAGGTCCCCCCCCGGTCGACCCCCTCCCCCCTCAGGTTCCCGCCCCTTTAGGTGTGTCCCAGGTAGATGCAGTCGAGCCGGTCGAGGTTGCTGGTGACTTTGGTACTGCTGCGGGTGCTGAGCCTGGGGGTGCAGACTCTGGGGATGCTGTGCGAGTGGGTGCTGAGCCTGGGGGTGCTGAGTCTGGGGGTCCTGCGACTGGGGGTGCCGAGCCTGGGGGTGCTGCGTCTGTAGCTGCTGAGCCTGGGGGTGCTGAGTCTGGGGGTGCTACGTCAGGAGTTGCTAAGCCTGGGGGTGCTGCGTCTGGGGCTGCTGAGCCTAGAGGTGCGGAGCCTGCGGCCGCAGGACCTCCCCTTGTGGCGTTTGGCGGTGCTGGGCCTGGAGGTTCTCCGGGTGCTCCGTCTCGGCGGGAGCCACTCTCTCCACAGGAGCTGCGCGAGTGGTTTGCTCGTCGCTGGAGGCGTACTACTGAAGCTGGCGCTTCTTCGTCCGCTGAGGGTGCTGGTGCCGCCAGTCCCGGAGCTGCTGGGCCTGCGGGTCCTACTGGAGCTAGAGCTGTTGAGGGTGTTGGTGCTGAGACTGCTGCTGTCTGTCCTGGCAGTGGTTCTGCTGCTGGTGCGGCTGGAGGTCCTGCCACTGGAGGTTCTGTTGGCGCTGGTGCTGCCGCTGAGGGTATTGATGCTTTCCCTGCTGTAGCTCGAGTCCCCGCGCGGCCTCGGCCGTACTTCGTTCCGCTCCTGCAGCAGGTTCTTGGTCTTCCTCCTTCGGTTGAGTGTCCACCGCCTGTCCCGTCGCAGTCACTGTTAGAGCCCACCTCCCCACTGCCTGCTCCCTCTCCTTACACTGGTCCTACTGGGGGTCTTGCTGAGAGTCGTGAGCCTGCGTCTCGTCCCGTGCCCCATGTTCGTGCTAGTGGTCGCGGTTCGCGTCAGCGTCCTCCTCCTGTCCCTGGCACGCACCGGATGTCTTTGTATCCCTCTACTGCTCCTCTACGTGCCCCTTCGCCTTCTCCTCCTGAGTCTTCTCTTCCTGCGCTTGCCGACCCGGAGTCGGACTCTCTTCGTGCTGCCAGTCCTACTGTCACGCGTCTTCTTGCTACTGTTGTCACTGACCCCTCTTTTGAGTGCACTACTGCGTCTGCTCTTGTTGCTGAGCTCGTCGACTTTGCTGCTCGCTGTCGTCTAGACTACGCTGCCAGTCTTGTTGCTGAGTCTGCGTCTGTCTGTCCTCCGTCCGTCGGGGGTGAGTGTTCTCTTGGCACGGACGTCCTTGAGGACAGGCAGGAGGAGTTCCAGTGTCTGGCTGCTGCTTCACCTCATCTCGCGTCTGTACTACTTGCCCTTGAGGGAGACCAGGATGCACTAGACATCCCTACTCCGCGTTCTTACGCGGAGGCTGTAGAGGGTCCCTACTCCTCTCAGTGGCAGGTAGCTATGGATGCAGAGATGGCTTCCTGGAAGTCCACAGGCACCTACGTTGACGAGGTTCCTCCTCCTGGGGCGAACATCGTCAGTGGCATGTGGATCTTCAAGGTGAAGCGGCCGCCTGGCTCTGCACCTGTCTTCAAGGCGCGGTACGGCGCTCGTGGCTTCAGTCAGCGGCAGGGAGTTGACTACTTTCAGACCTTCTCTCCCACCCCGAAGATGACTACTCTTCGGGTGCTGCTGCACATAGCGGCTCAGCGCGACTACGAGCTTCACTGTCTTGACTTCAACACTGCTTTCTTGCAGGGCAGCCTGCACAAGGAGATCTGGCTGCGCCGTCCGCCTAGCTTCACAGGGACTTTCCCTCCTGGCACCCAGTGGAGCCTCCGACGGCCAGTCTACGGTCTCCGCCAGGCACCGCGTGAGTGGCACGACACACTGAGGCCTACGCTTGCGGCTCTTGGGTTTGCTCCCTCTACTGCTGACCCGTCGTTGTTTCTGCGCACCGACACTTCTCTGCCGCCGTTCTACATCCTCGTGTACGTCGACGACTTGGTCTTTGCCACTGCTGACACTGCTGGACTCGCCTACGTGAAGTCCGAGCTGCTGAAGAGACACACGTGCACAGACCTGGGTGAACTGCGCAGCTACCTTGGCTTGCAGATCACTCGGGACAGAGCACGCCGCACCATTACCTTGACTCAGTCACACATGGTGCAGCAGGTCCTTCAGCGCTTTGGCTTCACGTACTCCTCGCCTCAGGCCACTCCTCTGGCTACTCGCCACTCGCTCTCAGCTCTGCTTTTGGATGAGTCCGTAGAGTCGAGTGGCCCGTACCCAGAGCTTGTTGGCTGCCTCATGTACCTGATGACCTGCACACGACCTGACCTTGCATACCCTCTTAGCATTCTTGCACGCTATGTTGCTCCTTGGAGACACCGACCAGCGCACATGGCTGCAGCGAAGAGGGTGTTGCGCTACGTGTGCAGTACGTCGGGCATGGGGCTAGTGCTTGGAGGGCGGAGTCGAGTGGTCCTCACTGGGCACGCGGACGCTTCTTGGGCTGACGACCAGGCTACGCAGCGGTCGTCGCAGGGGTACACCTTCAGTCTTGGTTCTGGCTCTGTCTCGTGGCGGGCTACTCGCTCGTCTTCTGTTCTCGGCTCTAGTTGTGAGGCTGAGATCTATGCCGGGGCCATGGCTGCACAGGAGCTTTGCTGGCTGACCTACCTGCTGACTGACCTTGGAGAGGTGCCTCGTTCTCCTCCAGTGCTGTACGTAGACAACAAGGCCATGCTGGCCTTGTGTCGAGAGCAACGCTTGGAGCACAGAACGAAGCACATTGCTCTCCGCTACTTCCTGGCTCGTGAGCTGCAGCAGCGTGGTCAGTTGCGACTTGCTTACGTGGCCTCTGAGGCCAACACTGGTCATGTTTTCACCAAGGCACTTCCGCCTTGTGATCATCAGCGCTTCTGCACTCAGCTGGGACTTGTACCTGTCTTACCTCACTTGCTCACCTCTTGACCATGCCTGTACTCTTGCATATATATATACCTGCTCTTGCTTGTTTAGCCTTATATATATATATATATGTGTCTCCTCTTGCATGTGAACTGGCCTTGTGGCCTTGACCTTGTGCTCGGACTGTGTGGTGACTTTGTGATCCACCCTGAGCTTTGTTGTGTTTTGCTTGACTGGTCTTGTGACCCCTTGTTCTCCCCCACTTTGCCTATGGGGGTGTGTCAGAACATTATAGCTTATGCTGTTGTGTAGGCTATAGTGGGGTATCCCATAGGGGGTACAACCCAATTAGAGTTGGTACTAGTACTCACTCATTTCATAGTTCATTCATTCGCGTTCTTTCTTTTCACATGCTCCATGGCTTGCTGGTGAGGGGTATCCCATTTGTAGGGCGTATCCTTTTTCAGTAGGTTGGTCAGTGGCGCTGCTATCTTTGCGTACTGCGGCACGAACCTGTTGTAGTAGTTGGCGAAGCCTAGGAACTGCTGCAACTCCTTCACATTCTCTGGTACTTTCCACTTCTTGACGGCTTCGGTCTTCCGCGGGTCTACGTATATGCCCTCGGCACTCACCATGTGCCCGAGAAACTGCATCTTCTTCAGGGCGAAGTCGCTCTTTGACACCTTCACGTAGAACTTGTTTTTCCGCAGGATCTCGAACACCTTCCGCAGATGCTCCACGTGCTCCTTCATGTTCTTGGAGTAGATGAGAATGTCGTCCAGGTACACCACCACGCACTCGTCCAGCAGGGGTCGTAAGATGTGATTCATCTCCGCCTGAAACGTTGCTGGTGCGTTGCAGAGTCCGAACGGCATCACCAAGTATTCGTAGGAGCCGTATCAGGTACGGAACGCCGTCTTGTGGACCGAGTTGTCTGCCATCTTGATCTGCCAGTAACCCAACCGTAGGTCCAGCTTCGAGAAGACTGTTGCTCCACGCAGTTGATCGAGTAGGTCGTCTATGCGCGGTATGGGATATTTGTTTTTGACTCTTGTTTGTTCAATGCGCGGTAGTCGATGCACATCCGTAGACTGCCGTCTGGTTTTGGGGTAAAGAGAACTGGTGCACCGTAGGGAGAGGTGGATGGGCGGATCAGTTGTCTATCCAGTAGATACTCTATCTGTTTTTTCATGTCTGTTAGTTCCGTCGGACTCAGTCGATATGGCGCCCGTGAGACGGGTTTCGCACCTGGTTCCTCCACGATCTCGTGCTTGTGGGTGCGTGCTGGAGGTACGCCTGCAGGTAGGTCGTCGGGCATTATATCCTCGTACTGCTCCAAGACCTCCTTTACTACTACAGGGAGCTCGGAACTCGGCTTCTCCTCCTCTGCTGCTGCCATGACCAGTGCTAGGTACCCTGTGTTACTCTCGTTCACCGTCCGTTCGAACCGTGCCAGTGTCGTTTCAGGAACGCTCCCTGTATCCGTCCAGCTTCGCAATGCTATCCGCTTCCCGTTCTTGTAGATGTACACCTTGCTGTTGACCTAATCAATCTCGGGGTTGAACCGCTGCAGAAAATCTCGCCCTAAGATAAAATCTAATCCTTTGATATTGGTGACTGGTAGCTTCGGCTTCCACCTCAACGCACCTATATGCAGCTGCAGTGATGCTTCGCCGTGGATAGAAAGCTTTGTACCGTCTACCATGGTTGCTGAAAACTGGGTCTCTTCCGTCTTCTCTCCGGTTTTCTCCAATGCTTCGCGGTCACACACCGAGTGAGATGCACCGCTGTCCACTAGTGCCTGGAGGCGTCGCCCATTGCATAACACCTCGAGGAGTAGTGGTTTCTGCTGCGCTTAATAGCCAAAGAGGGTCTCCTTAATAGGATCATAGGGTACATCAAACTTAATACCTTCCCTTTTTCCTATACCTGACTCAGCGCTTCCCAACTTCACCTGGAAGGTGGGAGGATTTTTCCGAGGCTTGTATAATTTCTCCTTACCCTGGATGTCTCCTCTAAGCCTTGGCAGTTGTGTAGGCTTCACCTGTGGGCAACGGGGAGCCTTAACACAGTGCTGCGGGGAGAGAATATTAACTCCACGTAACGCACGCCCCTTTTCTACGCTCCGTAGTACTTTGCCCAACTTCTCAGGTACCCAAATAATTTCTTAAGGTTTTTTTTTGGCCTCTATGTCAGAGTATTATAACTGATGCATGTTTGTAGGCTATAGTGGGGTAGCACATATGGGGTACAGCTTTCTAGGGTTGTATTTGTACCCAACTCTGACCTAGTCATTTCATTCCTGTTCTCTTATCTTTCACATGGTATAGAGCGGGTCCTTCCTAAGGACCGTTTTTTTTTTAGGGCCCACCGAAGCGCGCCCCGAGGCGCGCATTTTTTTTTCGCGACCCTTCGGGTCGCCATTACTCTCGCGGCCCCGCTGTCCCTCTAACGCGGCCCCGCCACCCCTGCTTGACGCGGCCCCGCCGCCTCCTCTGCAGCGGCTCCGCCGCCTCCTCTGACGCGGCCCCGCCGGCTCTGACGCGGCCCCGCCGCCGGCTCTGACGCGGCCCCGCCGCCCGCTGATCGCGGCCCGCCGCTGGCCCTGACGCGGCCCCGCCGCCGGCTCTTAGCCGGCCTCGCCGCCGGCTCCAACGCGGCCCCGCCGCCCGCCTCGACGAGGCCCCGCCGCCGGCTCTGACGCGGCCCCGCCGCTGCCTCCTGATCGCGGCCTCGCCGCCGGCCCTGACGCGGCCCCGCCCCGGCTCTCACGCGGCCCCGCCGCCGACTCTCTTGCGGCCCCGCCGCCGGCTCTCTTGCCGCCCCGTCGCGGCCCGGTCGCCTCCTGACGGCCCCGCCGTCCCTTCGTGACGGCCCCGCCGTCCCTTCCTGCCGGCCCCGCCGTCCACTCCTGCCGGCCCCGCCGTCCACTCCTGACGGCCCCGCCGTCCCCTCCTGACGGCTCCTGCCGTCCCCTTCTACCGGCCCCGCAACTGCACCTGCTGGCCCCGCCGCTGCACCTACCGGCCACCACCACCCCCCCCCCCCTTTTCCCGTCTCCTGTCGAGGCTGCGCTCTCACCTACCGCGTTGGCTTCAGCCTCCCTCACCTTTACACTTGACTCTGGGGCTTCTCGCTCCTTCTTTCGGGACCGCACCACACTCACGCCGCTTGGTCGGCCGGTTGCAGTCTCCCTGGCTGACCCCTCTGGGGGTCCTGTCCTCGCTCACTTTTCCACTGTCCTCCCGTGTCCGGCTGCCCCCTCGGGCACCCTGTCTGGCCTGTACCTCCCCCCGTTCTCGACGAACTTGGTGAGTGGTGCAGACCTACAGGATGCGGGGGTTCACCAGTTCACTCTTGCGAGTCAGCGGGTGACCCACTGCACGGACGCACGCACAGGCCGGCACCTGGCCACGTTCTCGCGTCGGCCGGGGTCGAGCCTCTACACCCTGACCACTGAGTCTCCTCCTGTCCCTGCGTCCGGTCAGGTAGCAGCGTCGGGTCAGGTGTTTGCTGCTGCGTCCAGGTCTGGTCCTGAGTCCGCCCCCTGTTCGTGTCGCCTCCTGTCTCACGAGACTCTCCTGTGGCACCATCGTCTAGGCCACCCCTCCTTGCCCCGTCTTCGGGGCATGGCTTCCCGTGTCCTTGTCTCTGGTCTTCCCCAGTCTCTCCCTCCCCTTCCTTCGGGACCAGGACATTCCTGTGTCCCCTGTGTCGAGGGGCGCCTCAGGGCTGCTCCTCACTCCTCCCAGTTTCCCCCGACAGAGGCTCCTCTGCAGACGCTTCACATGGACGTGTGGGGCCCGGCCCCCGTCCGTCGGCAGGGTCACGAGCGCTACTTCCTGTTGGTGGTTGACGACTACTCGCGTTACACCTCAGTCTTCCCCTTGCGCAGCAAGGGTGCTGTCACTGAGGTGGTGATCGCCTGGATCCGCACAGCTCGTCTCCAGCTCAGGAGGAGCTTCGACTCGGACTTTCCTGTTCTGCGTCTGCACTCTGACCGAGGTGGGGAGTTCTCCTCTCGCCTTCTGCGAGACTACTGTCGTGCACAGGGGATCCGCCAGACCTTTACGCTTCCGGACTCTCCACAGCAAAATGGGATTGCTGAGCGCCGCATTGGCATGGTCATGGATGTCGCTCGTACGTCCATGATGCATGCGGCTGCCCCCCATTTTCTGTGGCCATTTGCGGTTCGATACGCGGCGCATCAGCTCAACCTTCACCCCAGGGTCTCTCGGCCCGCGATGTCCCCAGTGTTACTGTGGACGGGGAAGGTCGGCGATGCGTCTGCGTTCCGTGTCTGGGGATCTCGGGCGTTTGTCCGCGACTTGTCTGCGGACAAGCTGTCCCCTCGTGCTGCTCCCTGTGTCTTCCTTGGCTTCCCCCCTGACGCTCCAGGGTGGCAGTTCTACCACCCCTCCTCTCGTCGTGTTCTGTCCTCCCAGGACGTCACGTTCGACGAGTCAGTCCCCTTCTACCGCCTCTTCCCCTACCGTACTCCTTCCCTCCCCCCCCCACCGGACTTCCTGGTACCAGTTCCCCCCCCGGTAGACCCCCTCCCCCCTCAGGTTCCTGCCCCTTCAGGTGTGTCCCAGGTAGACACAGTCGAGCCAGTCGAGGTTGCTGCTGAGTCTGGTCCTGCTGCGGGTGCTGAGCCTGGGGGTGCTGCTGCTGGGGGTGCTGAGCCTGGGGGTGCGAGGCCGGGGGGTGCTGAGTCTGGGGGTGCTGGGCCTGGAGGTCCAGAGCCTGCGCCTGCTGGACCTGGGGGCTCTCCGGTTCTTCCGTCTCGGCGGGAGCCGCTCTCTCCACAGGAGCTGCGCGAGTGGTTTGCTCGCCGCTGGAGGCGTGCTGCTAGAGCTGGAGCTTCTTCGCCTGCTGAGGGTGCTGGTGCTGCCGGTCCCGGAGCTGTTGGGCCTGCGGGTCCTACTGGAGCTGGAGCTACTGAGCCTGGGGGTGCTGAGTCTGGAGCTGCTGAGCCTGGAGGTGCTGAGTCTGGAGCTGCTGAGCCTGGGGGTGCTACGTCTGGAGCTGCTGTGCCTGGGGGTGCTGAGTCTGGAGCTGCTGAGCCTGGGGTTTCTCCTGCTGCTGCGTCTCGCCGGGAGCCCCTCTCTCCACAGGAGCTGCGCGAGTGGTTTGCTCGCCGCTGGAGGCGTGCTGCTGGAGCTGGAGCTTCGTCGACCGTCAAGGGTGCTGGTGCTGCCGGTCCCGGAGCTGCTGGGCCTGCGGGTCCTACTGGAGCTGGAGCTGCTGAGGGTGTTGGTGCTGAGACTACTGCCGTCTGTCCTGGCGGTGGTTCTGCTGCTGGTGCTGCTGGAGGTCCTGCCGCTGGAGGTGTTGGTGGCGCTGGTGCTGTCGCTGAGGGTGCTGGTGCTGTCCCTGCTAAGTCTGGAGCTGCCGCGCGGCCTCGGCCGTACTTCGTTCCGCTCCTACAGCAGGTTCTTGGTCTTTCTCCTTCGGTAGAGTGTCCACAGCCTGTCCAGTCGCAGTCACTGTTGGAACCTTCCTCTCCTCTGCCTGCTCCCTCCCCTTACACTGGTCCTACTGGAGGTCTTGCTGAGCGTCGTGAGCCTGCGTCTCGACCCACGTCGCCGGTTCGTGCTGCTCGCGCTAGTGGTCGCGGTTCGCGTCAGCGTCCTCCTCCTGTCCCTGGCACGCACCGGATGTCTCTGCGTCCGTCCACTGCTCCTCTGCGTGCCCCTTTGCCTTCTCCTCCTGAGTCCTCTCTTCCTGCGCTTGCCGACCCTGAGTCGGACTCTCTTCGTGCTGCCAGTCCTACTGTCACGCGTCTGCTTGCTACTGTCGTCACTGACCCCTCTTTTGAGTCCACTGCTGCGTCTGCTCTTGTCGCTGAGCTCCTCGACTTTACTGCTCGCTGCCGTCTAGACTACGCTGCTAGTCTTGTTGCTGAGTCTGCGTCTGTCTGTCCTCCGTCCGTCGGGGGTGAGTGTGCTCTTGGCACGGACGTCCTAGAGGACAGGCAGGAGGAGTTACAGTGTCTGGCTGCTGCTTCACCTCATCTCGCGTCTGTACTGCTTGCTCCTGAGGGAGACCCGGATGCACTAGACATCCCGACTCCGCGCTCTTACGCGGAGGCCGTAGAGAGTCCCTACTCCTCTCAGTGGCAGGCAGCTATGGATGCAGAGATGGCTTCCTGGAAGTCCACAGGCACCTACGTTGACGCAGTTCCCCCTCCTGGGGCGAACATCGTCAGTGGCATGTGGATCTTCAGGGTGAAGCGGCCGCCGGGCTCTCCACCCGTCTTCAAGGCGCGGTACGTTGCTCGTGGCTTCAGTCAGCGGCAGGGAGTTGACTACTTTCAGACCTTCTCTCCCACCCCGAAGATGACCACTCTTTGGGTGCTGCTGCACATAGCCGCTCAGCGCGACTACGAGCTTCACTCTCTCGACTTCAGCACTGCGTTCTTGCAGGGTAGCCTGCATGAGGAGATCTGGCTGCGCCGTCTGCCTGGCTTCACTGGGACTTTCCCTCCTGGCACCCAGTGGAGCCTCCGACGGCCAATCTACGGTCTCCGCCAGGCACCGCGTGAGTGGCACGACACACTGAGGACTACGCTTGCGGCTCTTGGGTTTGCTCCCTCTACTGCTGACCCGTCGCTGTTTCTGCGCACCGACACTTCACTGCCGCCGTTCTACATCCTCGTGTACGTCGACGACTTGGTCTTTGCCACAGCGGACACTGCTGGACTCGCCTACGTGAAGTCCGAGCTGCTGAAGAGACACACGTGCACAGACCTGGGTGAATTGGCAGCTACCTTGGCTTGCAGATCACTCGGGAAAGAGCACGCCGCACCATTACCTTGACTCAGTCACACATGGTGCAGCAGGTCCTTCAGCGCTTCGGCTTCACGTACTCCTCGCCTCAGGCCACTCCTCTGCCTACTCGCCACTCACTCTCAGCTCTGCCTTCGGATGAGTCCGTAGAGTCGAGTGGTCCGTATGCAGAGCTTGTTGGCTGCCTCATGTACCTGATGACCTGCACACGACCTGACCTTGCATACCCTCTGAGCATTCTTGCACGCTATGTTGCTCCTGGGAGACACCGACCAGAGCACATGGCAGCAGCGAAGAGGGTATTGCGCTACCTGTGCAGTACGTCGGGCATGGGGCTAGTGCTTAGAGGGCGGAGTCCAGTGGTCCTTACAGGCCACGCGGACGCTTCTTGGGCTGACGACCAGGCTACGCAGCGGTCGTCACAGGGTTACACCTTCAGCCTTGGTTCCGGCTCTGTCTCGTGGCGGTCTACTCGCTCGTCTTCAGTTCTCGGCTCCAGTTGTGAGGCTGAGATCTACGCCGGGGCCATGGCTGCACAGGAGCTTCGCTGGCTCACCTACCTGCTGACTGACCTTGGAGAGCCGCCTCGTTCTCCTCCAGTGCTGTACGTAGACAACAAGGCCATGCTGGCCTTGTGTCGAGAGCAGCGCTTGGAGCACAGAACGAAGCACATTGCTCTCTGCTACTTCCTTGCTCGTGAGCTGCAGCAGCGTGGTCAGTTGCGACTTGCGTACGTGGCCTCTGAGGCCAACACTGCTGATGTGTTCACCAAGGCACTCGCGCCTTGTGACCATCAGCGCTTTTGCACCCAGCTGGGTCTTGTGCCTGTCTTGCCTCACTTGCTCTCCTCTTGACTTCACTTGTACTGTGACATATATATATACCTGCTCTTGCTTGTCTAGTTTTATATATATGTCTGTCCTCCTGCATGTGAACTGGCCTCTGGCCCTGCTCTTGTGCTCGGACTGTGTGGTGACTTTGTGATCCACCCTGAGCTTGCTTTGCTTTGCTTTGCTTGACTGGTCTTGTGACCCCTTGTTCTCCCCCACTTTGCCTATGGGGGTGTGTCAGAGTATTATAACTGATGCATGTTTGTAGGCTATAGTGGGGTAGCACATATGGGGTACAGCTTTCTAGGGTTGTAATTGTACCCAACTCTGACCTAGTCATTTCATTCCTGTTCTCTTATCTTTCACACTCTAAGCCTCCCCTGATTTTTTTAAAGGCTTGAAAACCAAGAGTTGCAATATTCTTCATTAGAGTATCTTTATATGATACTTTTAACGAATTCTTACTTTCGTGGGTGTTCGACTGGAGTTTCCCGATGGGTGCAGAGTCTTTTTTCGCGGAGCCTCCATTCGCCTCGGCGATTTCCCCTGATGCCGGCCGGTTGTGACGTTTTGAATTCGCGCCATCATTTTCCCCTGTTTTCACCCGCTCCGAAGTCACCACGTCCTCACCTTTTTCTGCTTTTCGGATCTTTACGCGATCGCCAGGTCGATCCGCGGCTACTAGCGATTCCCGTTTTTTGACTTCGGGGGTGCTTCACTGTTTCCGTCCCGAAGTGCCGCACGCCCTTTCTTCATTTTGTAGCACGACAAAATTTGATGTCCTGCTCCACCGCAAAATTCGCATTTTGTCGGCGGCTGCTTCGCGTCGTATTTGTCGATGTCCATCGGTTCGGTGAACGTGGGGGGTGCTGATTGCTCCGTGCCGAATGTACGGTTCCGCGTGAGACGTCGTGTTTCGGGTTGACCTCGAGTCAGCGCGTCGTATCGCTCGGCAGCACGCACGATGTCCCTATAGCTGCTGTAATTCGCCGCGATCACCTGCCGCCGAATCTCCATTTTTAACCCTTCGGTGTACGCTTGGATTTTTTTGCTTTCGGTCAGGTCGGTGACACGGTTGAACAGTAACTCCATCTGCTGCGTGTATTGTGTTACACTACTGTATTGCTTGTGTTGGTGTATCTGCTCCCGCGCCATGTAGGTTCTATTAATTGGTTCGAAACGCTCGATTAAATCTGCCCAAAATTGCTGCCATGTTTTCTCCCCGCGGGCTACGTCGGTGTAGTAAATCCATTCGAGAGCCGGTCCACGTAACAGTGTCGCTGCGAGCCGAATCCTTGCTGCGTCGTGTTGCGGGGTCGAACAGCCAATGGCCTCGAAGTAAATTTCGAGGGTGGCCACGAATCGCCGGACATCGGATCCCTTCGCGCTTGGATCGAACGCTTTCGGGAGCCTCGGTCGTGCTGCTTCGAGGTTCGGCGACAGTGGTACCATTGGTCCGTGAAATGTCAGTGTTGCCACTGCTGCTGGAGGTATCGGTGCTGCAGTCGCTGCGGTCGGTGTTGCTGCGGTGGCGAACCCTGGTTGGCTTGTTAGAAAAGCCTCGAGTCGACGAAGCGTCGCCTGCGTCTGCTCCATGTCGGTGCGGAGGCTTGCGATGTCGCTCGTAGTCGCGTAGTTGTCTCCTTGGCCCTCCATGCCTGACATCAACGCGTCCAAAAAACCGAATCGAGGGGGAGCGAAAAACACGGAACCGGTTTTACGTACCCGAAATCGATGTTTGACTGCGTCGCCCCCGCGGTTTTTGAAGACTGGTTTTTAGCGGTCGAAAGAACTTCGCGTGTGAACGGGCTCTGATTACAAAGTGTGAGGATCTAGGATCGAGCTCAGAAAAGAGAAAGAGATTTGAGTTGAATTGAATCGAATTGAATTATCACCTGGGTACAACACGAGGCTATAAATAGGCTCGACACAAAGCCCCGTAACCAGGTGTTACGCGAAGGTTCCGCGGGTCGCGTAGCGTCCCGAACAGAGCCTTTACCAAATTCGGTAGAAGGCAATTCGGTGGCAACCGAAAAGGCCAGAATTCGGTGCACGTAACCTAGCTTGGTGCTATAACTAAAATAAAATATAGGAAAGCACCTAGCCTAGGAAATCAAGCAATTCATGCATGCATATAATTATCCTATGCTAGAAATAGCATGATAAAGTAAAGGCAGGCAAGCATAGCTGGCATAAGCCGTCGTACTCTCACAAGCATGTGCACGTCGCCATAATGAAGCGGCCGTACCGCGAGTCGAACAAGAGGAACGCCGAGGTAGCGATTACTCGACGCTGCCTCATTTCCGAGGTGATCGAGAAGATGACCGAGTCCATCAAGGAGGCCAGCGACAATCAAGCACGATATGTTGCTCTGCAACAGGTTCGTGCATTGGGGTGTGTGTGTGGGAGTGTGTGTATTTGTGGGTATGTGTGCGACTGTGCGTAAGCGTATGTGTGAATATGTATGTGTGTCTGTGTGCACGAGTGTGCGCGTGTGTAGGGTGTGTGTGTGTGAGTGTGCGTGTGTGTATGTGGGTGTGTGTGTACGAGTGTGTGCGAGTGTGTGTGTGTGTGCGAGTGCGAGCGTGTGTCTATGTGTTTATGTCTTTGTGTCTGTGTGTGCGAGTGTGCGGGTGGGGATTTGTGTGTAGGAATGTGTGTATTTGTACGTGTGTGCAAGTGTGCGTGAGTGTATGTGTGCGAGTGTGCGGGTGGGGGTGTGTGTGGGGGGGTGTGTATGTGTGAATGTATATGAGACTGTGTGTGTGTGAGTGTGTATGTGGGGGTGTATGTGTACATGCAAGTGTGTGTGTAGGAGTGTGTGTATGGGAGTATGTGTATGTGTGTGTGTATGTGGGAGTGTATATGTGCGAGTGTGTGTGTGTGTGCGACTGTGTATGTGTGTATGTGCAAGTGTGTGTATGTATGAGTGTGTGCGAGAGTGTGTATATGTGCGAGTGGAAGCGTACGTGTATCTGTGTGTGCGAATGCGAGTGTGTGTGTATGTGTGTATGTGTGTATGTACGAGTGTGTGTGTGTGCATATGTGTGTGTGAGTGTGCGTGTGAGTATGTGTGTGTGTATGAGAGAGAGTGTGTATGTAAGTATATGTGTGTGTGTGTGGAGGGAGGTATATGTGTGGGTGTGAGTGTGTGTGTTTGCACATCCGTCGAACATTACACAAGGATCTGTTTCTCTCATCACTTGAGATCTAACTCTGGTTATTAGCTTTATTTGTGTGAGCAAGCAATCGAGAGCAAACGTCCAACAGTGTCAGCATCGTCATCACGACTGGTGCTCGAGGATTCAAAAGACAAGAACTTCAAAGCGTACCGGGCGAGCGTTCCTGCCGACTCTCGACTTCTGGAGGTGTACCCACTATGGGATACCCCACTATAGCCTACACAAAAGTATAAGCTATAAGTTCTGACACACCCCCATAGGCAAAGTGGGGGAGAACAAGGGGTCACAAGACCAGTCAAGCAAAGCAAAGCAAAGCTCACGGTGGATCACAAAGTCACCACACAGTCCGAGCACAAGGTCAAGGCCACAAGGCCAGTTCACATGCAAGATGAGACATATATATAAGGCTAAACAAGTAAGAGCAGGTATATATATGCAAGAGTACAAGCAAGGTCAAGAGGTGAGCAAGTGAGGTAGGACAGGTACAAGTCCCAGCTGAGTGCAGAAGCGCTGATGATCACAAGGCGGAAGTGCCTTGGTGAAAACATGAGCAGTGTTGGCCTCAGAGGCCACGTACGCAAGTCGCAACTGACCACGCTACTGCAGCTCACGAGCAAGGAAGTTACGGAGAGCGATGTGCTTCGTTCTGTGCTCCAAGCGCTGCTCTCGATACAAGGCCAGCATGGCCTTGTTGTCTACGTACAGCACTGGAGGAGAACGAGGCACCTCTCCAAGGTCAGTCAGCAGGTAGGTCAGCCAGCGAAGCTCCTGTGCAGCCATGGCCCCGGCGTAGATCTCAGCCTCACAACTGGAGCCGAGAACAGAAGACGAGCGAGTAGCCCGCCAAGAAACAGAGCCAGAACCAAGACTGAAGGTGTACCCCTGCGACGATCGCTGCGTAGCCTGGTCGTCAGCCCAAGAAGCGTCCGCGTGACCAGTGAGGACCACTGGACTCCGCCCTCCAAGCACTAGCCCCATGCCCGACGTACTGCACACGTAGCGCAACACCCTCTTCGCTGCAGCCATGTGCTCTGGTCGGTGTCTCCAAGGAGCAACATAGCGTGCAAGAATGCTAAGAGGGTATGCAAGGTCAGGTCGTGTGCAGGTCATCAGGTACATGAGGCAGCCAACAAGCTCTGGGTACAGGCCACTCGACTCTACGGACTCATCCGAAGGCAGAGCGAAAAAGCGAGTGGCGAGTAGGCAGAGGAGTGGCCTGAGGCGAGGAGTACGTGAAGCCGAAGCGCTGAAGGACCTGCTGCACCATGTGTGACTGAGTCAAGGTAATGGTGCGGCGTGCTCTGTCCCGAGTGATCTGCAAGCCAAGCAGGATGTCCCTGAGAGGAGTAGGGACCCGTAAGAACGCGGAGTCGGGATGTCTAGTGCATCCGGGTCTCCCTCAGGGGCAAGCAGTACAGACGCGAGATGAGGTGAAGCAGCAGTCAGACACTGGAACTCCTCTTGCCTGTCCTCAAGGACGTCCGTGCCAAGAGCACACTCACCCCTGACGGACGGAGGACAGACAGACGCAGACTCAGCAACAACACTAGCAGCGTAGTCTAGACGACAGCGAGCAGCAAAGTCGACAAGCTAAGCAATTAGAGCAGACGCAGCAGTGGACTCAAAAGAGGGGTCGGTGACAACAGTAGCAAGAAGACGCGTGACAGCAGGACTGGCAGCACGAAGAGAGGACCCTCAGGAGGAGAAGACAAAGGGGCACGCAGAGGAGCAGTGGACGGACGCAGAGACATCCGGTGCGTGCGAGGGACAGGAGGGGGACGCTCACGCGAACCGTGACCACTAGTGCGAGTAGCACGAACAGGTGACGCGGGACGAGACGCAAGCTTATGACGCTCAGCGAGACCTCCAGTAGGACCAGTATAAGGAGAGGGAGCAGGCAGCTGTGAGGCGGGCTCTAACAGTGACTGCGACTGGACATATGGCGGACACTCTACAGAAGGAGGAAGACCAAGATCCTGCTGCAGGAGCGGAACGAAGTACGGCCGAGGCCGCGCGGGGACTCTAGGCATAGCACGGACAGCACCAGAACCCTCAGCTGCAGCACCAGCGCCAACAGCACCTCCAGCGGCAGGACCACCTCGAGGACAGACAACAGCGGTCTCAGCACCAACACCCTCAGCAGATCCCGCTCTAGTGGGACCCTAAGGCCCAGCAGCTCCAGGACCGGCGGCACCAGCACCCTCTGCGGCCGAAGAAGCTCCAGCTCCAGCAGAACGCCTCCAGCGGTGAGCAAACCACTCGCGCAGCTCCTGTGGAGAGAGGGGCTCCCGCGAAGACGCAACACCCGGAGAAACTCCAGGGACAGCACCCCTAGACGCCAGTGGCCGTAGGCTCCGCACCTCCCAGCTCAGCAGCTCCAGACGCAGCACCTCCAGGCTCAACACCCTCCGGCGCAGCACCCCCAGACTCACCAACCGCAGGCTCGTCACCCCCAGGCTCAGCACCCATGCGCACCGCACCCCCAGGCTCAACACCCCCAGGCTCGTCACCCCTAGGCTCAGCACCCACGCGCACAGCACCCCCAGAGTCAGCACCCCCAGGCTCAGCACCCTCAGCAGGACCAGAGTCACCATCAACCTCGACCGGCTCGACGTCGTCGACCTAAGACACACCTGAAGGGGCAGGAACCTGAGGGGGGAGGGGTTCTACCGGGGGGGGACCTGGCATAAGGAAGTCAGGTGGCGGGGGGAGGGAAGGAGTACGGTAGGGGAAGAGGCGGTAGAAGGGGACTGACTCGTCGAACGTGACGTCCTGGGAGGACAGAACACGACGAGAGGAGGGGTGGTAGAACTGCCACCCTGGAGCGTCAGGGGGGAAGCCAAGGAAGACACAGGGAGAAGCACGGGGGGACAGCTTGTCCGCAGACAAGTCGCGGACAAACGCCCGAGATCCCCAGACACGGAACGAAGACGCATCGCCGATCTTCCCAGTCCACAGGAGGGCCGGGGAGGTACGGACCTTCCCCGACCGGGAAACCCCGGGGTGAAGGTTGATCTGATGCGCCGCGTACCGAACTGCAAACGGCCACAGAAAATGGGGTGCAGCCGCATGCATCATGGACGTACGGGCGACGTCCATGACCATGCCAATGAGGCGCTCAGCAATCTCATTTTGCTGTGGAGAGTCCGGAAGCGTAAAGGTCTGGCGGATGCCCTGTGCACGACAATAGGCTCGCAGAAGGCCAAAGGAAAACTCTCTGCCTCGGTCAGAGAGCAGACGCAGAACAGGAAAGTCCGAGCCGAAGCTCCTCCTGAGCTGGAGACGAGTTGCGCGGATCCAGTCGATCAACACCTCAGTGACATCACCTTTGCTGCGCAAGGGGAAGACTGTGGTGAAACGCGAGTAGTCGTGAACCATCAGCAGAAAGTAGCGCTCGTGACCATGTCCACATACGCGGGCCGGGCCCCACACGTCCATGTGAAGCGTCTGCAGAGGAGCCTCTGTCGGAGGAAACTGTGAGGAGTGGGGGGCAGCCCGAAGGCGTCCCTCGACACAAGGGACATAGGAAGGTCCTGGCCCCGAAGGAAGGGGAGGGAGAGACCGGGGAAGACCAGAGACAAGGACACGGGAAGCCATGTCCCTGAGACGTGGCAAGGAGGGGTGGCCAAGACGGTGGTGCCACAAGAGAGTCTCGTGAGACAGGAGGCGACAGGAGCAGGGGGCACACTCAGGACCAGACCTGGAGCAAACACCTGACCCGACGCAGCTACCTGGCCAGACACAGGGACAGGAGGAGTCTAAGTGGTGAGGGTGTAGAGGCTCGACCCGGGCCGACGGGAGAACGTGGCCAGGTGCCGAGCTGTGCGCGCGTCCGTGCAGTGGGTCACACGCTGACTCGTAGGAGTAAACTGGTGAGCCCCCGCATCCTGTAGGGCAGCACCACTCACCAAGTTCGTCGAGAACGAGGGGAGGTACAGGCCTGACAGGGCGCCCGAGGGGGCAGCTGGACACGGTAGAACAGTGGAGAAGTGAGAGAGGACAGGACCCCCAGAGGGGTCAGCCAGGGAGACCGCAACCGGCCGGCCAAGTGGCATGAGTGTGGTGCGGTCCCTAAAGAAGGAGCGAGAAGCCGCGGAGTCAAGAGTAAAGGTGAGGGAGGCCGAAGGCGACGCGGTACCTGAGAGCGCAGCCTCACCAGTACGTGAGAGCGCAGCCTCACTAGTACCTGAAAGCGCAGCCTCACCAGCACCTGAGAGCGCAGCAGTGTCACAGGCACCTAGCGCAGCCGTACCAATGCCCGGGTCGGGCGGGAAACACCGGTAACAGTCACCCTCATCACTAATAGACACAGCATACATGGCAGTAAGGATAGCATCAAAGTCTAGCTCAAAGATCGCTACACCTGCTCTAGAAAGGTCTCCCCAGCGGGGGATCCCAGAGGCGTCAGGGAACTGCTGACGCCAAGCGTCCGTCAGGCGGCCAAAGCAGCGCCGCGTGGCGTGGGCACCCCCACACTGCTCACCCGCGCGGTCGCCACTGCGAAGAACGTAGGTGCACGGGCCAAAACCTCCTCCACGCTGACTCTGTGCGTACCACTCACGGGGCTGCTGAGGCGGGGGGATGTCCCGAGAACGCTGCTGCTGCTGCTGCTGCTGCCGCGGACCACCACCAGAGCCGCTCCGCTGCGGGGCACTACCCCGACCAGCTCCACCTCCCCCGCCACCACCTCCTCCACTGCCGCCACCACCACCGCCTCCGCCTCCACCGCCTCCGCCGCCACCGCCTCCGCCGCCGCTGCCGCCACCACCTCCACCACTCCCGCCACCACTCCCACCGCCACCCCCACTCCCTCCGCCACCTCCACCGCCACCCCCACCGCCCCCGCCAGCTCCACCCGCGCCCTTGCCCCCCTTGCCCTTGCCAGGGCGGCGTCTCGCGCTAGGGGCAGACGCCGCGCCGACCGACTCAAGACCAAGCAGGTCGGCAGCAGCAGCAGAGGCAACAGAGGGCAGCAGGGGGGAAGGAGAACACCCCTCAAAGATGGGGATGCGCAGGTCACCACGAGAGCTCCTACAGCGACTATACTCTTCTCCGCCGCTAGGAGGGCCTTCTCGAGGAGGTCGACAGTGAGTGTGGTGGGTCAGACTGAGAGGAAGTGGTCCCGGACTACGCGAAGGGAGTCAGGGAGGCGAGTGACTATGTAATAGAGAGCGATGTACATGGGGGGGGGGGGGTTCTTGGCGCAGAACTCAGCAGGAAGGGCAGCGCGGTAGCGAGTGTCACTAGTGCGGAGGTGCGTAATGAGGTCAGCGAGAGTGGGAAAGGCAGTGAGATCAGGAAAGAGGTAAGGTAGCATGAGGCGGCTCAGTGCAGCAGTGGCAGGGGAAGAGTAGCGCGCAACTACAGCGTCGTACAAGGTCTGAGCACTCTTGTACTGACTAAAGTGCGCGCGCTCAGTGGTGGGCAAGTGGCGACGCACAGCAAGACGTGCAGCAGCATCGCGGGTGGCCCATTGAGAGCGAAGAGTGGGGTCAGCATCAGCAGCAGGAGCACGAGAGGCGCCAAAGGTGAGGTCAAAGAGAGAAAGACCGTCCGCCCTATCGCACTGTAAAAACAACTGCAGGTCGTCGACCCAGACCTCAAAGTCAATGGCTCGACCCTCAGCGTCAAAAGCGAGGACACTGGGGGTAGCCATGACGATAGACTAGCAGTGCAAGCAGTGGGGAAGGGCACGCAGTAGCAGTGGGGCAGTGTCGTGCTCACCAGACAGGGCAGGTTGGGCGGCCCGGTAGCAGGGCGGCTCGGCGGCTCCTGGGCGGCTCGGCTGCTGGTGGGCGGCTCGGCTGCTGCTGGGCGGCTCGGCGGCTCCTGGGGGCTCGGCTGCTGCCAGGCGGCTCCGCGGCTCCTGGGCGGCTCGGGTGCTCCCGGGCGGCTCGGCTGCTGCTGGGCGGCTTGGCTGCTGCTGGGCGGCTCGGCTGCGGCTGGGCGACTCGGCTGCTGCTAGGCGGCTCGGACGGAGCTGGGCCGCGTAGGTAGGGCGGCTTGGCCGGGAAGGTAGGGCGGCGGATGGGCCGCAGTGAGGGCGGCGGGTGGGCCGCTGGTAGGGCGGCGGGTGGGCCGCAGGTAAGGCGTCGGGTCGGCCGCAGGTAGGGCGGCGGATGGGCCGCAGTGAGGGCGGCGGGTGCGCCGCAGGTAGGGCGGCGGGACGGCCGCAGGTAGGGCGGCTGTAGGGCCGCAGGTAGGGCGGCGGTTCGGCCGCAGGTAGGGCGGCGGTAGGGCCGCTAGTGGGTAGGGCGGCAGGGCCGCGATCGTAAGGTCGGCCGCTAGGGCGGCTCGGTGAGAGAAAGGCCTGAGGCGCGACTCGGAAGGAGTGCGCTTCGGGCAGGAAAAAAAAGAATTCGAGTGGTGGGCCCTAGGCGAAGTTCCCACAGGGGATCCTGCTCTATACCATGTGAAACTTTAAGGAACAGGAATGAATGAACTATGAATGTGTGAGTACAAGTACCAACCCTAATTGGGTTGTACCCCCTATGGGATACCCCACTATAGCCTACACAAAAGTATAAGCTATAACTTCTGACAAGGTGCACTACCTTCGCGTGATCAAGGTGCACTCTGGTGTCGCTGTGCCACATGACGATGATTTCACGAGGTATAGTAGATACCTGCAGTATGCACGCGCTACACCAATGTTCTACGGGAAGCCTTGGTTTTCCGATGTCACAATCGAGGGCGAGGACGACAACAAAATCAAGCAGATTTGGCGAGCGAAACTCCTTTGTGTGTTTACGCTGCGACGGACAGTGGAGACGGTTGATGTTTCCGGCGACACAAGGGAAGAGCAGATAACGGAGCAACTCGCATTCTGCCGTTATTACAGTGAGACCGCACAGTCCCCGACGACTGACATGAATTCACTAAAGTGGTGGCCATCAGGCCGTGGTTACGGGGTGCTGCCGGTTGAGAGTATATTGCGTGTGATTCATGTTGTACCCAACACAGTAGATCCGGCTCACCCCAACGCAAAATTTATCCCGGACCATTTTAGATGGTAGGTTGTATATTTTGTAAATATTTTAACTAATTCTTGAGCACAAAATAACTGTTACCTGGCATTGCTTGAATTAGAAAGATTATATAAACTTTAGGTATAGCCATATTACACCCTATCACATTTTGGTAAAGTTGGATGCGTCTGTGTTTCTGAACGCGATGTTAGCGGTTAGTAGTATACCGAGTAGACTTTGTGCCTCGGGCAGCTGTGTAGTATTCGGCTGTTGATTCGACTGCCAGAGGCACTGGCGACAGCTCAACGAGTAAGCCAGCTTGAACAACAGGCCAAACATATGTGATTTTTTTTTTTTTTTTTTGCCTTCTATTTTGCACGGCGACAACTCAGCGGGTAAGCCAGCCTGAACGACTGGCCAGATAGCTCGGTTGTTTGATGTTTTTTTCCCTTTGCCCTCTAGCATTACTATTCTAGCAGCCAGAACAGTACAAGTATTGATGGAGTTGTCTTCACTGGCCTTGCGAGTATACTACCGCGTTGGATTATTCCATCGGAGGGCAGAACAGCTGATTTCCTAGTCCAACACCTGCTCCACGTCACTGCTACACATTACCCTTTGCTTCGTGCAACTCCCTGCGACATGACTAAACCTGTTTGTGTGGATGATGTAAAGTTCCTGTCAGCAAAAAAATTCACCGCGTCAGCACTTTGCTTGCTTCACTGTTTCAAAAGCGACAAACGAGGCAATACGAAATAAAGAGCTACACCTGCCCATACACAGTTTGAGTCCTCCAGCGGGGCAAGAAGAAGTGATTCCAGCTGTGCAAGGTCAGCGAAATCCGCTGCGTTGTCACGTGATTCGAGGCAGACACAAACCCCACCTCCCCTCTGCTACCCCCATGACTCTCAGCATCTTTAGTACCCTCACACACCCTCTCTTCCCCCTCTCCCTTTCCTTCTCCTCTCAAACGACCTCGTTCCTTCTCTGCCTTCGTGTCTCATTTTGGAAATTCAAATTTTGAGTTTCAAACTCAACTTTCCTCCGCCTTGGCCGAGTTTATCCGATCGCGCCCCGTCCCGAGCCTTATCATTCACGCTCCGCAGTCTCTCGTTTGGTCATCCAATGACATGACGGTGCATTTTCTGTCAGAACATTATAGCTTATACATTTATGGAGGCTGTAGTGGGGTAGCCCATAAGGGGTACAACCCAATTAGGGATAGTACTTGTACCCAACTCTTTCATAGTTCAATCATTCTCTCGTTCTCATCTTCACATGGTATAGAGCTAGTTCCCTCGTGAGAACTATTCCTAGGGCCCACCGACATTTTTTTTTCCTGCCCGGAGCACGCTTGGCCCCTGCCCGAGTCGCGCCCCGTGTCGTTCCCCCTTTAGCGGCCTCTAGCGGCACTTTTTACGGCCCCTAACGACCCAGTCGCGCCGCCCTTTTGGCCCCGTCGCGCCGCCCTTGCGGCCCCGTCGCGCCGCCCTTTACGCAGGCCCCGTCGCCGCCCTTTCAGCGGTCCCGTTGCCGCCCTTTTGACGAGAAATGAGAATGGATGAATGAACTATGAAACAGTTGGGTACAAGTACTAACCCTAATTGGGTTGTACCCCTTATGGGCTACCCCACTACAGCCTATACAAATGTATAAGCTATAATGTTATGACACACCCCCATAGGCAAAGTGGGGGAGAACAAGTGGTTACAAGACCAGTCAAGCAAAGCAAAGCAAGCTCAGGGTGGATCACAAAGTCACCACACAGTCTGAGCATAAGAGTAGGGCCAAAAGGGCAGTTCACATGCAAGATCATATATATAAAGGTAAACAAAAAAGTGCAGGTATAGAAAGTGGACAGTACAAACAAGATCAAGAAGTGAGCAAGTGCGGCCAAGTAGGCACAAGACCTAGCAAAGTACAGAAGCGCTGATGATCACAAGGCGGAAGGGCCTTGGTGAATACATCAGCAATGTTGGCCTCGGAGGCCACGTAGGTCAGGCGAAGCTGACCACGCTGCTGCAGCTCATGAGCCAGGAAGTAGCGGAGAGCAATGTGCTTCGTTCTGTGCTCACAATACAAGGTCAACATGGCCTTGTTGTCTACGTACAGAACTGGAGGAGAACGAGGCGGCTCTCCTAGGTCAATCAGCAGGTAGGTGAGCCAGCATAGCTCCTGTGCAGCCATGGCTCCTGCGCAGATCTCAGCCTCCCAGCAAGAGCTGAGAACAGAAGACGAGCGGGTAGACCGCCACGAAACAGAGCCGGAGCCAAGGCTGAAGGTGTATCCCTGTGACGACCGCTGCACAGCCTGGTCGTCAGCCCAAGAAGCGTCAGCGTGACCTGTGAAGACTACTCGACATCGCCCTCCAAGCACTAGCCCCATGCCCGACGTACTGCACACGTAGCACAACACCCTCTTTGCTGCAGCCATGTGCTCTGGTCTGTGTCTCCCAGGAGCAACATAGCATGCCAAGATGCTAAGAGGGTATGCAAGGTCAGGTCGTGTGCAGGTCATCAGGTACATGAGGCAGCCAACAATCTCTGGGTACGGGCCACTCGACTCTATGGACTCATCCGAAGGCAGAGGTGAGAGCGAGCAGCGAGTAGACTGATGAGTGGCCTGAGGCGAGGAGTACGTAAAGCCGAAGCACTGAAGGACCTGCTGCACCATGTGTGACTGAGTCAGGGTAATGGTGCGGTGTGCTCTGTCCCGGGTAATCTGCAAGCCAAGGTAGTTGCGCAGTTCACCCAGGTCTGTGCACGTATGTCTCTTCTGCAGCTTGGACTTCACGTGGGCAAGTCCAGCAGTGCCAGCAATGGCAAAGACCAAGTCGTCGACGTACACGAGGATGTAGAACGGTGGCAGAGAGATGTTAGTGCGCAGAAACAGTGACCGACCGGCTGTAGAAGGAGCAAACCCAAGAGCCGCAAGTGTAGTCTTCAGGGTGTCGTGACACTCACGCGGCGCCTGGCGGAGACCGTAGACTGGCCGCCGGAAGCTCCACTGGGTACCAGGAGGAAACGACCCAGTGAAGCGAGGAGGGCGGCGTAGCTAGATCTCCTCGTGCAGGCTGTCCTGCAGGAAAGTTGTGCTGAAGTCAAGAGAGTGAAGCTCATAGTCGCGCTGAGCGGCTATGTGCAGCAGCACCTGAAGAGTGGTCATCTTCGGGGTGGGAGAGAAGGTCTGAAAGTAGTCAACTCCCTGTCGCTGACTGAAGCATCAAGCCACGGAACATGCCTTGAAGACAGGTGGAGAACCCGGCGGCCGCTTCACCCACAAAATCCACATGCCATTGACGATGTTCGCCCCAGGTGGGGGAACCTCGTCGACGTAGGTGCCCGTGGAATTCCATGAAGCCATCTCTGCATCCATGGCCAACTACCACTAAAAGAAGTAAGGACCATCGATCGCCTCAGCGTACGATCGAGGAGTCGGGATGTGTGGTGCATCCGGGTCTCCCTCAGGGGCAATCAGCGTGGACACGAGATGGGGCAAAGCAACAGCAAAGCACCGGAACTCCTCCTGCTTGTCCTCAAGAACGTCCGTGCTAAGAGCACACTCACCCCCGACAGATGGAGGAGAGACAGACTCAGACTCAGCAACGAAACTGGCAGCGTAGTCTAGGCGAAAGCGAGCAGCGAAAGTCGACAAGCTCAGCAACTAGGGGTGACGCAGCAGTGGACTCAAAGGAAGGGTCAGTGACAACAGTAGCAAGAAGGCGCGTGACCGAAGGACTAGCAGCACGAAGGGAGTCAGACTCGGTCAGCAAGAGAAGGAAGAGAGGACTCTGGAGGAGATGGCAACGGGACACGCAGAGGAGCAGTGGAAGGACGCAGTGCCATCTAGTGTGTACCGGGGACCGCAGGAGGACGTGGACGCGCAGCACGACGAGTAGTGCAAGTAGCACAAACAGGCGACGCAGGACGAGACGCAGGCTCATATCGCTCAGCAAGACCTCCAGGAGGACCAGTGTAGGGAGAAGGAGCAGGCAGTGGGGAGGCAGGCTGTAACTGGGACTGCGACTGGACAGGCTCTGGACACTCTAAGAGAGGAGCAGCACCATGAGAGGGCAGGAGACAAAGAACCTACTCCAGGTGCGGAACGAAGTACGGCCTCGGCCGCTCAACGCCTCCAGAATCAGCAAGGACGGCGCCAGTAGCCCTAGCGGCAGCACCAGCGCGAGCAGCACCTCCAGCTCTAACAGCGCCAACTCCAGTACCCTCAGAAGCACCAGCACCAGTAGCACCGCCAGCGCCATCACCCCCAGCAGCTCCAGCTCCAGCAGCACCAACTCCAGTAGGACCGTTAGCACCAGCAGCCTTAGTAGCACCCCTTGATGCACCAGCACCAATAGAAACACCAGCGCCAACACCCCCAGCAGCTCCACCAGGACCAACTCTAGTAGCTCCAGCAGCACCCCCAGTCTCAGCAATACGTCTCCAGCGGCGGGCAAACCACTCGCGCAGCTCCTGTGGAGAGAGCGGCTCCCCCCTCGACGAAGCACTGTCGGCGGCCACACGAGCAGACCCAGCACCCCCAGGCTCCGCACCCCCAGGCTCAGCACCTCCAGGCTCAGCACCCCTCGGCTCAGCACCCCCACCGTCAGCACCCCCAGACTCAGCACCCCCAGACCCGGCACCCGCACGCTCAGCACCTCTAGCAGCACCGTAGTCAACAACTACCTCGACAGGCTCGACTACGTCTACCTGGGACATACGTGACGGGGCAGGACCCTGAGGGGGGAGGGGGTTTTCCTGGGGAGGACCTGGCGCAAGGAAGAGCGGCGGCGAGGGAGGGGCGCAGCGCGGTAGGGGATGGGACGGTAGTAAGGCACCGACTCGTCAAAGGTGACGTCTTGGGAGGACAGAACATGGCGCAAGGTGGGGTGGTAAAACTGCCACCCAGGCGCGTCATGGGGGTAGCTAAGGAAGACGCAGGGAACTGCACGGGGGGACAGCTTGTCCATAAACAAGTCGCGGACAAACGCCCGAGATCCCCAGACCCAAAACGCAGACGCATCACCAACCTTCCCTGTCCACCGCAAGGCGGGGGAGGTCTCTGGCAAGGAGACCCGGGCTGAAGGTTGAGCTGTTGCGCGGCGTATTGAACCCCAAATGGCCACAGAAAATGGGGGGCAGCTGCATGCATCATGGACGTACGAGCGACGTCCATCACCATGCTAATGCGGCGCTCAGCAATCCCATTTTGCTGTGGAGAGGCCAGAAGCGTGAAGGTCTGGCAGATGCCCTGTGCACGACAGAAGGCTCCCAGACGGGCAGAGGAAAACTCCCCGCCTCTGTCCGAGTGCAGACGCAGAACAGGAAAGTCTGAGCCGAAACTCTCTCTGAGCAAGAGACGAGCTGCGCAGATTCAGTCGATCAACACCTCAGTGACGTCACCCTTGCTGCGCAAGGGGAAGACTATCGTGTAACGCGAGTAGTCCTCAATGACCAGTAGAAACTACCGCTCGTGCCCCTACCCACTGACGCGGACTTGGCCCTACACGTCCATGTGGGGAGTTCTGCAGCGGAGCCTCTGTCAGAGGAAAATCAGAGGAGTGAGGGGCGGCGCACTGTCGCTCCTCGACGCAGGGGACGCAGGTAGGGCCAGGCCCCGGAGGAAGGGGAGGGAGAGACTGAGGGAGACCAGAGACAAGGACACGGGAGGCCATGCCTCGGAGACGAGGCAGGGAGGGGTGACCAAGGCGGTGGTGCCAAAGAAGAGTCTGGTGGGACAGCAGATGACACGAGCAGGGGGCACACTCAGGACCAGACCTGGATGCCGCAGGAAACACCTGACTCGACGCAGCTTCCTGGGAAGAATCAGCAGCAGGAGGAGACTTAGTAGTAAGGGTGTACAGGCTCGTCCCTGGCCGACGGGTGAGCGTGGCCAAGTGTCGGCGTGTCCAAGCACACGTGCAGTGGGTCACTCGCTGACTCGCAGGAGTGAACTGGTCAACCCCCCTATCCTGTAGGTCTGCTCCACTCACAAAGTTTGTAGAGAACGAGGGGAGGTAGAGTCCTGACAGGGTGCCAGAGGGGGCTGCTGGGCATGGTAGGAAAGTGGAGACGCGAGCAAGGACAGGACCCCCAGAGGGGTCTGCCAGGGAGACTGCAACCGACCGACTGAGCGGCGTAAGAATGGTGCGGTCTCGAAAGAAGGAGCGGGACGCACCCAAGTCCAGGGTGAAGGTGTGGATGGTCTGAGCCGACGTAATACCTGAAAGAGCAGACTCACCAGCACCTGGGGCGGTAGACGCACTAGCACCTGGTGTAGCAGACGCACTAGCACCTAGAGCAGCAGCCTCACCAGCACCTAGAGCAGCGGCCTCAATGCTCGGGTCAGGCGATACACACAGGTAACAGTCACCAGCAACACTAGTATCAACAGCATACATGGCAGCAAGAATAGCATCAAAGTCAAGATCAAAGATAGCAACCCCGGGCTTAGACAGATCTCCCCAGCAAGGGATCTCTGACGCCTCAAGGAAATGGCAACGCCACGCGTCCGTCAGGCGACCAAAGCAGCACTGGGTTGAGTGAGGGCCTCCACACTGCTCATCTGCTCGGTCGCCGGTACGAAGGACGTAAGAGCAGGGACCAAAACCCCCACCTCGCTGACGCGCAATGTACCACTCACGAAGCTACTGAGGGGATAGGGTCACACCATTCCGCTGCTGCTGGCGCTTACTACCACCAATGCATCTCCTCTCCGTAGAGTCTCGACCTGCTCCACCACCGCCGCCGCCGCCTCCGCCGCCTCCCCCACCTCCGCCTCCTCCGCCACCTCCGCCACCTCCGCTCCCTCCGCCACCTCCACCGCCTCCGCCTCCCGCACTGCTGCGGCCGCTGCTGCCACCCCCGGCACCACTCCCACCACTACCCCCACTCCCTCCAATGCCTCCACCACCACCTCCACTGCCCCCTCCAGCCCCTCCAGCGCCCTTGCCCCCCTTGCCCTTGCTGGTGCGGTGTCTCTGACTCGGGGCAGACGCAACGCCGACCGACTCGAAACCAACGAGGTCGGCCGCAGCAGCAGAGGCAAGAGAGGGCAAGAGGGGGGAGGGAGAACACCCCTCAAAGACGGGGGCATGAGGCTCACCACGAGAGGCTCCTACAGCGACTATGCATTCTCTATCGCTAGGAGGGCCTTCTTGAGGAGGTCAACGGTGAGAGTGGTGGGGCAGACTGAGAGGAAGTGGTCCCTGACTACGCGAAGAGAGTCAGGGAGCTGGGTGACTATGTAGTAGAGGGTGATGTTTATGGGGCGGGGTTCTTGGCACAGAAATCAGCAGGAAGCGCAGCGCAGTAGCGAGTGTCACTAGTGCAGAGGTGCGTAATGAGGTCAGCGATAGTGGGAAAGGCAGCAAGGTCAGGGAAGAGGTACGGTAGTAGGAGGTGGCTCCGTGCAGCAGTGGCAGGGGAAGAGTAGCGTGCAACTACAGCGTCGTACAAGGTCTGAGCACTCTTGTACTCGCTAAAGTGTGCACGCTCAGTGGTCGGTAAGTGGTGTCGCACAGCAAGGCGAGAAGCAGCATCGCGCGTGGCCCACTATGAGCAAACAGTGGCGTCAGCATCAGCAGCAGGGGAAGGAGAGGCACCAGAAGTGAGGTCAAACAAGGAGAGGACGTGTGCCCTATCGCACTGAAGAAACAGCTGGAGGTCATCGACCCAGACCTCAAAGTCAACGGCACGGCCCTCAGCATCAAAAGTGAGGACACTGGGGGTAGCCATGACTGCAGTGGCCTAGGAGGAAGTGAGCTCACCAGTCCGAGGAAGGAGGGGCCGGGGTGCACCGGTAGGAACAGCAGCTGCTAGATAGTAGGGCGGCGGCAGGGTGGCTCGGCGGCAGGGCGGCTCGGCTGGTGGGCGGCTCGTCGGAAGGGCGGCTCGGCTGGTGGGCGGCTCGGCGGCAGGGCGGTTGGGCTGCTCGGCGGGCGGGCGGCTCGGGTGCTGTGCTGCTCGGCCGCTAGGGTAGGGCGACGGGGCCGCAGGTGGCCGCGGAGCCGCTCGTGGCGGCAGGGCCGCAGGTGGCGGCGGGGCCGCAGGTGGCGACGAGGCCGCAGGTGGCGACGGGGCCGCAGGTGGCGACGGGGCCGCAGAGGGGCCTAAACGGGGCCGTAAAGGGGGCCAGATGGAGCCGTAGCGGGGCCGTTAAGGGGCCAGACGGGGCCGTAAAGGGGCCAGACGGGGCCGCGAAGGGGCCTAGGCGGGGCCGGAAGGGGCCTAGACGGACCGTAAAGGGGCCGTAAGGGGCCTTGGCGGGGCCGTAAGGGGCCAAACTGGGCGGCAGAGGGGCCTAGGCGGGGCCGTGGAGGGGCCGTAAGGGGCCTATGCGGGGCCGTAAGGGGCCTATGCGGGGCCGTAAGGGGCTAGACGGGGCCGCGGAAGGACCTAGGCGAGGCCGCGAAGGGGCCGTAAGGGGGCCTAGGCGGGGCCGTAAGGGGTACGACGGGGCCGCGGAGGGGCCTAGGCGGGGCAGTAAGGCGCCGTAAGGGGCAAGACGAGGTCGCGGAGGGTCCTAGGCAGGGGCGTAAGGGGCCAGACGGGGCCGCGGAGGGGCCTAGGCGAGGCCGCGACGGGGCTGCAAGGGGCCTAAGCGGGGTCGTAAGGGGCCAAACGGGGCCGTAAGGGCGGCGCGAGGGGCCGTAGAAGGTGGCGCGAGGGGCCGTAAGGGCGGCCAAAGGGAGCCACTAAGGGCGGCTCGAGGCGCTACTCGGGTAGGAGCGAAGCGCACTCTGGGCAGGGAAGAAAATTCCGTGGTAGGCCCTAGGCAGCATTCCCACTCGGGAACCTGCTCGATACCATGACGAGAAATGCGAATGGATGAATGAACTATGAAACAGTTGGGTACAAGTACTAACCCTAATTGGGTTGTACCCCTTATGGGCTACCCTACTACAGCCTACACAAATGTATAAGCTATAATGTTCCTACACGTATCTGATATTTTTAAGTGATTTCTTTTAGTTACTTTGTTGCAGGTGTTGCTGATGTAGCTCATGATGTAGCCGACGAAGCTCAACCCAATCGCCGGCCCACCGGGACACGGAGTTAGCAAACTGGACGGAGCCAGATTGACAAATCCCCCCCAACAGTCACTCGTACGCGGGCGAAGGACACGGCGCTCCCTACAGCGACAAATCCCGCCCTCCACCAACAGCCTATCGTCACCTCTACTTCGCCCGTCGAGGCTTCTCCTGCCGGTTCACCTGAATGCACTGGTGAACGTCGTTCCCCTACTGTAGCGACGGTGGTTGCAAACATCGGTGCAGCCGTCACTAACAAACAAGATGCTGCTTCTGCGGGTGAGTGAATGTTTATGTGACACGCTTCATTCCTGCTTACACTCGCTAATTTTGCTGTTCTGTTGCGTCTGTTTTCAGCCCAAACAGGCAAAACTGAAGATTACCCGATGGAGTTGGCGATGACTCGGGCGATAGGGGAGGCTTATACTACCAAGGCTAAGCGTTTTCGCGAGGAGGAACGGCATCATCTGGAGACGAGCTTCAATTGAAGGCTGACGACCAGGAAAAGCAGAACGTGGAGCTTCGTCAGCAGCTTGAGAAGAGGGACGCGAATCCGAAGGATGCATTGTCGCTGTTGAAGCATCTGGCGGAGAAAATTGCCGATGATCCGCTCGCCAAAGTGAATTGGCGGGTGAGTATTGCCCTCTATTTTGCCGCCTCCGCTGTTTACAAACAGTCACTAATGCGATGTGATTTTTTTAATTTCAGGTCCACATCCAGGAGTCGTGCGACGACTTCCTTTTCAAGCCGGATACGCTTTACCTGTCACCCGATCCTGATGCGATGCTCACAGCTTTAATCAGTAAGTGACGGTAAAAAACCGTCGCGTTCGTTTTTCATTGTTTTTTACTTACTCGTCGTCATTCATGTTTTGTGCAAAGAAAGCTGGTTACATCGCTGACTCCCCTCAGGGCTTGAAGCTCGCTGCCTTGCTGAAGGTCAATGGCATTCTGAAGCACGCGTGTGTGCGATTCAACGACCGGATCGGTAAAATCTACCGATTCCGTCGCCTTTATGCTCTGAGCCTAGAACCATGCGTTTTTATGGAGAGGAAGCAGAACTTCAAGGGAGAGCTAACCCTGCAGGTGCCTGAGGACTTACTCACGAAATGTGCTGACTACGTTGAGCGTTTCGCCGACAGTAAGTCATTGAGGTTTTTTTATCGGTTGCATTAATTGGGTTTAACATGAGCACTTTATTTGCCTTTCACATTGTGCAATTTGACAAGTGTTGATTGCTTTTCTTCTTCGTGCAGGTGAGGCTCAAGTTCCGCCATCCCGGCGCCACGAAGGCTCAGTTGGATCGGTCGGGAGATCCTGGTGCTCTTGCCAGGCAGGCGCGGGTTGTACAGCGCTGGATCAACAGCAGTGACGTCACTCGCACGGACGACTGCCTTGGGATCGGCAAGGTCTGCATTGTTGGTTGGAAGGAGATTCCAGAGGAGGAGCTGGTTGCAGACGAGCATGGTGACCTTGGTCTGGATGAGCTAGTGGGCGAGCCAGGCTCGCAGGAGCGGGTTTATGATGAGAATGAAGAGCAGGAGGAGCTTTACGGGTGACCTGTAGTACCTGTGGTAGCTTAGGGCTGTTTTTGTAGGTGTAGATGAGTTTGTAACTAATGGAAGTTCTTCGATTTGTATCTATGTAAAATTTTGACCTTTTTAGTGTATTGCCTTCTCTATTTGTTATAATGTAGCATTGTAGGCTAGGCTGTACTGAATTAAAAAAATATCGGTAATTGTTTAGTCACCATTTTTTTGGCTAGTTTACTGTACCTTTTTGTACCTATTGACATTAATGATTTCGAAACTCGCTGTGTTGATCCCTCCTTAGTATCATGTTTTAAATAACGGGGAAAAAATGTAGGATTAAATGAACGAGTTCGAAAGACTGATAACGAGTTTCCTCTTCTAAACGAGTGCGCGTCGGGATGTATTTGGACGGCCCGGCAGCCAATAGAAACAAAGTTGCAACAAATCGCTGTGCATGTTCGCTCAAATTTCCGGAACCAACTTGGAGGGCTTGGGAGAAATTTTCTGCACCAGTCGATCTCTACTTGTCAGATGTGTCGGAAACCAACCGCAATTCGCGGGAAAACGCCAGGAGTCGAAAACCACTCGGCAACAACTCGTTCCCAACAAGTTTCCCACACCCCCCAAATTGGCGATGATCGTTCCTGACTGGAGCCTTCAGAATAAATCGTAGGTAGCTGTTGTGGCAGGACTGATTCTTTCGTTTGAAAGCGCCGAACCTCACGCGAGCGCTGCCGACGTGTTGTCGCTATGGGAGCTTCGAAGTTAAGCAGTTTGGACCGACAGAAAAGCTTCCCGCCAGTTTCACGCGCTTTCAAACTTCCGCGCTACCTCTCTTACGTGTTACAAGCCATCCTTCTGGCCGTGTTCCTCACTGTAAGCTGCGAGCTATCCTGGAGCCTACTAGTCCCGCAAAGCACCTTGAAGCCGTTCGCATTGTGGGGAGACGCGATGGACGGCGCTCGGCGCGCCGTGACGGGGCTGGAAGACCTCGGGGTGGACGCGCGGGGCGTCAGCCAGTACGCTGTTCACCTTCCTGAGTTAACGCGCATAGAGGCGGCGGAAAACGCGAGCCTATGGCAACCCCTAGCGGTTGGAATGGCGGCGCACGTTTGGAGGCCGGCGCATGAAAGGCGGGCGGAAAGCGAGGGGGAAGAGGTGCAAGGAGGAGCAGGGCTTGCGCAGGATCCGGCGCGCGGGAGGGAGTTGGTGCGCGCGCTGGATGCGGTGGATTCACGCGCAGGGGACACAGAGGCGGGCGCAGCGAGTGGGAGCGGGGGCGAGGGGAAGAGAGGGCACGGAAGCGCGAGCGGGTGGGAAGGAGAGAGGACGACGGGGGAAAGAGAGGGGTTGGCAGCAACGTCGCACGAGCTGTCGCAGGGAGGCGAGGAGGTGTCGCAGGGAGGAGAGGAGGTGTCGCAGGGAGGCGAGGAAGTGTCGCAGGGAGGCGAGGAGGTGTCGCAGGGAGGCGAGGAGGTGTCGCAGGGAGGCGAGGAGGCGTCGCAGGGAGGCGAGGAGGTGTCGCAGGGAGGCGAGGAGGTGTCGCAAGGAGGCGAGGGGCTGGATGGAGGCAAGGAGGGGTCGCAGAAAATCAAGGAGGGATCGCAGGGAGGAAAGGAGGGGTCGCAGGGAGGAAAGGAGGGGTCGCAGGGAGGGGAAACGGTGCGGATAAGCAGGCCCAGCGAGGGTTCCGTGAAGATATATGAGGTGCGTGGTGTGAGAATAGGTGAGGTGCGTGGTGTGAGAATAGGTGAGGTGCGTGGTGTGAGAATAGGTGAGGTGCGTGGTGTGAGAATAGGTGAGGTGCGTGGTGTGAGAATAGGTGAGGTGCGTGGTGTGAGAATAGGTGAGGTGCGTGGTGTGAGAATAGGTGAGGTGCGTGGTGTGAGAATAGGTGAGGTGCGTGGTGTGAGAATAGGTGAGGTGCGTGGTGTGAGAATAGGTGAGGTGAACAATGAGAGAGCAAACGGGGTGCGTGCATCCCAACCGACTTTGCCACAACCCCCTCTCAACCCGTCTTTGCCCACGCCATGCCTCCTCCCCTGCTGCCCTCCATTGTGCCACAGGCGTGGGCCGCCGCGTATGGGCTTACCGCAAACTCCTCCCACCCGCCCGCCGAGGTGCACCTCTCCGCCCTCCTGCCCCCCGCGCCCCACCTGCACGACTGTGCTGCGCGCTCTGCCTTCCGCCGTGCCATGGAGCAGCGCGGGCGCAGGGGGCAGGCGCCACTATGGGCGGACGCAGCGGCGCAGCAGTGTGAAGGCGTCCCGCAGCCCCCGTGGGTGAGATGTGCATGCCGCTGCGCGCATGCATGCATCATCACTATCTACTGCTGTTTTTCTTGTCACACCACCTTCCATCTGCCCTCCTGTGCACTCTTGTCAATCTGTGTGCTCTCGTCCCTCTCGTCTCCCTCTCATCTCCTCTCACACAAGCGCCACCTCATACCCTCCGCACTCACACCTTCCTCACCCTGCCCCCCCCCCCCCCCCCCACCTCCCACCCTGCTTCCCCTCCCCCCTCCCACCCCTCCTTCTCGTCTTCCGTCCGCCTTCACCCTCCCTCCCGCAGGTGCGCGGGTCGGACGCGGGCAATCTGGGCGGCACGCGGGCGGCGCAGAGGGATCTGTGGGAGCACCAGTTCCCGCCGCACCGCTGCCGCGGCCGCCGCCTGCTGCTGGTGCACTGGCCCGCGCTGCCCCCCGCGCTCAACCGCTCCTGGAAGAGGGGGGACGCGCAGGGGTTGGGAGGGGAGGGGGACGGGGAGGGGTTGGGGGAGTGGTTGGCGGGAGCGGTAGAGGCGATGGGGGAGGCGCTGGCAGTGGCGGTGAGCAGTGGGCGCGTGCTGGTTCCCGTGGGGGCGTCGTTCAGCCCCGCCCAGCACCCCGCCTGCCGAGGTGCGGCGCACTCATGGGTGGTAGGCACGAGGAATGGCACGAGGGATGGCATGAGGGATGGCATGAGGGATGGCACGAGGGATGGCACGAGGGATGGCACGAGGGATGGCACGAGGGATGGCACGAGGGATGGCACGAGGGATGGCATGAGGGATGGCACGAGGGATGGCACGAGGGATGGCACGAGGGATGGCACGAGGGATGGCATGAGGGATGGCACGAGGGATGGCACGAGGGATGGCACGAGGGATGGCACGAGGGATGGCACGAGGGATGGCACAAGGGATGGCACGAGGGATGGCACGAGGGATGGCATAAAAAAGGCACGATGGATGGCACGAGGGATGGCACGAGGGATGGCATGAGGGATGGCACGAGGGATGGCACGAGGGATGGCACGAGGGATGGCACGAGGGATGGCACGAGGGATGGCACGAGGGATGGCACGAGGGATGGCATAGGGATGGCACGAGGGATGGCACGAGGGATGGCACGAGGGATGGCACGAGGGATGGCACGAGGGATGGCACGAGGGATGGCACGAGGGATGGCACGAGGGATGGCATGAGGGATGGCATGAGGGATGGCATGAGGGATGGCATGAGGGATGGCATGAGGGATGGCATGAGGGATGGCATGAGGGATGGCATGAGGGATGGCATGAGGGATGGCATGAGGGATGGCATGAGGGATGGCATGAGGGATGGCATGAGGGATGGCATGAAGGATGGCATGAGGGATGGCATGAGGGATGGCATGAGGGATGGCACGAGGGATGGCACGAGGGATGGCACGAGGGATGGCACGAGGGATGGCACGAGGGATGGCACAAGGGATGGCACGAGGGATGGCACGAGGGATGGCATAAAAAAGGCACGATGGATGGCACGAGGGATGGCACGAGGGATGGCATGAGGGATGGCACGAGGGATGGCACGAGGGATGGCACGAGGGATGGCACGAGGGATGGCACGAGGGATGGCACGAGGGATGGCACGAGGGATGGCATAGGGATGGCACGAGGGATGGCACGAGGGATGGCACGAGGGATGGCACGAGGGATGGCACGAGGGATGGCACGAGGGATGGCACGAGGGATGGCACGAGGGATGGCATGAGGGATGGCATGAAGGATGGCATGAGGGATGGCATGAGGGATGGCATGAGGGATGGCATGAGGGATGGCATGAGGGATGGCATGAGGGATGGCATGAGGGATGGCATGAGGGATGGCATGAGGGATGGCATGAAGGATGGCATGAGGGATGGCATGAGGGATGGCATGAGGGATGGCACGAGGGATGGCACGAGGGATGGCACGAGGGATGGCACGAGGGATGGCACGAGGGATGGCACAAGGGATGGCACGAGGGATGGCACGAGGGATGGCATAAAAAAGGCACGATGGATGGCACGAGGGATGGCACGAGGGATGGCATGAGGGATGGCACGAGGGATGGCACGAGGGATGGCACGAGGGATGGCACGAGGGATGGCACGAGGGATGGCACGAGGGATGGCACGAGGGATGGCATAGGGATGGCACGAGGGATGGCACGAGGGATGGCACGAGGGATGGCACGAGGGATGGCACGAGGGATGGCACGAGGGATGGCACGAGGGATGGCATGAGGGATGGCATGAGGGATGGCATGAGGGATGGCATGAGGGATGGCATGAGGGATGGCATGAGGGATGGCATGAGGGATGGCATGAGGGATGGCATGAGGGATGGCATGAGGGATGGCATGAGGGATGGCATGAGGGATGGCATGAGGGATGGCATGAGGGATGGCACGAGGGATGGCACGAGGGATGGCACGAGGGATGGCACGAGGGATGGCACGAGGGATGGCACAAGGGATGGCACGAGGGATGGCACGAGGGATGGCATAAAAAAGGCACGATGGATGGCACGAGGGATGGCACGAGGGATGGCATGAGGGATGGCACGAGGGATGGCACGAGGGATGGCACGAGGGATGGCACGAGGGATGGCACGAGGGATGGCACGAGGGATGGCACGAGGGATGGCATAGGGATGGCACGAGGGATGGCACGAGGGATGGCACGAGGGATGGCACGAGGGATGGCACGAGGGATGGCACGAGGGATGGCACGAGGGATGGCACGAGGGATGGCACGAGGGATGGCATGAGGGATGGCATGAGGGATGGCATGAGGGATGGCATGAGGGATGGCATGAGGGATGGCATGAGGGATGGCATGAGGGATGGCATGAGGGATGGCATGAGGGATGGCATGAGGGATGGCATGAAGGATGGCATGAGGGATGGCATGAGGGATGGCATGAGGGATGGCATGAGGGATGGCATGAGGGATGGCATGAGGGATGGCATGAGGGATGGCATGAGGGATGGCATGAAGGATGGCATGAGGGATGGCATGAGGGATGGCATGAGGGATGGCGAGGTGTGTGGCGTGTGGCAATAGGGATGGCAAGAAGGCTCGAATGCATGCAAGCTGTTTGGATGCGTGTGTGTGGCACGTGCGCCCTGCACTCCCCTCTAATGCTGCCATGTCTCCTTCCCCCTGCGTGCCCTCCACGCGTGTCGCCCCAGCGCACAGCGCATGGGGCTCGTGGCACTGCTACTTCCACCGCCTCACCTCGCCCGCCTGCCAGGCCGCTGCCCACGCCGCCGTCTCACTCTCCCACCCTGTTATGGAGGGGGGACGCCTGCAAGGGGGACGGCTGGGAAGCACGGACGTGCATGCAGGGGGGGCGGAGGGGTCAGAAGGCGGGGGGGGCGGGATGGGGGCGTGCAGGCCAGTGGCGGAGGTGGGCAGTGCAGTGGCGTCAGAGGCGCGTGTGGTGTGCGCCACCACCCATGTGCGGGCGAGTGCTGCGGTGCAGTGCTGTGATGGCGATGCGGGCGCGGAGCCAAGTGGGAAGCATCCTGCTGAAGCTGCTGCTGCGTGAGTGATGTGATGTGATGTGATGTGGTGTGATGTGATGTGGTGTGATGTGATGTGATGTGATGTGATGTGATGTGATGTGATGTGATGTGATGTGATGTGATGTGATGTGATGTGATGTGGTGTGATGTGATGTGGTGTGATGTGATGTGATGTGATGTGATGTGATGTGATGTGATGTGGTGTGGTGTGGTGTGGTGTGGTGTGGTGTGATGTGATGTGGTGTGATGTGATGTGGTGTGATGTGATGTGATGTGATGTGATGTGATGTGATGTGATGTGATGTGGTGTGATGTGATGTGGTGTGATGTGATGTGATGTGATGTGATGTGATGTGATGTGACGTGACGTGATGTGATGTGATGTGATGTGGTGTGGTGTGGTGTGGTGTGGTGTGATGTGATGTGATGTGGTGTGATGTGATGTGATGTGATGTGATGCGGTGTGGTGTGGTGGGATGTGGTGTGATGTGGTGTGATGTGGTATGGTGTGATGTGATGTGGTGTGGTGGGATGTGATGTGGTATGGTGTGGTGTGATGTGATGTGATGTGATGTGATGTGATGTGGTGTGATGTGATGTGATGTGATGTGGTGTGATGTGATGTGATGTGATGTGATGTGATGTGATGTGATGTGGTGTGGTGTGGTGGGATGTGGTGTGATGTGGTGTGATGTGGTATGGTGTGATGTGGTGTGGTGTGATGTGATGTGGTGAGGTGTGGTGTGGTGTGGTGTGGTATGGCGTGATGTGATGTGATGTGGTGTGGTGTGGTGTGGTGTGATGTGGTGTGATGTGATGTGATGTGATGTGATGTGATGTGGTGTGGTGTGATGTGATGTGATGTGATGTGATGTGATGTGATGTGATGTGATGTGATGTGATGTGATGTGATGTGATGTGACCCATGCATGGCAACTTCGAGCTGGGAATGACAACCCGCACTGCACTCGTCAAGCTGCTCGCCACTGTTGACCTTACTCTTGTTTCTCTGTTTCCCCCAACGCCTCCCCCCGTGTCTCTCTCCTACCGTCTCATCCTCATCTACCTCCCATCTCCTGCTGTGTTCCCACATGTGAGCAGCCTGCTGGGCGGGGCGTGGCAGCAGGTGGTGGTGCGGGGGGCGCGGAGGGGTGCAGAGCGGTGTACGGAGAAACAGCAGAAGGTGCCGCCATGTCACCATCATGTGCCACCATGTCACCATGTGTCCACGCCACCGTGCCATGCATGGAGCCATTGTAGCGCTGCTGGGCTGCTGCCACATGCCATGCGTCCTTGCCCTGTCCCTCCACTTTTACACCTCCCTCATCCTCCTGCTCGTCCCCTCCCCCAATCCCCCCACAAGCAGTGAAGTTGGGCTATCTCTCCTCTTTCCATTGTAGCCACCGCCTTATATCCCTCTCGTCCATCCAATCCCCCTGCCATCCCCCCCTCCTCTTCGTGCAGGTGCAGTGGTGGAGGGCGCAGGCGCTGCGCTTCATGCTGCGCTGGCCCTCGCCCTACCTCTGCCACCTGCTCAACCGTCACCGCCACCGCGCCTACGGCATGCAAGTGGCGCGCGGCATGGCCACGCACCACGCCGAGGCCCAGGGCATCCTCTCCTCGCTGCTGCTGCCACCCCTGGCCGCCCGCCACCCCATTGCAGCGCGCGCCCTGCAGCAGGAGGGGCGGGAGCTGGCGGCGCTCAACTTCTCGACTCCGCACTCGGTGGAGGCGCAGGTGTGGCCGGGGCTGGGCTTCCACGGGTGTGTGGCGCGCGGGCGCGGCAATGTGATGGCGACGCCGGGCAACCCCCTGTCAGACTACTTTGGGGCGGGGCGCGAGGCGTATGTGCTGCGCCCCATCGTTGCCATGGACACAGGACGGAGGCGAGGGGTGGAGAGGCCGCCAATGCAGCATCTCAAAGAGGATGAGCAGGATAAGGAGGAAGGGGAGGATGAGGAGGTGGGGAGGAGTGGGCAGGAGGGGGAGTTGGAGGAGCGGGGGAGGAGGGAGCAGATGGCGGTGGTGGCGAGTGTGTTCCACGCGTACAGCCTCAGGCAGCACGACCCTGACCTCCACCACGTGTGGCTCACCGCCTCTCCCTCGCAGGTGCGCAGGGTCATCAGCGCAGGTGGTGCAATGAGGCGCGTGGTGCAATGAGGCACGTGGTGCAATGAGACACGTGGTGCAATGAGGCATGTGGTGCAATGAGGCACGTGGTGCAATGAGGCATGTGGTGCAATGAGGCATGTGGTGCAATGAGGCACGTGGTGCAATGAGGCACGTGGTGCAATGAGGCACGTGGTGCAATGAGGCACGTGGTGCATTGAGGCATGTGGTGCGAGAGGGTGCAGGGCCATGTGGTGCGAGGAGCAGAGGTCCGAGTGGTGCAAATGCACGCTACTCCTTTCCAGCCATCACACACCCTCCCTGTCTGCCCTGTCTTCCTCTCTCCCATCCCCCTGTGGGCCCCTCAGGCCACGCAGACACAATTGGCAGCCTTCGACGACTGGACCTTCCTTAACTCCCGGCACGACAGCTACGGCCAATCAGCGGCTGCCAGCATGGCAGGTGTGGTGGGGTCACAGCTGGCAAGTGTGCTGATCGCAGCGGAGTCAGACTACTTTGTGGGGTCACTGGCCTCACGGCACACTCGCCTCATCCTCGCCTTGAGGGCCACCAATGACCGGCTTGCTGCACCTGCGGTTCTGCTGAAATAAATTAGGAATGGATGCACCTGTTTATTTTCTACTATTATTAACATTAACGTTTCTTGTATCACAGCTACGAGTGCAACTAATCGAGTGAGGATTGCACTACAGAGGCAAGAATCACAAACGTATGAGCAAAGTTGTGAGCAAATATGATATAGCGGAATGTGCGAATTATTGGGGCGTGTTGGGCTGAAAAAACCCCTTAGGATTGTTTCAAGGCTAAGACTCGAAGTGATGATGTAATTGCAGAAGGGTTGTAGTGATCTGGTTGAGCCACCTTGGACTAGTGTGTGAGAGCAAGATAGATTACTAAAAGTAAAGAGATACAAAGTTTTTATATGATTACAAGGGAATACCGTATGAAAGGTCATAACTAACTGTTGCTGTTGCGATTCGATACAGCTGCTACTCGGGCAACTGCTCAATAACGAGTCAGTTGTTTGTCCTTGCTGTCGCGCTGCCTTTTGGTGAGCCAAAGGTCGCTGACCTTTGACCTTCGCTTAACCTCCTTGCTGTTGCATTCTATCAACCTCTTCGGTTGACTCGCTATTGCTTCGCTGTAGCCTGCCTCACTTACGATTCAATGTTTCGACACATCAGAGGCGCAAACTATATGTTTCCAACACCCCTTATCGCTTCTGGAGTGTCGTTGCTGGTGACGTGGCCTTGTCCAGTTAGCAGCATGCAATACTCGAACTTCTGCTATCCGAGTTTCTTGGTCAAGTAATCTGCTGCCATCTCGGATGTGGGGCAGTAGGATAGCTCGACCCTTTTCGATCTCGTCCTTCACAAAGAAGTATCCCACGGCGATGTGCTTCGTTCGGTTCGCGAACCCGTTCTTGTTCGATATGCGAATTGCTGATTGCTTATCGCAGAAGAGGGAGAAGCTGGGTAACTGGGCCAGCTTTGCTTCTTCCAGTAGATCGCGAAGGTACAATCCTTCCTTGGTGGCTGAGCAAAGTGCGACGATTCTGCTTCAGCTAAGGCGGGAGCAATTAGCTCTTGCTTGCTCGATTGCCACAAAATAGGACCGATAGGCTCGAGTCGGTGGACATAGCCGGAGCGTGATCGCCTGAGCGTGGTCAGCATCCACGTAGCCGATTAGTTTAGGCGGCGAGGTTCCTGTTTTGTGGTAGGTTAAGCCAATCCTTGGTATGCTGACGAGGTAGTGCAGTGCGCAATCAAGTTCTACCATGTGCTCTACTTCGGGCTTCTTGAGATACGCGTGTTGGCTCGCTGAGTATGACAGGTCCGGTCGGCAGTTGCTCGTAAAATGACATGAAGGAGAAGAACTTCTCAATCATTCTTGGGTCGAAGCCGGTTGTTTGGTTTGCTGGAGTTTTAGTACATTCAGCAGCTGGTCTTGTTGCCGTACCTCCCTCTATCTGCAGTCCAGAGGCTGGAGGTGGAGTAGGAGTAGTGCCGGGAGATCCGTTAGAGGAGCTTCTCTCCTTCTGTATTGCCATGTCTTGAGTTGTTGTAGAATGTTGTACAGAATTGAGTCTTGCCCTGTTAGCTCTCATACTTTGTTGGGCTGAGAAAAGCCCTTAGGATCGTTTCACGGCTAAGACTCGAAGTGATGATGTAATTGCGGAAGCGTTGCAGTGATCTGGTTGAACCACCTTGCACTAGTGTGTGAGAGCAAGATAGATTACTTATAGTAAAGAGATACAAAGCCTTTATATGAGTACAAGGGAATATGAAAGGTCACAACTAGCTGTTGCTGTTGCTGTTGCGATTTGATACAGCTGCGACTCGGGCAAGCTCAATAACGAGCCAGTTATTTGTCCTTGCTGTCGCGCTTCCTTTCGGTGAGTCAGTCGCTGACCTATGAACTTCGCTTAACCTCCTTGCTGTTGCATGCTGTCAACCTCTTTGGTTGACTCGCTGTTGCTTCGCTATAGTCTGCCTCGCTTACGGTTCAATGTTTCGACACATTCGAAGCGCAAACTATATGTTTCCAACAGGGTGCTCAACGGGCTTAGTGCTGAGGGCTGGACCGCGGATTACCAGCTGAGGCGTGCGGCTAAGGTGCGATGGTACAAACGGTGCTCAGGTGGAGAGTGTTGTGAATGAAAATGGGACGAAGTGATTGTGGGTGCCGTGTATATTGTTGTTTGTTAGAAACTAGCAGAATGCAGTTCACCAAAGGAGGGGGTACAAGATCAAACCCCAAAAGAGTCATACCCCTTGGAGAGTGCCCCACTACAGCCTGCAAGCATATAATTAGTTTGACATAGCCCCGTAGGCTAAGTGGGGGAAAGCAAGAAGTAGCAACGCAAAAAGGTCACAACACCAGTCAAAAGAAGAAAGAAAACAACACTCAGGGAGGATCTCAAGATCACCATATAGTCCGAGCACAAGCAAGCGGCCACAAGGCCAGTTCACATGCAATGTTATCGAAGCAAGAGTAGTACAATGATCACATCCAAGCAAATGTACACATGCAGGTATAGATGTATGTTAGACTTATATGACTTAGCCTATGTAGGCTATAGTGGGGTAGCACATATGGGGTACAACACATTTCTAGGGTTTGTACTTGTACCCAACTTTCCCTTAGTCATTCTCATTCCTTGTTTCTTATCAATGTATATCAGAGTACAACAAGTACAAGACGACATCAAGAGACAAGCAAGTGAGGCAGAGTAGGCACAAGGCCAAGAGCAGTGCATAAATGCTTATGATCACTAGACCCAAGAGCCTTGGTGAAAATATCAGCAGTATTGGCCTTAGAGGCCACATAAGAAAGGTGAAGCTGACCACGCTGCTGCAACTCTCACACGAGACAGTAACGAAGAGCAATGTGCTTTGTTGTGTGCACCTAACATAAGGCTGTTATAGCCTTGTTGTCAACGAACAGAACCGGAGGAGAACGAGGCCCTTCACCCAAGTCGGTGAGCAAGTAGGCCAGCCAGCGTAACTTCTGCGCAACCATAGCCACATTGTAGATCTCAGCCTCACAAGTGGAGCTGAGCAGTGAAGACGACCGAGCGGACTTCCATGAGACAGAACCAGTGTTGAGACAGAAAGTGTAGCCATGCGACGACCGCTGAGTCACCTGGTCGTCGGCCCACGAAGCGTTTGAGTGTCCCGTGAGCACAACTGAACCCCGTCCCCCAAGCACAGGCCTCAAGCTGATGTACTCACCTAGTAGCACATCATCCTCATAGTAGCCAGCCAGTGCTCAGGGCGGTGTCTCCCGGGCGCAACGTAGCGTGCCAAGATGCTGAGGGCGTATCCATGTTCGGGTCATAAGTACTGTTTTGGCTACTGTTTGGGTCATGCAGAATTTGTGCATGACCCGAAGTGGGCTGCCGAGCCGCGCACGGCCCCAGCTTTGGGTCAATATGCAGGTGTTGGGCAAATGACGTCCACGACCCACCCCCAACCAATCACCTGGTTGCACGATTTTGGATTTACTGCAAGAATTTGGCGGTCGTCAGTCGAGTGTCACAAGTGGGTAATGTCCCACGCCTTACACCTCTGCACCCAACCACTCAGCAAATTGACCCTAGTGACCATGAGTGGGTAAAAAAATTCCCGCGTCGCGCTCCCAACATTTGGGGATTCACGCCGGGAATTTTGACAATTGTGTTTTTTCGGTGGGTTTCGCGTGGGTCTTGCTAAGGATGTTTCGAACTGTTCTAGCATCCCTCCATTAGATGCGACTGTTGTGGGGAGCGCGATTTTGGCGCGAAAACCTTCTTAGATTTGTTGTGACATTCTTCGTGTAGGTCCATGTCTTGTTGCTCGGCGCGGATTTCAGTGCAGAGAGCTACTTCGGAGATTTTTTTCCATGGGCTTGGAGGATGGCTCGGGTGGAGCGCCACTGAGGGCCAAGACCAGTGATGACAATAGTGACGAATGCCTCTTCAGATATTGATCCACCGCATCGAAGAAGTCTATCACGCAAACCGCGGCAACGACTGATATATGCCATTCCTTTTTCGCCGGGTTGCATTTGCACTGTTGTTAGTTGTGCCATGAGACGAATCTGTCACGAAAACCTTTTGGCGCGAAAACCTCCAGCACTCCAGCTCAGCCTGCCTGTCCTCATGGACATCACGGCCAAGGGCAAGCTCACCCTTGATGGACGTAGGACAGGGCGGATTAAAAAACAAGACTCGCGAGGTAGGATAGTAGCAGCAAGTTTAGTGAGCTCAGGGACCAAGGCAGGTGCAGCAACTGAAACGAAAATCAGGATCGGTGACAAGTGTGGCTAGGCAACGAGGGATAGTTGGACTAGCAGCACGAACACAGTCAAACATAGGGTAAGGAACGTCGGGAAGAGATGACGAGGGATGTAACGGTAGGACAACATGCCGTGAAATAGAGGAAAGATGAAGTATCATGGTGTGAGTGTTTGGAACAGGAGAAGGGAGAACACGACGAGTACGGCGAGTACGAGCGACAGGTGAGGTAGGACGAGGCGCAGGCTCTCGACGCTCAGTCAGGGAGTCAGCTAATAGAGAGTCACGAAGAGGAACAGGTAGAGGGGAGTCAGGCAGTAATTGCGTTCGAGATAGGTCAGGTGGTGGAAACAGTAGAGGAGGAGGAGTATCGGTCGTAGACAGCTCCGCAGAGGCAGGCCGGGAAGGTGGTGAAGCGCCAGACGAGGTAGCGGCAGCGACGCCTGCGGCTGCTCCCAGAACAACGGCCGTTGTTGTAGTGGCTGCGCTGCACCCCCAAAACTAGCTCCTCCAGGACCAGTACCAGGAAAACCTCTAGTTCCAGCATAACTAACACACTCAGTGGCAGCACCTCTAGCTCCAATACCTCCAGCACTAGGACCTCCAGCACCTCCAGCAGCAGAACCTCCAGCACCTCCAGCTCTAGCCCCTCCAGCTCCAGTACCTCCAACACCTCCAGCACCAGAACCTCCAGCACCTCCAGCTCCAGCACCTCCAGCTCCAGTACCCCCTGCAACTAACCAAGGTAGTGGCAACGACGACTGCTGCTACTCTTACACCAAGGATCGCCGCGACAGGGGCTGCAACACACCCTTAGAACTGTCGAAATATATTGTCATGTTTTATAACTGCTTGTAGTTGTAGTTAGTGTAGTTATTTAAATTGTTGTTGGTGGTGCACCTTATTTGGTTTCTATGCTATATGTACCCTTGAACCTATAGTGAAACCATCACTTTTCTCCAACTCCTCTCTCAACTCACTCGACACCTCGCCTAGGGTATAACCCGCTCGATACCTAAGTTCGGGCCTAGGCTACTAAGTCTAGGCCCCACCTCTCAACTTACCTATTATTCTCGACATGGTATAGAGCAGGTTCCCTAGTGGGAACTGTTCCTAGGGCCCACCTAACTTTTTTTCCTACCCGGAGCGCGCTCCGCCCTAGCCCGAGTCGCGCTCGGCTTTTTTCTTTCCTCTGGCGGCCCGATCGCGTCGTGCTGCCCTCACGGTTTCGTCGCCCCGCCTCAGCGGCTTCGTCGCGCCGCCCCGGACGGCCGCGTCGCGCCGCCCCAGACGGCCGCGCCGCTGCACCTGATGGCCCCGCCGTCCCCTCTGCCGGCCCCGCCGCTGCACCTGACGGCCCCGCCGTCCCCTCTGCCGACCCCGCCGCTGCACCTGACGGCCCCGCCGCTGCTTCTGCCAGCCCCGCCGTCCCCGCCGCTGCACCTGCCAGCCCCGCCCCTGCACCTGACGGCCCCGCCGTCCCCTCTGCCGGCCCCGCCGCTGCACCTGACGGCCCCGCCGTCCCCTCTGCCGGCCCCACCGCTGCACCTGACGGCCCCGCCGTCCCCTCTGCCGGCCCCGCCGCTGCACCTGACGGCCCCGCCGTCCCCTCTGCCGGCCCCGCCGCTGCACCTGCCGGCCCCGCCGTCCCCTCTGACAGCCCCGCCGCTGCACCTGACAGCCCCGCTACTGCACCTGCCGGCCCCGCCGTCCCCGCCGCTGCACATGCCGGCCCCGTCGCTGCACCTGACGGCCCCGCCGTCCCCTCTGCCGGCCCCGCCGCTGCACTTGACGGCCCCGCCGCTGCATCTACTGGCCCCGCTGCTGCACCTGAACCGCCGGGCCGCCGCTCCACCAACAGCCGTGCCGCCCGAGCAGCTGAGCCGCCGCGCAGCCGAGCCGCCGCCCCGCCGAGCCGCCCAGCAGCCGCGCCGCCCGAGCAGCCGAGCCCCTGCGCAGCCGAGCTGCCGCGCCGCCGAGCCGCCCAGTAGCCGAGCCGCCCAGCAGCCGAGCCGCCTGAGCCGCCCGAGCCGCCTGAGCCGCCCGAGCCGCCCGAGCCGCCCGAGTCGCCTGCACCGCCCGGTACCTGCACTACCCGACCTTCCCTGTCTGGTGAGCGCAGAGCTATCCTCTCCGCACTGCCCTCACCCTACTGCTAGTCTACTGCTGTCATGGCTACCCCCAGTGTCCTCGCTTTTGACGCTGAGGGTCGAGCCATTGACTTTGAGGTCTGGGTAGATGACCTGCAGTTGTTTTTACACCGCGATCGGGCAGACGGCCTCTCTCTCTTTGACCTCACTTCTGGCGCCTCTCCTGCCCCTGCTGCTGATGCTGATCCCACTGTGCGCTCTCAGTGGGCCACCCGCGATGCTGCTGCACGTCTTGCTGTGCGTCGCCACCTCCCTACCTCTGAGCGCGCGCACTTTAGTCAGTACAAGAGTGCTCAGACCTTGTACGACGCTGTAGTTGCGCGCTACTCCTCCCCTGCCACTGCTGCACTGAGCCGTCTCATGCTTCCCTACCTCTTTCCTGACCTCTCTGCCTTTCCCACTGTCGCTGACCTCATTACGCACCTCCGCACTAGTGACACTCGCTACCGCGCCGCCCTTCCTGCTGAGTTCTGCGCTAAGAACCCCCCCCCCCCCCCCATGTACATCACTCTCTACTACGTAGTCGCGCGCCTCCCTGACTCCCTTCGCGTGGTCAGGGACCACTTTCTCGCAGTCTCTCCCACCACCCTCACCGTCGACGTCCTCGAGAAGGCCCTCCTCGCGGCGGAGAAGAGCATCGTCGCTGTAGGAGCTTCTCGTGGTGACCCTCGCACCCCCATCTTTGAGGGGTGCTCTCCTTCCCCCCTGCTGCCCTCTGTTGCCTCTGCTGCTGCTGCCGACCTGCTTGGTCTTGAGTCGGTCGGCGCGGCGTCTGCTCCTAGTGGGAGACGCCGCTCTGGCAGGGGCAAGGGGGGCAAGGGCGCGGGTGGAGCTGGAGGGGGCGGTGGAGGTGGCGGTTGAGGCGGCGGAGGGAGTGGGGGTGGCGGCGGGGGTGGTGGAGGGGGTGGTGGTGGTGGTGCCAGCAGCGGCGGAGGCGGCAGTGGTGGCGGCAGCGGTGGTGGTAGTGGCAGCGGTGGAGGTGGAGGCGGCGGAGGAGGCGGAGGAGGAGGCGGTGGTGGCGGAGGGGGTGGAGCTGGTCGGGGTGGTACCCAGCAGCGGAGCGGTGGTGGTGGTGGTCAGCGCCCGCAGCAGCAGCAGCAGCAGCGTTCGCGGGACATTCCTTGCTACTATCTCAACATGGAATCGGAGCTTTTTACGACCTGGCCTGTGGGCCTGCCTTACGCTTCCGCTATGATTTTTCGGTCGCGCGCCTAGGGCGCGTGACGATTTTTACTTGGTCTCGCCCACGGGTGTGTGGCTCCTATTCTGCCCGTCGCGCGCCCCGTGGCACGCGATGGTGCCCTTCATCTGCCCATCGTGCGCCCCGTGGCACACGATGGTGCCCTGCTCGTCGTGCGCCCCTAGGCGCACGATCGGGCCCTTTTTCTTCTTCTACCCGTCGTGCGCCCCGTGGCACTGGCACGCGACGGGCCTTTCTGCCCCTGCTCTCCTTGATTCCGCCACTGACCCATCTGCAGCGACACCTTTTCGCCGCTCTGCGGCTTTCTTCCTTCCCACCCCCTTCTTCCTTTGCCTCCCTGCAGCCGTGGGGAGGAGGGTATGGGGGTGGAGGGTGTTGGAGTGTTGGGTCACCTCTCTCCCTTCCCCTCCTCCTTCTTTCAGTCCCACCGCTGCAGCTGCCGCTGGGGGGGGAGGGTGTGAGGATGTGGGGGAGCAGGGGGAGTGGTACCGGGGTGGCGGGTGTGAGGCAACATGCAGCCGTCCCTCCACCACTCCTCACTTCCCCCCCTTCTCTGCTGCTCTGCAGCAGTGTGGGGGAGGGGAAGGAGGAGGGTGAGGAGATGGAAGGGGTACCTGCTGTTGCTTGCTATGCTGTAACTACATATCTACCTACAAGCATTATGGGGGCGTGTCGAAATATATTGTCATGTTCTATAACTGCTTGTAGTTGTAGTTAGTGTAGTTATTTAAATTGTTGTTGGTGGTGCACCTTATTTGGTTTCTATGCTATATGTACCCTTGAACCTATAGTGAAACCATCACTTTTCTCCAACTCCTCTCTCAACTCACTCGACACCTCGCCTAGGGTATAACCCGCTCGATACCTAAGTTCGGGCCTAGGCTACTAAGCCTAGGCCCCACCTCTCAACTTACCTATTATTCTCGACAAGAACCTCCAGGAGCAATATCCTCAACTCCACCAACACGAGGGCGCTCAGCACCACATGAGACAGTACCCCCAGGGCCAGCACCCCCAAAACCAGCACCCTCAGAGCCCGCAGCACCAGGGTTCCCCCCTCCCCCCTTCCCCCCCCCCCACCCCCTCCCCTTCCCCCCCAAGAACCATCACTACCCTCAAAAGCACCGAGGTTAACAACGACAGGCTACAGAGTAGGTGAAGACGGCCGAGGCGGAGGTGTCTCCAAGCGCGGTGAGTGGCGAGAGGCCGATCGTTCAGCAGCAGGGTCACCCCCCCTCAGCCGGGTCAGAGTTTTATGAGGAGACCTCCAAAGGCACAACCAAGGGGAGTAGGGTGACATGAGACACACCTGAGGGAGCAGGAAGGGGGGGCTTGAGCGAGTCTACCTGGGGGGAATCTGGCACCAGGAAGAGGGGCGCAGGAACAGCGGTGGGGGTAGAGATGGCAATAGCAAATCAACTCGTCAATGGTGGCATCACGGGAGGACACGACGCGGCGAGTGGCTGGATGGTAAAACTTCCAGTCAGGGGCGTCAGTGGGAAAACCAAGGAAGTTGCAGCAAATAGAATGCGGAGAGAGCTTGCCCATGGTAGGATCGTAGACAATGGCAAGCGAAGCCCAGACCCGAAATGCAGACGCATCGCCAACATCCTCCGTCCAAAGGAGAGTAGGCCAGGTCTCTGGCTGTGAGACACGGGGTCAGAGGTTAAGCTGATGCATGGCGTATTGGACCGCAAACCGCAAGCACATGGATCATGGATCTGCGAGCTAAGTCCATAATCAAGCCAATGTAGTGCTCAGCTATCCCATTCTGCTGTGGAAAGGCCGCAAGTGTGAACAACGGGGTGATGCCGTCCTAACGACAGAAGTCCTCAAGCAGACCGAAGGCAAACTTGCCACCATAGTTAGAGTACAGACGGAGCACCGGGACGTCCTGCTGGAACCGTGCGCTCAACTGGCAATGAACAACGCAGATCTAAGGGACCAGAATTACACAAACGCCACCCCTATGCTCTAAAGGAAATAGCGTGGTTTTGCGCATGAATTCGTCGACGACCAGCAGAAATTAACGCACCTGGCACGTCCCACTGACGAGGGCGAGACCCCACACGTCCATGAGGAGCGTGTACGGAGGAGCAGTGGCTGGAGGAAACGAGGAGTGTGGAGCAACGCGTTGCCGCCCCTTGACGCAGGGAGTGCACGACGGTGCAGGCGACGGCGAGCGGGGGCAGAGACTGCAGGAGTCTAGTGGCAAGGCAACGCAAGTGCATGATATAGAGGCGCTGAAAGGAGGGGTGACCAAGACGGTGGTGCCAGAGGTGGGATTGTTGTGTAAGCAACCAACACGAGCAAGTCGTAGCTACTTGACCTAACGCAGCCACCTGAGCAGACTTAGTGTGCAGTGTGTAGACCCAAGCCGCCATGTGAACGTGGCAAGGTGGTCTCCAGTCTTTTGTGTCCATACAGATTTTCACGCGCTCACCCCCAGGTTTTGTGGTGGTGACCATTAGATCGTGGAGGTGAGCGGTACTCACCAAGTTCGTGTCAAATGTTATATCTGCTACAGTTGTTTAGGCTGTAGTAGGGTAGATACCATGGGGTATGATAACTTTAGGGTTTCCTACTTATACCCCACACTTTTCTTAGTCCAACTACTTCTCTTCTCATTCTTGACATGGTATTAAGAGCCTAGGTTAGGGACCTAGGACCGCTTACCTAAGGGCCCATCAATCCGCTATAGGTGCCCTCGTGCGCCCTACCGTCTTAGCGCCCTCGAGCGCCTCTCTCCTAGTGCGCCCTCGCGCGCCCTTCTCTCACGCTGCTCGTTTTGCAGCCTGCTAGCAGCCCGAGCGCGGCCCCGCGTTCTTAGCGCGAGTAGCCAATTCGCCGCATAGGGCGGCCCGACTTTTCTCGCGCGCTCTAGTAGGCCGTCGCCCGTAGGCCCCGCTCGTCCCTAGGCTGATGCTCGACCCACCGCCGCCCGCCCGCAGGTCGCAGCCCGCGCGCAGCGGTGATCGCGCGTCGGTTGCTGCAGCTCACGCTTAGCCGCCGTACGAGCGCACCCGCGGCCCGCGCGCAGCTGCACCCTAGACGCCACCGCGCACCGTGCATAGGCCCGCCGTCGCGCCACCCTACCTGCCCGAGTCGCGCCGCCCGAGTCGCGCCGTCCTGACCGAGCCGCGCCGCACCACCTGCAGCAACTGTTGTTCCTGTTCCTATTGTTACAGCTGCTCTCACTGCTACTACTACTGCTGCTACTGCTACAGCTGCTACTACTACTGCTCTTACTGCTACTACTGCTACTGCTGCTACTACTGCTGTTACTGCTACTGCTGCTACTGCCACCATGGCCAGTCCTACCATTCTCACTTTTGACTCTGAGGGCCGTCCGATTAAGTTTAACGTTTGGCTCGATGACCTGCACCTGTTCCTCTAGATCACTGCCAAGGACGATATTTTCCTGTTTAACCACACGTTCGGCGCCGCTCCCGCACCTGCTGCTACTGCTAATAGCACTGCTCGCTCACAGTGGCAGACCCGTGACACTCATGCTCGCCTAGCCGCTCGCAACCACCTACCGTTAGATGAGCGCGAACACTTAGGCCAGCATAAGACCGCTAAGGAGCTGTACGATGCTGTAGTTGCACGCTACTCCTCCCGTGCTACTGCTGCGATAGGCCGTCTCTCACTGCCCTATCTCTTCCCCGATCTGTCGGCTTTTGCCACTGTAGCTGACCTCATCACGCACCTCCGTACTAGTGATCTTCGCTACCGTGCCGCGCTTCCCCCCGATTTCCTAGCCAAGAACCCTCCCCCGATGTACCTCACACTCTATCACCTGGTCACCCGCCTCCCTGACTCCCTTCGCACTGTCAGGGACCACTTTCTCGCCCTCTCCCCTATCGACCTCAGTGGCGACCTGCTCGAGAAGGAACTCCTAGCAGCTGAGAAGAGCATTGTAGCTGTAGGTGCCTCTCGTGGCGACCCTCGCGCCCCCTTCTTTGAAGGTGCTCCCCCGTCCCCCTCCTCCCCTCCATTGCATCTGTTGCTGCTGTCGACAACCTCGGTGCTGAGGGAGTCGGGGCTGCGTCTACTCCTAGTAGGAGGCGCAACGGCGGCAGGGGCAAGGGGGGCAGGCTTGGCGGAGGTGGCGGCGGGGGCGGCCGTGGTGGAGGGGGTGGAGGCGGCGGGGGTGGTGGCGGTGGTGGGAGTGGTGCTGGTGATGGGGGGGTCAGCGGCGGAGCCGGGGGTGGTGGCGGCGGTGGTGGCGGGGGTGGTGGTGGCAGTGGTGGCCGCACTGGAGCTGGTGGCGGGCGCGGTGGAGCGGTGCAGCGTGGGGGGATAGGAGGTGGCCAGAGGCAGCAGCAACAGCGTCTCGGTGAGACCCCGTCGTCCCAGCAGCTCCGTGAGTGGTACTCTCAGCGTGGGGGGTCTGGGGGTGGAGGTACCTGCCCGTATGTCATCCGCACAAGTGTCTGCACTGGCCAGACCTGTGGGAAGTTTCACACGGCGCAGTGCTGCTTCTTTCGTCTCGATGACGCCTGGCGCGAGCAGTTCCCTGACGCCTCTGAGCTACCCCGCTGGGTTGATCTGCTTAAGAAGGGAATTGATATATTTGCTCTTGATTTTGATGTTATCCTCGGTGCTATGTATGCATTGACTATTAGTGTTGAGGGTGACTGCTACCTGAGTGTACCGCCCGACCCGGGTATTGGGACCAGTGAGACTGCCACTCCAAGTGCTAGTGCGTCTGCTGCCCTAGGTCCTAGTGAGGCTGCTGCTCCAAGTGCTCGTGCGTCTGCGCCTGCTAGTACTGCGTCTACTAAGGCACTGCACACCTTCACACTGGACTCGGGTGCTTCCCGCTGCTTCTTTTGTGACCGCACTGTACTTGAGTAGCTAGCTCGACCTGTTGCTGTCTCCCTCGCTGACCCCTCTGGGGGCCCGGTCCTTGCGATCTCCTCCACTGTCCTCCCTTGTCCTGCGGTTCTGGTCGGCACCCTGTCGGGTCTTTACCCCCCCTCATTCTCTACTAACTTGGTGGCGGGCTCTGCTCTCCAGGACGGGGGTGTTCACCAGTTCACCCCTGCCTATGAGCGTGTGACCCACTGTACGTGTGCTCCGACGAGTTGCCATGTGGCTACCTTTACTCGGCAGCCGGGGTTGGACCTGTACATACTGACCACTGAGTCCCCTCAGGTAGCTGCATCTGTTTCTTTGTCAGGTCAGCTGTCAGCCCCCTGCTTGTGTCGCTCCCTGTCGCACCAGACCGTCCTTTGGCACCACCGCCTTGGTCACCCTTCAGTGCAGTGCCTTCGTGGCATGCACTCCTGATACCTTGTCTCTGATCTTCCGAGGGTTCTCCCTCCGCTCCCAACCTCGTGTGCTCCTCCCTGTCTTCCTTGTGTTGAGGGGCGGCAGCACGCCACTCTTCACTTCTCCTCGTTCCCTCCCACAGAGGCTCCTCTGCACACTCTTCACCTGGACGTGTGGGGCCCAGCCTGCGTCCGTGGACAGGGCCACGAGCGGTACTTCTTGCTCGTTGTCGACGACTACACGTGCTACACCACGGTCTTCCCCTTGCGCAGCAAGGGTGAGGTCCCTTATGTTTTGATCCCTTGGATCTGCGCTGCTCGTCTCCAGCTCCGCGACTGCTTCCAGTCGGACTTTCCAGTCCTGTGTCTGCACTGTGACAGGGGTGGTGAGTTTTCCTCCGACCTCTTGGCAGCCTACTGTGCGGAGCACGTCATCCGCCAGACGTTCACTCTTCCGACCTCTCCACAGTAGAATGGGATTGCTGAGCGCCGCATTCGCTTAGTCATGGAGGTCGCTTATACCTCCATGATCCACGCGGCTGCCCCCCATTTTCTGTGACCGTTTGCAGTACAGTACGCTGCGCATCAGCGCAACCTCTGGCCCCGTGTCTCTGCTCCGGAGACCTTGCCCACACTGCGTTAGACGGGGAAGGTTGGCGATGCATCGGTGTTCCGAGTCTGGGGATGTCGAGCCTTTGTCCGCGATACGTCCGCGGACAAGCTCTCCTCCCGTGTCGTTCCCTGCGCCTTTCTTGGCTTTGTCCCTGACGCGCCTCGCTCGCACTTTTACCACCCCACCTCGCGCTGTGTCTTCCCCTCTCAGGACGTCAGTTTTGACGAGTCGGTACCCTTCTACTGTCTGTTCCCCTACCGCACTGCGCCCCCCCCCCCCCCGCTGCTCTTCCACATGCCAGGTGCTACTTCGGTAGACCCCCTCCCTCCCCAGGGTCCTGCTCGCTCAGATGTTTCCCAGGTAGACCCGGTCCAGCCTGTCGAGGTAGTTGTCGACTCTGGTCCTGCGAGGGGTACGGCGTCTGGGGTTCTGAGACTGGGGGTGCTGAGCTCGGGGGTGCTGAGACTGAGGGTGCTGAGCCTGGGGGTGCTGAGCCTAGGGGTGCTGAGATTGGGGGTGCTGAGCTTGGGGGTGCTGAGACTGGGGGTGCTGAGCTTGGGGGTGTTGAGCCTGGGGGTGCTGAGCCTTGGGGTGCTGAGCTTGATGGAGCTGAGACTCACTGTCTTGCACCTGGTGACGCTCCCTCGTCACAGTAGCTGCGTGAGTGGTACTCTCAGCGTTATAGCCTCGGAGGCTGGTGGTGCTGGAGCTGCGGGTTCTGCCGGAGTTGGAGCTCGTGGTGCTTCGGGTACTATGTCGCAGCCGGTGCTTCCTTCCCCACTGCGACTACATAAGTGGTACGCTCGTTGCTGCAGCCTCCGGAGCGGCGCTCCTAGCACTCGGGTGCAGCTCACTGGAGGCCCTGGTGCGGCTGGAGGTACTCGAGCCTCAGGTCCTGGAGGTGCTCGTACAGGCGGTACTGGAGCTGTTGTGACTGGGGGTTCTGCTGGAGCTGAAGCTACTGGAGCTGCTGCTGGTGCTGTCGCTACTAGAGGTGCTACTGGTGCTGGAGTTGGAGCAGCACGTGCTGGCGGTGCTGGAGCTGCCGGTGGAGCTGAGGACGCTGGGCCTACTGGAGTTGGTGCAGCTGCTGACCCTCGGGTTGGTCCTGCAGGTGCTGGAGCCGACGGTGCGGCTGGAGCTGGTACTATTAGGGGTACTGGAGTTGGCGGTGCTGGAGCTGCTGGTAGTGCTACAGGAGCTGGAGCTGCTGCTGGGGGTTCTGATGCTGTCCCTGCTGTTTCTGGGGGCGCTTCATGACCGCGGCCGTACTTCATTCCGCTCCTTCAGCAAGTTCTTGGTCAGCCTCCTCCTCCTTGTCCTGCTCCCTCCTTAGAGTGTCCTCAGCTTGTCCAGTCACAGTTACAGTTACAGCCTGCCTCGCCCCTCCCTAGTCCCACTCCCTAAACTGGTCAGACAGGAGGTCTTACGGAGTGTCGTGAGCCTGAGTCTCGTCCTATGTCACCTGAGTCTCGTTCTACGTTGCCTGTTCGTGCTGCTCGCACTGGTCGTCATGTCCCGCGTCAGCGTCCTCCTGGTGTCCCAGGCACTCACCAGATGACGCTTCGTCTTTCCACTGCTCCGCAGCGTGTCCCTCTGCCTTCTCCTCCTGCGTCCTCTCTTCCTGCCCTTTCTGACCCGGAGTCTGACTCTCTTCGTGCTTCTAGTCCTACTGTCACGCGTCTCCTGGCCATTGTTGTCACTGACCCTTCCTCTGAGTCTGCTGCTGTGTCTGCCTTAGTTGCTGAGCTTGTCAACTTTGCTGCTTGCTGTCGTCTAGACTACGCCGCGAGTCTTGTTGCTGAGTCTGAGTCTGTCTGTCCCCCGTCTGTCAGGGGTGAGTGTGCTCTAGGCACGGACATCCTTGAGGACAGGCAGGAGGAGTTTGAGTGCTTTGCCGCTGCTGTACCTCATCTCGTGTCCATGCTGATTGCACCTGAAGGAGACCTGGATGCACCAGACATCCTGACCCCGCGCTCTTACGTTGAGGCGATCGCGGGTGAGTACTCCTCTGAGTGGCAGTCAGCCATGGACGCGGAGATGGCATCCTGGAAGTCCACTGGTATTTACGTCGATGAGGTTCCCCCTCCTGGGGCGAAAATTGTCAGTGGCATGTGGATATTCAGGGTGAAGCGGCCGCCAGGTTCTCCGCTAGGTTTCCGCCTTTCTTCAAGGCTCGTTACGTTACTCGAGGCTTCAGTCAATGAGAGGGAGTAGAATTCTTCCAGACCTTCTCCCCCACCCCAAAGATGACCACTCTTCGGGTGCTACTGCACGTTGTCGCTCAGTGGGACCACGAGCTTCACTCTCTTAACTTCAGCACAGCTTTCTTGCAGGGCAGCCTGCACAAAGAGATCTGGCTGCGCCGCCCTCCTGGCTTCACTGGGTCATTTCCTCCTGGTACCCAGTGGAGCCTCCGCCGGCCGGTCTACGGTCTCCGCCAGGTGCCACGTGAGTGGCACGACACACTAAGAACTACACTTGCGGCTCTTGGGTTCGTGCCTTCTACTGCTGACTCGTCGCTGTTTCTGCGCACCAACACTTCGCTGCCGCCGTTCTACATCCTCGTTTACGTCGATGACTTGGTCTTTGCCACTTATGACAATGAGGCTCTCGCCCACGTGAAGCTGGAGCTGCAGAAGAGACACATGTGCGGAGACGTGGGTGAATTGCGCAGCTACCTTGGCTTGCAGATCACCCGGGACAGAGCACGCCGCACCATCACCTTGACTCAGTCACACATGGTGCAGTAGGTCCTTCAACGCTTCGGCTTCACCTGGTCCTCGGCACAGGCCACTCCTCTAGCTACAGGTCACTCGCTCTCAGCTCCACCTTCGAACGAGTCCGTAGAGCCGAGTGGTCCTTACCCAGAGCTAGTTGGCTGCCTCATGTACGTGATGACTTGCACTCGTCCTGACCTTGCGTACCCTCTTGGCCTTTTGTCTCGCTACGTGGCTCCTAGTCCGCACCGAAAGGTGCATTGGGAAGCTGCAAAGAGGGTATTGCGCTACTTGTGCAGTACATCGGGCATGGGGTGCGTGCCTGGAGGGAGGAGCTTGGTTATTCTCACTGGGCACTCAGACGCTTCTTGGGCTGACAACCAGGCTACTCAGCGGTCGTCACAGGGTTATACCTTCAGCCTTGGCTCTGGTTCAGTTTCTTGGAGTTCTACGCATTCGTCTTCGGTTCTTAGCTCCAAATGTGAGGCTGAGATCTACGCCATAGCCATGGCTACACAAGAGTTACGCTGGCTCACCTACCTGCTGACCGACCTGGGAGAGAGGCCTTGTTCTCCTCCAGTGCTGTATGTCGACAACAAGGCTGCCATTGCCTTGTGTGAGGAGCACAGACCTTAGCACAAAACGAAACATATGATTCTACGTTACTTCTTGGCTTGAGAGTTGCAGCAGCGTGGTCAGCTTCGTCTGCGTTACGTGGCCACTCAGGCCAACACTGCTGATATATTCACCAAGGCACTTTAGTCTGGTGATCATCAGCGTTTCTGCACTTTGCTAGGGCTTGTGCCCATTTTTCCTCATCTATTGTAGACTTTGCTTGTACTGTGATCTATATATTTATATAAATACCTGCATGCTTGCTTTGCTAGGTAAAGATCACTGTGATGCTTGTGTTACATATATGCCTCTGCATGTGAACTGGCCTTGTGGCCTCTTGCTTGTGCTCAGTGAGTGTGGCGACGTTGTGATCCACCGTGAGCTTGTTTTGCCTTTCTTGACTGGTCTTGTAGGTAATGCGGTCAGCTTGGTACTACTGCTGCACCTCCTCCCCAGACTCTTGGGGGGGCGCCTTCCCTAGTGACACTCTGGAGGTAATGGTGCAGGTCCTCTAGCCAGGATTCCAACTCGATAGGGTGCATATATGTGTCAAACTCTAGTACAGGGATGGTCGCCATTGCACACCAAGTCATGCAGCTGCACTAGGAACTAGCTGCACATCTAGGCATGGGTGGCGGCTCGATGTAACGTGACAAAACTGACGGTACATCAGCAGCGTGGCAGTAGACAGTGCGGCTCAGTAGCAGGCAGCAGTTGCAGGTTGCGGGCGGCAGTGGATGGCGCACGGGTGGCAGCGGGTGGCACACTGGCGGTAGCAGGCCAGCATTAGGCGTTCGCGGGTTACAATAGGCGGCACACGAGCGGCAGTGGGCAGCAATGGGTGGCGCACTGTGTCTAACTATGTTTCTATGTTTGTAGACTGTAGTGGGGTACAACCCCTTTAGGGTTGCATACTTGTATCTCCCTGCTGCTAGTCAAAACCCATTCTCGCTTAGTCTTCTGACATGGTTTCAGAGCAGGTCATGTTCCAGGACCGTTTGTTTTAGGGCACACCGAATAGTTCCCTGCCAGTAGTGCGTTCCCCTGTTTGTAGCGCCCTACCCTGCCCGTCGCGCAGCCCCACCAGTTGCGCTGCCCTGCCCTGCCCGCGCGCCGTCCTGCCCTGCCTGTCGCGCCGCCCTACTGGCTGCCGCGCCGCCCTGCCCTGCCCGTCATGCCGCTCTCCTGGCTGCGTGCCTGTCTGCCCTGCCCATCGCGTCGCCCTAGGACCCGCGCGACGACCTGCCCTGCCCGTCGCGTTGCTCTAGGACCCGCGCGACGGCCTGCCGTGCTCGTCGTGTTGCCCTAGGACCCGCGCGACGCCCTGCCCTGCCCGTCGTGGCGCCCTAGGACCCGCGCGATGCCCTGCCCTGCCCGCGAGGCGCCCTGCTGGACGCTGTGCTACCCTGCCCTTCCCTACATGTTGTAGAGGACTCTCCTCTAGTTGGCAGGAACTGGGAAATGTTCTAAGCAATAGAGTTGTGTCTTAGATTTCCAACGAGCCGTAAAACACGACGATCGCCTAATTATTTGCCGAGATATAGGCGTTCACGTGCTAGGTGGTGCTCTTGAATGCAAGTATAGAAGCTCTCTAGAATTTCAGGTTCAAATGTACCACGTACAAAGAACTCTGGTCTGCACTATGAAACATGCATACAAAGCGAACACATTTATAGACAATGAAAACATCGAGTCGCGCATGTAACATCTAGTTACGACGAGATGCATCGCGAATGTTCCACGAGTAACAATTCGATGTGGTGGAATTCAGCAACCGAATTTCACACATTCGAATCTTCCTTTTTGTCTCGAATGCTCTAGGTGCTGCCATGTGGCACCGAATTGATGGGTCTTCCGAAGTCAATCCTTCAACCCCACGCAAACCTGCAGCTCCGAAAGTGAGCACTAGAAGTACCACGTTCGGTGGGTTGGGGGCATACAACCACCCCACCACCATTTGCTTCAACCACACTCAACCTCCAATACTACGCGCCGCCCTTCCTTGGCCGTATGACTACCCTGCCCTGCCTGCACGCATGAGCCCTGCCCCGTGCGCCTACCCTGCTCCGCACTGTTGCCCTGCATGCGCAACTGCCCTGCCCTGCCCGCACGCGTGAGCCCTGCCCCGTGAGCCTGCCCTGCTCCGTGCTGTTGCCCCGCGCACGACTGCCTTGCCCTTCCTGCATGCGTGAGCCCTGCCCCGTGCGCCTACCCTGCTCCGTGCTGTTACCCTGCACGCACGGCTGCCCGGGCTTGCTCCGCGCTGTTGACCTGCGCGCGCGGCTGCCTTGTCTTGCTCCGTGCTGTTGCCCTGCACGCGTGGCTGCCCTGCCCTCCTCCACGCGTAAGCCTTGCCCCGTGCACGTGCCCTGCTCCGCGCGGCTGCCCTGCACGCGCGGCTGCTTTGCACGCGCGGCTGTGTCAAACATTATATATGTTCTGCTTGTGTAGGCTACAGTGGGTTAGCCTATAGGGGGTACACAATTCTAGGGTTTCCTACTTGTACTCTTTTCACTGCTAGTTCATTCATTCCTGTTCGCTTATTCTCACATGGTATCGAGCAGGTTCCCCTGTGGGAACTGTTCGTAGGGCCCACCACCGCTACCTCTTAACCTTTTTTTCCTGCCCGGAGCGCGCTCCGGGCCCTAGTACTTCTTTTTTTTTTTCGATCTGCCCTAGTGCTCTGAAGGCCGACCGCCCTAGCGCCCGAGCGCCGCCGCCCTTGCGCCCTGACGGCCGCCCGCCCTAGTGCCCCGACGGCCGCCCGCTCTAGCGCCCGAACGCCGCCCGCCCTAGCGCCCTGACGGCCGCCCGCCCTAGCGCCCTGACGGCCGCCCGCCCTAGCGCCCGAGCGCCGCCCGCCCTAGCGCCCGAGCGCCGCCCGCCCTAGCGCCCTAACGGCCGCCCGCCCTAGCGCCCGTGCGCCGCTCGCCCTAGCGCCCTGACGGCCGCCCGCCCTAGCGCCCTGTCGGCCGCCCGCCCTAGCACCCGAGCGCCGCCCGCCCTAGCGCCCGAGCGCAGCCCGCCCTAGCGCCCTGACGGCCGCCCGCCCTAGCGCCCGTGCGCCGCTCGCCCTAGCGCCCGAGCGCCGCCCGCCCTTGCGCCCTGACGGCCGCCCGCCCTGACGCCTGAGCGCCGCCCGCCCTAGCGCCCTGACGGCCGCCCGCCCTTACGCCTGAGCGCCGCCCGCCCTAGCGCCCTGACGGCCGCCTGCCCTAACGCCTGAGCGCCGCCCGCCCTAGCGCCCTGACGGCCGCCCGCCCTAACGCCTGAGCGCCGCCCGCCCTAGCCACTGACGACCGCCCGCCCTGACGCCTGAGCGCCGCCCGTCGTCGCTCTAGCGCCCTAGCGCCCGACGCCCGCGAGCCGCCCGTCGCAGCCGTCCGTGAGCTGCCTGTACGCCGCCCACCGAGCCGCCCGTGCACCCGCCCAGCGTGAGCCGCCCACGACCGCCCAGGCTGCCGTCCCCCTCTACCGGCCCCGCAACTGCACCTGCTGGCCCCGCCGCTGCACCTACCGGCCCCCACCACCCACCCCCCCTTTTCCCGTCGCCCGTCGCGGCTCCTTCGGGGGCCGCAAGCGGCCCCCCTCAGGTCGCCTTGACAGGCGACGGGAGAGGCCAGCAGAGGGGTGGCAGGTGTGTGGCCTCCCCTGCTTCTCCTCCTCCTTCATCGCTCACCTGCAGCAGCCGAGCCGCCCCACAGCCGAGCTGCCCTGCCGCCGAGCCACCGGGTCGCTGAGCTGCTGAGCTGCAGTTGCTGCCGAGCCGCCCTGCCGCCGAGCCGCCGAGTCACCGAGCTGTTGAGCTGCAGTTGCTGCCGAGCCGCCTTGCCGCCGAGCCGCCCGAGTCGCCCGAGCCGCCGAGCCGCCGAGCTGCCGAGCCGCTGAGTCGCCGAGCCTACTCTTCCCACCACTGGTGAGCTCTTGCCCTGCTAGCACGCTGCGCGTCGCCTGCTTGCCTGCCTGCCTGCCTTTTGGCTTGCCTGGCTGCCTGCCTTCCTGCTGCTAGTCCTGCTCCTGCTTCTACTTGCGGAGCCAGATGCAGCCCCAGCGACGCCTGCGTGAGTCCCTCACGCCCCAGCAGCTGCGTGAGTGGTACGCTGGTTGGGGCTGTAGGGGTGGCGACGCTACTCCTACTTCCACTCCTGCTGCTTCTACTCGTGGTGGCGGCCAGATGCAGCTCCCGCGACCCTCTCGCGTGTCTCTCACGCCTCGCCAGCTTCGTGAGTGGTACGCTCAGAGTGGAGGGTCTCTCAGTGCTGTTCGCTGCTCTTACGTGATTCGCACTGGTACTCGGACTGGTCAGCCTTGTGGGACACGTAGTCATACACAGTCCCGCTGCTTCGCCCGTCTGAGCGACGCCTGGCGTACCGTGTTTGGCGACGAGGCTGAGCTTCCCGACTGGGTGGAGTTGCTTAGGCAGAGGGTAGATATATATGCTCTTGACTATGATGCTATTCTCACTGCCATGTATGCATTCCCTACTAGTGCTGACCATGCCGGTCACCTGTGCGTCCCGCCTGACCCAGGTATAGGACCTGCTGCTCTAGCTACTGGTGAGGCTGCTGCTCTGGGTGCTAGTGAGTCTCTTGCTCCAGGTACAGGTGCGGCTGCTGCTCTAGGTGCTAGTGCGTCTGCTTCCTCAGGTGCGGGTGAGGCTGCGCTCTCAGGTACCGCGTTGGCTTCGGCCTCCCTCACCTTTACACTTGACTCTGGGGCTTCTCGCTCCTTCTTTCGGGACCGCACCACACTCACGCCGCTTGGTCGGCCGGTTGCTGTCTCCCTGGCTGACCCCTCTGGGGGTCCTGTCCTCGCTCACTTCTCCACTGTCCTCCCGTGTCCGGCTGCCCCCTCGGGCACCCTGTCTGGCCTGTACCTCCCCTCGTTCTCGACGAACTTGGTGAGTGGTGCAGACCTACAGGATGCGGGGGTTCACCAGTTCACTCCTGCGAGTCAGCGGGTGACCCACTGCACGGACGCACGCACATGCCGGCACCTGGCCACGTTCTCGCGTCGGCCGGGGTCGAGCCTCTACACCCTGACCACTGAGTCTCCTCCTGTCCCCGCGTCCGGTCAGGTAGCAGCGTCGGGTCAGGTGTTTGCTGCTGCGTCCAGGTCTGGTCCTGAGTCTGCCCCCTGTTCGTGTCGCCTCCTGTCTCACGAGACTCTTCTGTGGCACCACCGTCTAGGCCACCCCTCCTTGCCCCGTCTTCGGGGCATGGCTTCCCGTGTCCTTGTCTCTGGTCTTCCCCAGTCTCTCCCTCCCCTTCCTTCGGGACCAGGACCTTCCTGTGTCCCCTGTGTCGAGGGGCGCCTCAGGGCTGCTCCTCACTCCTCCCAGTTTCCCCCGACAGAGGCTCCTCTGCAGACGCTTCACATGGACGTGTGGGGCCCGGCCCCCGTCCGTGGGCAGGGTCACGAGCGCTACTTCCTGTTGGTGGTTGACGACTACTCGCGTTACACCTCAGTCTTCCCCTTGCGCAGCAAGGGTGCTGTCACTGAGGTGCTGATCGACTGGATCCGCGAGGCTCGTCTCCAGCTCAGGAGGAGCTTCGGCTCGGACTTTCCTGTTCTGCGTCTGCACTCTGACCGAGGTGGGGAGTTCTCCTCTCGCCTTCTGCGAGACTACTGTCGTGCACAGGGGATCCGCCAGACCTTTACGCTTCCGGACTCTCCACAGCAAAATGGGATTGCTGAGCGCCGCATTGGCATGGTCATGGATGTCGCTCGTACGTCCATGATGCATGCGGCTGCCCCCCATTTTCTGTGGCCGTTTGCGGTTCGGTACGCGGCGCATCAGCTCAACCTTCACCCCAGGGTCTCTCGGCCCGCGATGTCCCCAGTGTTACTGTGGACGGGGAAGGTCGGCGATGCGTCTGCGTTCCGTGTCTGGGGATCTCGGGCGTTTGTCCGCGACTTGTCTGCGGACAAGCTGTCCCCCCGTGCTGCTCCCTGTGTCTTCCTTGGCTTCCCCCTTGACGCTCCAGGGTGGCAGTTCTACCACCCCTCCTCTCGTCGTGTTCTGTCCTCCCAGAACGTCACGTTCGACGAGTCAGTCCCCTTCTACCGCCTCTTCCCCTACCGTACTCCTTCCCTCCCCCCCCCACCGGACTTCCTGGTGCCAGTTCCTCCCCCGGTAGACCCCCTCCCCCCTCAGGTTCCTGCCCCTTCAGGTGTGTCCCAGGTAGACACAGTCGAGCCAGTCGAGGTTGTTGCTGAGTCTGGTCCTGCTGCGGGTGCAGAGTCTGGGGGTGCTACGCCTGCGGGTGCTGAGCTTGGGGGTGCTGCTGCTGGGGGTGCTGAGCCTGGGGGTGCGAGGCCGGGGGGTGCTGAGCTTGGGGGTGCTGCTGCTGGGGGTGCTGAGCCGGGGGGTGCTACGTCAGGAGCTGCTGAGCCTGGGGGTGCTGAGCCTGGAGGTGCGGAGCCTGCGACTGCTGGGCGGGAGCCGCTCTCTCCACAGGAGCTGCGCGAGTGGTTTGCTCGCCGCTGGAGGCGTGCTGCTGGAGCTGGAGCTTCTTCGCTTGCTGAGGGTGCTGCCGGTCCCGGAGCTGCTGGGCCTGCGAGTCCTACTGGAGCTGGAGCTACTGAGTCTGGGGGTGCTGAGTCTGGAGCTGCTGAGCCTGGAGGTGCTGAGTCTGGAGCTGCTGAGCCTGGGGGTGCTACGTCTGGAGCTGCTGTGCCTGGGGGTGCTGAGTCTGGAGCTGCTGAGCCTGGGGTTTCTCCTGCTGCTGCGTCTCGCCGGGAGCCCCTCTCTCCACAGGATCTGCGCGAGTGGTTTGCTCGCCGTTGGAGGAGTGCTGCTGGAGCTGGAGCTTCGTCGACCGTCGAGGGTGCTGGTGCTGCCGGTCCCGGAGCTGCTGGGCCTGCGGGTCCTACTGGAGCTGGAGCTGCTGAGGGTGTTGGTGCTGAGACTACTGCTGTCTGTCCTGGCGGTGGTTCTGCTGCTGGTGCTGCTGGAGGTCCTGCCGCTGGAGGTGTTGGTGGCGCTGGTGCTGTCGCTGAGGGTGCTGGTGCTGTCCCTGCTGAGTCTGGAGCTGCCGCGCGGCCTCGGCCGTACTTCGTTCCGCTCCTACAGCAGGTTCTTGGTCTTTCTCCTTCGGTAGAGTGTCCACAGCCTGACCAGTCGCAGTCACTGTTGGAGCCTTCCTCTCCTCTGCCTGCTCCCTCTCCTTACACTGGTCCTACTAGAGGTCTTGCTGAGCGTCGTGAGCCTGCGTCTTGTCCCGCGTCGCCGGTTCGTGCTGCTTGCGCTAGTGGTCGCGGTTCGCGTCAGCGTCCTCCTCCTGTCCCTGGCACGCACCGGATGTCTCTGCGTCCGTCCACTGCTCCTCTGCGTGCCCCTTTGCCTTCTCCTCCTGAGTCCTCTCTTCCTGCGCTTGCCGACCCTGAGTCGGACTCTCTTCGCGCTGCCAGTCCTACTGTCACGCGTCTGCTTGCTACTGTCGTCACTGACCCCTCTTTTGAGTCCACTGCTGCGTCTGCTCTAGTCGCTGAGCTCGTTGACTTTCTTGCTCACTGTCGTCTCGACTACGCTGCTAGTCTTGTTGCTGAGTCTGCGTCTGTCTGTCCTCCGTCCGTCGGGGGTGAGTGTGCTCTTGGCACGGACGTCCTAGAGGACAGGCAGGAGGAGTTACAGTGTCTAGCGGCTGCTTCACCTCATCTCGCGTCTGTACTGCTTGCCCCTGAGGGAGACCCGGATGCACTAGACATCCCGACTCCGCGTTCCTACGCGGAGGCCGTAGAGGGTCCCTACTCCTCTCAGTGGCAGGCAGCTATGGATGCAGAGATGGCTTCCTGGAAGTCCACAGGCACCTACGTTGACGCGGTTCCCCCTCCTGGGGCGAACATCGTCAGTGGCATGTGGATCTTCAGGGTGAAGCGGCCGCCGGGCTCTCCACCTGTCTTCAAGGCACGGTACGTTGCTCGTGGCTTCAGTCAGCGGCAGGGAGTTGACTACTTTCAGACCTTCTCTCCCACCCCGAAGATGACCACTCTTCGGGTGCTGCTGCACATAGCCGCTCAGCGCGACTACGAGCTTCACTCTCTCGACTTCAGCACTGCGTTCCTGCAGGGTAGCCTGCACGAGGAGATCTGGCTTCGCCGTCCACCTGGCTTCACTGGGACTTTCCCTCCTGGCACCCAGTGGAGCCTCCGACGGCCAGTCTACGGTCTCCGCCAGGCACCGCGTGAGTGGCACGACACACTGAGGACTACGCTTGCGGCTCTTGGGTTTGCTCCTTCTACTGCTGACCCGTCGCTGTTTCTGCGCACCGACACTTCACTGCCGCCGTTCTACATCCTCGTGTACGTCGACGACTTGGTCTTTGCCACAGCGGACACTGCTGGACTCGCCTACGTGAAGTCCGAACTGCTGAAGAGACACACGTGCACAGACCTGGGTGAACTGCGCAGCTACCTTGGCTTGCAGATCACTCGGGACGGAGCACGCCGCACCATTACCTTGACTCAGTCACACATGGTGCAGCAGGTCCTTCAGCGCTTTGGCTTCACGTACTCCTCGCCTCAGGCCACTCCTCTGCCTACTCGCCACTCACTCTCAGCTCTGCCTTCGGATGAGTCCGTAGAGTCGAGTGGTCCGTATGCAGAGCTTGTTGGCTGCCTCATGTACCTGATGACCTGCACACGACCTGACCTTGCATACCCTCTGAGCATTCTTGCACGCTATGTTGCTCCTGGGAGACACAGACCAGAGCACATGGCTGCAGCGAAGAGGGTATTGCGCTACCTGTGCAGTACGTCGGGCATGGGGCTAGTGCTTGGAGGGCGGAGTCCAGTGGTCCTTACCGGCCACGCGGACGCTTCTTGGGCTGACGACCAGGCTACGCAGCGGTCGTCACAGGGTTACACCTTCAGCCTTGGTTCCGGCTCTGTCTCGTGGCGGTCTACTCGCTCGTCTTCGGTTCTCGGCTCCAGTTGTGAGGCTGAGATCTACGCCGGGGCCATGGCTGCACAGGAGCTTCGCTGGCTCACCTACCTGCTGACTGACCTTGGAGAGCCACCTCGTTCTCCTCCAGTGCTGTACGTAGACAACAAGGCCATGCTGGCCTTGTGTCGAGAGCAGCGCTTGGAGCACAGAACGAAGCACATTGCTCTCCGCTACTTCCTTGCTCGTGAGCTGCAGCAGCGTGGTCAGTTGCGACTTGCGTACGTGGCCTCTGAGGCCAACACTGCTGATGTGTTCACCAAGGCACTCGCGCCTTGTGACCATCAGCGCTTTTGCACCCAGCTGGGTCTTGTGCCTGTCTTGCCTCACTTGCTCTCCTCTTGACTTCACTTGTACTGTGACATATATATATACCTGCTCTTGCTTGTCTAGTTTTATATATATGTCTGTACTCCTGCATGTGAACTGGCCTCTGGCCCTGCTCTTGTGCTCGGACTGTGTGGTGACTTTGTGATCCACCCTGAGCTTGCTTTGCTTTGCTTGACTGGTCTTGTGACCCCTTGTTCTCCCCCACTTTGCCTATGGGGGTGTGTCAAACATTATATATGTTCTGCTTGTGTAGGCTACAGTGGGTTAGCCTATAGGGGGTACACAATTCTAGGGTTTCCTACTTGTACTCTTTTCACTGCTAGTTCATTCATTCCTGTTCGCTTATTCTCACAGGCTGCCTTGCCCTGCTCCGTGCTATTGCCCTGCGCGCGCGGATGCCCTGTCCTGCTCCGCGCTGTTGCCCTGCACGCGCAGCTGCCCTGCCCTGCTCCGCGCTGTTGCCCTGCACACGCGGCTGCCCTACCCTGCTCCGCGCTGTTGCCCTGCACGCACGGCTGCCCTGCCCTGCCCACACGTGTGAGCCCTGCCCCGTGCACCTGCCCCGCTCCGCGCTGTTGCCCTGGACGTGTGATTGCCGCCTTTGTTGCTGCTACTGCCCTTACTACTACTACTGCTTCTGTTCCTGCTGCTATGGCAACTCCCTGTCAAACATTATATATGTTGTGTCAGTTTAGGCTACAGTGGGTTAGCCTATAGGGGGTACACAATTCTAGGGTTAGGTACTTGTACTCATTTCACTATTAGTTCATTCATTCCTGTTCAGTGATTCCAACATGGTATAGAGCAAGTCCTTCCAAGGACCAAAATTCTCTAAGGGCCCACCACTACGTAACTACCTACCTACCTACCTACCTGTGCCCTAGGGCGCCTCGGCGTGTCACGCCCCTAGAGGCCCCTCTTGACGGCCCCGCGCTAGCCCCGTTCAGGCCCCGTCGGCCCCACGCCCGCTCTCCTTAGCGGCCCTGTTCAGGCCCCGTCGGCCCCTTTAAGGCCCCGTTCAGGCCCCGCGCTAGCCCCGTTCAGGCCCCGTCGGCCTCGTTTCAGGCCCAGTCCGCCCCGCACTAGCCCCTCTCAGGCCCCGTCGGCCCCGCGCTAGCCCCATTCAGGCACCGATTGGCCCAGCGCTAGACCCGTTCAGGCCCCGTCGGCCCCGTTTCAGGCCCCGTCGGCCCCGCGCTAGCCCCTTTCAGGCCCCGTCGGCCCCGTGCTAGCCCCGTTCAGGCCCCGTGGGCCCCGTGCTAGCCCCGTTAAGGCCCCGATCGGCCCCGCGCTAGCCCCGTTCAGGCCCCGTCGGCCCCGTTTTAGGCCCCGTCGGCCCCGTTTCAGGCCCCGTCGGCCCCGCGCTAGCCCGTTTCAGGCCCCGTCGGCCCCGTTTCAGGCCCCGTCGGCCCCGCGCTAGCCCCCTATCAGGCCCCGTCGGCCTCGTGCTAGCCCCGTCGGCCCCGCGCTCGCCCCGCTCAGGCCCCGATCGGCCCCGCGCTCGCCCCTCTAGGGCCCCAACCGGCCCCGTGCCGACCTCGCCGACCCGTGCCCACCGCTCCTAGAGGCCACGGGCGGCCCGTTCCCGCCGCAGCCCGCGACCGCACCGAGCTGCGTGACCCGAGCCGCGCGACCCGAGCCGCGCGCCCCGAGCCGAGCCGCGCGCCCCGAGCCAAGCCGCGCGACCCAGCCGAACCGCACGACCCGACCTGAACCGAGCCGCGCCGCCCTGCCCTCACTGGTTTGTCCTACCTACTTCTCCTACTGCTACTGCTGCTATTTCTACTGTTCCTATGGCTAGCCCACAGGTTCTCGTGTTTGATGCTGAGGGCCGCCCTGTGAAGTTTGACACCTGGCTCGATGACCTGCACCTCTACCTACAGCTCACAGCCAAGGATGACATCTCACTGTACCATCACGCCCTAGGCCATGTCACTGCCCCTGCTGCTATTGCTGACAGCACTGCTCGCTCACAGTGGCAGACTCGTGATGCCCACGCTCGCTTCGCAATTCGCAATTCCCTGCCGATAGACGAACGCGAGCACTTTGGTCAGCACAAGACTGCACACGCACTGTACACAGCTGTAGTTGCTCGCTACTCCTCACCTGCCTCTACCGCACTAGGCCGTCTCTCCCTCCCCTACCTGTTTCCCGACCTAGCTTCCTTGCACACAGTCGCTGACCTCATCACGCACCTCCGTACTAGTGAGGCCCGCTTCCGTGCCGCCATGCCTGCTGAGTTCCTTGCCACGCACCCCCCTCCACTCAGGCTCACTCTCTACAACCTAGTCACCCGCCTCCCTGACACACTGCGTGCTGTCAGGGACCACTTCCTAGCTCGTTGCCCCACTGAGCTCACCATTGCCCTCCTCGAGAAGGAGCTACTTGCAGCTGAGACTAGCATAGTTGCTGTAGGTGCCTCTCGTGGCGACCCCCGTACCCCGTTCTTTGAGGGGTGTTCTCCTTCCCCCCTTCTTCCCTCTGTCGCCTCTGCTGCTGCTGTCGACCTTCTCGGTGCTGAGAAGGTCGGCGCTGCGTCTGCCTCGAGCGGGCGCCGCGGCGGCAAGGGCAAAGGGGGCAAGGGTGGTGGCGGTGACGGCGGGGGAAGCGGCGGTGGGGGCGGTGGAGGCAGTGGGGGTGGTGGCTCGGCTGGAGGGGTGAGTGGTAGCGGTGGGGGTGGTGGCGGCAGCGGCGGGGGAGGTGGCAGGAGTGGAGGCGGCAGGGGAGGTGGCAGGAGTGGAGGCGGCGGTTGGGGTGGCGGTGGACAAGGCGGCGGCAAGGGTTGGGGTGGTCGAGGAGGTGGCAGCGGCGGTGGTGGCCGTGGAGGCGCTGGCGGTGGCCAGGGCCAGCAGCACACTCCTTCGCCCCAGGAGGTCCGTGAGTGGTACTCTCAGCACGGGGGTGGGGGTGGTCTTAGCTGCACATACGTCATTCGCACTGGTGACCGCACTGGTCAGCAGTGTGGATGACAGCACGCCACACAGCGCTGCTTCTCTCGTCTCGATGACGCTTGGTGTGTTCAGTTCCCTCAGGCCACTGAGCTGCCCCGCTGGCTTGATCTCCTGAAGAAGGGGATTGATATCTATGCTCTAGACTTTGATGCTATTCTATCTGCCATGTATGTGATGTCTACTAGTGGAGAGGGTGCTGAGTACTTGTGTGTGCCGCCCGACCCGGGCATTAGGGCCAGTGCGTCTGCCGCTCCAGGTACTCGTGTGTCGGCTACCCCAGGTGCTGGTGAGGCTGCTGCTCTAGGTGCTCGTGTGTCTCCCCCCCTTGGTACTGCGTCGACAGCAGCACTGCACACCTTCACACTGGACTCAGGTGCTTCTCGCTGCTTCTTTCGTGACCGCACTGCCCTTGAGCCGCTTGCTCGGCCAGTTGCTGTCTCCCTTGCTGACCCCTCTGGGGGTCCGGTCATTGCGACCTCTTCCACTGTCCGTCCCTGTCCTGCGGTCCCGTCGGGCACACTGTCAGGTCTCCACCTCCCCTCGTTCTCTACGAACTTGGTGGCAGGATGTGCGCTCCAGGACGGGGGTGTTCACTAGTTCACCCCTGCCTACGAGCGCGTGACACACTGCACGTGTGCTCATACGGGCCGTCACTTGGCTACCTTCACTCGGCAGCCGGGGTCGGACCTGAACACACTGACTACTGAGTCCCCTCAGGTTGCTGCGTCTGCGTCCACGTCCGCGTCAGGTCAGCTGTCCGCCCCCTGCTCGTGTCGCTCTCTGGCACACGAGACTGTCCTCTGGCACCACCGCCTTGGCCACCCGTCTATGCAGCGGCTTCGTGCCATGCACTCCCGGTACCTTGTCTCTGGCCTGCCCACAGTCCTTCCTCCCCTCCCACCCTCACCTGCTCCTACCTGTCTCCCCTGTGTCGAGGGACGGCAGCGCGCCGCTCCTCACTCCTCCTCGTTTCCCCCGACGACTGCTCCCTTGCAGACGCTCCACATGGACGTGTGGGGCCCAGCCCGCGTCCATGGTCAGGGTCAGGAGAGGTACTTCCTGATAGTTGTTGACGACACCTCGGTCTTCCCCTTGCGCACCAAGGGTGAGGTCCCTGATGTCTTGATCCCTTGGATCCGCAGAGCTCGTCTCCAGCTCAGCGAGCGTTTTCACTCGGACTTTCCTGTCCTACGCTTGCACTCTGACAGAGGTGGTGAGTTCTTTTCCGACCTCTTGGCAGCCTACTGTGCTGAGCACGCCATTGAGCAGTCGTTCACGCTTCCGGCCTCTCCACAGGAGAATGGGGTTGCGGAGCGCCGCATTGGCCTGGTCATGGAGGTCGCCCGTACCTCCTTAATCCATGCGGCTGCCCCCCACTTTATGTGGCCGTTTGGAGTCCGGTACGCTGCGCATCAGCTCAACCTCTGGCCCCGTGTCTCCTTGCCGGAGACCTTGCCCACGCTGCTGTGGACGGGGGAGGTTGGCGATGCATCACGTTTCCGGGTGTGGGGGTCTCGAGCTTTTGTCCGCGATACGTCTGCGGACAAGCTCTCCTCCCATGCTATTCCCTGCGTCTTCCTCGGCTTTGTCCCGGACGCGTCTGGTTGGCAGTTTTACCACGCCACCTCGCGCCGAGTCTTGCCCTCCCAGGACGTCACTTTTGACGAGTCCGTCCCCTACTACCGTCTCTTCCCCTACCGCACTGCCCCGCTCCCCCCCCCGCCTCTCTTCCTCACGCCAGGTGCTGCTGTTGCAGACCCCCTCCCCCCTCAGGGTGCCGCTCCCTCAGGTGTGTCTCGGGTAGACCCGGTTGAGCCTGTTGAGGTAGCTGTCGACTCTCGTCCTGCTGGGGGTGCTGAGCCTGGGGGTGTGGAGCCCGGGGGTGTGGAACCTGCGGGTGTGGAGCCTAGGGGTGTGGAGCCTAGGGGTGTGGAGCTTGGGGGTGTGGAGCTTGGGGGTGCTGAGCTTGGGGGTGTGGAGCCTTGTGGTGCTGAGCTACAGAGTCCGGAGTCTGGGGGTTCTAGGTCTGGAGGTACTGGGCCTGGGAGTCCTACACCTGAAGGAGCCCTCTCCTCGGAGCAGCTGCATACGTGGTACTTAGAGTACTGCAGCCTACGGAGAGGTACCGCTCGAGCGGGACGTACTGCTGGGACTGGTGCTAGTGCTTCTTCTCCCATTAGGGAGCTCCCCTCCCGCGAGCAAATCCGTGAGTGGTACGAGCGGCGCTGCACTCTTCGGAGTGGCGTGCCTCGTGTTGCGGACCCCGCTGCCGTTGGAGCTGCTGCTGGTGATGAGGACCCGGGTGTTGGAGCCGCCGCTGGTGCTGCGGACCCGGGTGTTGGAGCTGCTACTAGTATTGAGGACCCGGGCGTTGGAGCTGCTGCTGGTGCTGAGGACCCGGGCGTTGGAGCTGCTGCTCGTGCTGAGGACCCGGGCGTTGGAGCTGCCCCTGGTGCTGCAGACCCGGGCGTTGGAGCTGCTGCTGGTGCTGAGGACCCGGCGTTGCAGCTGCTGCTGGTGCAGAGGACCCGGGCGTTGGAGCTGCCGCTGGTGCTGCAGACCCGGGCGTTGGAGCTGCCGCTGGTGCTGAGGACCCGGGTGTTGGAGTTGCCGCTGGTGCTGCGGACCCTGGTACGGGTGTCCCTGCTGACTCTGGTTTCGCTGCACGGTCCCGGCCGTACTTCGCTCCACTCCTTCAGCAGGTTCTTGGTCAGCTCCCTCCTCCTTGTCCTCCTCCCTCCTTCGCATGTCCTCCGTCTGTCCAGCTGCAGTCGCAGTTACCGTCTGCCTCCTCTCTCTCTGGTCCTGCTCCTTACACTGGTCCGACTGGAGGTCTTACTGAGGGTCGTGAGCCTGAGTCTCGTCCTGCGTCGCCTGAGTCTCGTCCTGAGTGGCCTGTCCGCACTGCTCTCTCTAGTAGTCAAGCCCAGCGTCAGCGTCTTCCTGCTGTCCCAGGCACTCACCGGATGGCGCTTCGTCCGTCCACTGCTCCACAGCGTGTCCCACTGCCGTCTCCTCCTGCTTCCTCTCTTCCTGCTCTTGCTGACCCTGGGTCAGACTCTCTTCGTGCTACCAGTCCTACTGTCACGCGTCTACTGGCTACTGTTGTCACTGACCCTTCCTTTGAGTCTGCTGCTGCCTCTGCCTTAGTTGCCGAGCTTGTCGACTTTGCTGCTCGCTCTCGTCTAGACTACGCTGCTAGCCTAGTTGCTAAGTCTGAGTCTGTCTGTCCTCCGTCCGTCAAGGGTGAGTGTGCTCTTGGCACTGACGTCCTTGAGGAAAGGCAGGAGGAGTTTGAGTGCTTTGCTGCCGCTTTGCCCCATCTCGTGTCCATGCTTGTTGCCCCTCAGGGAGACCCGGATGCACCAGACATCCCGACCCCACGCTCTTACGCAGAGGCGATGGCCGGTCCCTACTCCTCTCAGTGGCAGTCAGCCATGGACACAGAGATGGCTTCCTGGAAGTCCACAGGCACCTACGTCGAGGAGGTTCCCCCGCCTGCGGCGAACATCGTCAGTGGCATGTGGATTTTCAGGGTGAAGCGGCCGCCGGGCTCTCCGCCTGTCTTCAAGGCGCATTACGTTGCACGAGACTTCAGTCAGCGAGAGGGAGTTGACTTCTTCCAGACCTTCTCCCCGACCCCGAAGATGACCACTCTTCAGGTTCTGCTGCACATAGCCGCTCAGCGTGACTACGAGCTCCACTCGCTTGACTTCAGCACTGCTTTCCTGCAGGGCAGCCTACACGAGGAGATCTGGCTGCGCCGTCCACCTGGCTTCACTGGGTCGTTCCCTCCTGGTACCCAGTGGGGCCTCCGACGGCCAGTCTACGGTCTCCGCCAGGCGCCTCGTGAGTGGCACAACACACTGAGGACTACGCTTGCGGCTCTTGGGTTCGCGCCTTCTACTGCTGACCCGTCGCTGTTTCTACGCACCGACACCTCACTGGCGTCGTTCTACGTCCTTGTGTACGTCGACGACCTGGTCTTTGCTACTGCTGACACTGTGGCACTCGCCCACGTGAAGTCGGAGCTGCAGAAGAGACACACGTGCACAGACCTGGGTGAACTGACAAGCTATCTTGGCTTGCGGATCACCCGGGACAGAGCACTCTGCTCCATCACCTTGACTCAGTCACACATGGTGCAGCAGGTCCTTCAGCGCTTCCGCTTCACGTACTCCTCGCCTCAGCCCACTCCTCTGCCTACCGGTCACTCGCTCTCAGCTCTACCTTCGGATGAGTCTGTAGAGCTGAGTGGTCCGGATCTAGAGCTTGTGGGTTGCCTCATGTACCTGATGACCTGCACTCGACCAGACCTTGCATACCCTCTCAGCATTCTTGCACGCTATGTCGCTCCCGGCCGTCATCGGAAGGAGCACATGGATGCAGCTAAGAGGGTGTTGCGCTACTTGTGCAGTACATCGGGCATGGGGCTAGTGCTTAGAGGGCGAGTCCCAGTTGTTCTCACTGGGCACTCAGACGCTTCTTGGGGAGACGACCAGGCTACTCAGCGATCGTCTCAGGGTTACTCCTTCAGTCTTGGCTTTGGTTCTCTTTCTTGGCGTTCTACTCGCTCTTCTTCTGTTCTCAGCTCTTGTTGTGAGGCTGAGATCTACGCCACAGCCATGGCGGCCCAGGAGCTACGCTGCCTCACCTACTTGCTGACCGACCTTGGAGAGCAGCCTCGTTCTCCTCCAGTGCTGTACGTCGACAACAAGGCAGCCATTGCCTTGTGTGAGGAGCACAGACTGTAGCAGAGAACGAAGCACATTGCTCTGCGTTACTTTCTTGCTCGAGAGTTGCAGTAGCGTGGTCAGCTTCGCCTGCGTTACGTGGCCTCTGAGGCCAACACTGCTGATGTGTTCACCAAGGCGCTTCAGCCTTGTGACCATCAGCGCTTTTGCACTCTTCTAGGCCTTGTGCCTACTGGACCTTACTTGCTTACTTCTTGAGTCTGTTTGTACTGTGATCTCTATATATACACCTGCATGTTTACTCTTGCTAGGTTGTGATCATTGTACCTTTTGCTCTATTCTAAACCTGCATGTGAACTGGTCTTGTGACCACTTGCTTGTGCTCGGAATTTGTGTGGTATCCTTGAGATCCACCCTGAGCTTGTTTTGCCTTGCTTTGCCTTGACTGGTCTTGTGACCCCTAGTTCTCCCCACTTCGCCTATGGGGGTGTGTCAAACATTATATATGTTGTGTTAGTTTAGGCTACAATGGGTTAGCCTTTAGGGGGTACACAATTCTGGGGTTAGGTACTTGTACTCATTTCACTGTTAGTTCATTCATTCCTGTTCAGTGATTCCAACACTCCCACTGTTCTAGCCTTTGAGGCACTGGGGCAACCTTTAGAGTTTGACTCCTGGCTCGAGGGGCTACACCTGTACCTCTAGAGTGTTACCCGGGACAACGTCTCCCTGTTCTAGCACACGTCGGGGTCCCTTCCGGCCCTAGAGGCTCCTGCTAAGCTTGCTGCTGACGCTAAGGAGGAGGAGCAGACGCAATTCCGCGGAGCTCACCTTGCCTACCACCGGTGGATGGCGCGAGACGCTGCTGCCACATTTGCAGTCCGCCTTCACCTCTCGTTCGACCAGAAAGCCTCGTTCCCCAGGAGCCACGTGCCGTCGGCCCATGCTCTGAATTCCGCTATGGTTAGGCGCTACTCCCCCCCCTCTCCTTCCATCCTAGGCTATCTTGCGCTGCCTTTTACCTTCCCTGCGCTGTTAGACTTCGCCTCTATAGCTGTCGAGGGTGGTGGTAGTGGAGCTGGCGTGTGTGGCAGGGGCGGGCAGCCGTAGTTGGAGTCCTCGTGTGTCGTAACTTGTGCGCCTGCTAGCACAGGTGCAGTTCCTGCGGAGGCGTTGCTCTTGGTCTCTAACTCCTCTGGCTCGACTGAGGGGGGTGACCCTGCTGCTGCCGACTCAGCAACCTCTTGCCGCTCGCCGCGCTTGGAGACACCTCTAGGTTTTCTGCCTCGAACGTCTTCTTCCTCTGCAGCCTGTCGTTGTGGACTTTGGGGGCCCTGGTGCTGTTGGGGGTGGTGATGCTGAGGGTGCTAGTTCTGGGGGTGTTGACTCTGGGGGTGCTCGGAGTCTTCTATTGCAAGACTAGCTGAACTGGTAACCGGGTTTAAGGAGGGCCTAGGCTTAGTAGCCTAGGCCAAGCAAGTGCCGAGGTCAAGGCCAAAGGAGTGTCGAGAGAATGTTGACCAAACAAAGTTAGCTTCACTAAAAGCAAAGCATACAAGATTTAGTCGAGAAACTATGAAACAAGAGGTGCACCACCAACTGAAAGAACAATAACTACAGTAACTACAGCAAACAGGATATATCTTAAATAACTTTGACACACCCCCTTAGCCTGCTTGCAGTAGGAACTAGTGTAGTCAACACGCCCTGAAGGGGTATAGCTGGCGCAGTGGAAGACGCCAGAGAGGAAAGTGAGGGGGAGGAGGCAAGAGAGAGAGAGAGAGAGAGAGAGAGAGAGAGAGAGAGAGAGAGAGAGAGAGAGAGAGAGAGAGAGAGAGAGAGAGAGGTATGCTGCAACTCCTCCGCTGCCGCCACTGCCGCCGTCTGCTCCGCTGGCTGCATTGCCCCGATCTGCACCTCTTGCTGCACCAGAGTCACGTGAAGCTGGTCTAGCACGTACGACAATAGCGTCAAACAAGTCCCCACGTGCATCACGCGCTGCTCGACGAGAGTTGGAGGCTGACCAGGAACCACGGCCTGAGGGGGCAGCGGGGCAGGAGGCGTCACTGGAACCCATGGGTGCTGCGCAGGGAGGCCTTGAAATGAGTATTGATGGAATGACGAGGGGCCCGACACAGACTGAGGGACCTGAGCGGGCGGAGAAGGGGACGGAGGATCATGGTACACCGAGGAGCGATGTTGCTGCGGATGGAGGGGCAAAGGAAACCGACGGAGCGGAGATTGAGCTGGAGGCGGCTGCGCCGCCCGCGGTGGCGGCTGGCGGGGAGTCTGGAGTCGCGGCTGCTGGAGTACCTGCGGTCCTAGTGTCCGCTGGTGCCTCTGCCGCTGCCTTTGGCGCCGGCTCAGTTTCGCCCTCTGCCACCCCGCGGGCTGCACAGGCGGAGGCTGAGGGGATGAGGCTGGGCGCAAGTCCGGAACAGACTGCGGAGGCGGCGCTATCTGCGTCACCGGCGCCGGTGACGCCGGCCGCGCTGGCGGCGGCGGTGTTTGCTGCGACTGGGGTGCAAGGCGACGCCCCAACGGTGGAAGGCGCGACGACTGCCGCTGCGAACGTCGGAATGCCTGCTGCTGACGCGGCCTCAAGGAGGCAGGGGCACGTCCAGGCTGAGGGAGAGACTCCGAGGCCCCCGAACGGCGCTGCCTCCGGCGCTGCACGAGTGACGTCGACGAGGAAGCCGCGGGCCCAGCCAGCGCCGAGACGGCTTGGAGCAGGGCTGGGACCTGGCTCCCCGGGACCCCTCCTGGGCTGGCTTCTGCAAGGGCAACTGCCATCAGAGCGAGTGCATCGGTCGTCATCTGCGCACACGCAAGAGGAACGAGGGGTCTCTGGGCTCAATGAGGCGACAACAGAGGCAACAGCAACCTGTGTGGCAGAGCAGCCGGCGCCAAACCAGAACAGCGGACCACACACGCACTCACCGTCAAGCCCAGTAGCCCCAACCGCGACGGCCGTCGCCACTCGTCGCTCAGCTCGTTTGGGTGCTGTCACATGGGGCCCACCAAGGGGAGGTAGATCGCCTTGGATGCCGGCGGGGAGAGCGGGACTAGCGGCGACGCCCCAGCCAGCACTGGCGGCGATCCGGGGTTTCCGCGATATGGATCGCGGGAGACGAGGGGGAAGGCGCGGGGGTGTTGCTCGCTTAGGGGGAGCGGAGATCCAGGCACGAACAGGCCCTTGGCGGGAACGCCATGACCGCCCAGAGGTTCTGGAAGCCCCAGCCAATGGGGTCGATGCTGAGCCTGCTGAGGACATGGGAGACCCTGAGTTTATGTATGGAGAGGAGGCGGGCCCGGAGTCCGAAGAGGTGTCTATGGTTAACGAGGAGGATTTGGGAAGAGGCCGGAATCGAGTGCGAGGGACGGGAGAGGGAGTGGCCAGGGCGACATCCCAGGCTAAAGGAGTATCTTTGCCAACAACCACAGTAACCAACGAAGTGAAATCGCCGGCCACCCTGGCAGAGGATGACGCCATCTGGCAAATGGCGGGCACATGGTCTATGGATCTCCTTCAACGGATGGACCAACCCTTCCTAGTCAGACGCCTACCACCCCAAGTGCTGGACAAATTCTGTTTATGTCTCCTCGCACCTCTCCTGCGGCTGTCGACGAACCCAGAATGCCCAGGAGCTTGGGCGATCCTACTATACCTCCCGAGGCTAACACTTCGCCCCCCACCAGAGCCTGTCACTGGAAGTCGGTGGGCAACAATTGAGGCTCGGTTACACCAGTTCCAGTTGGGAGAGTGGGATGGGTTGTTCGAGGCAGCCTGCACTATCCCCGACACAAGGGGCCCGCTAAGGCATCAAGACGATGACGAAGGGGTTTGCGCAAGAGCGGAGGGTTTGGTTAAAAAAGGTAACATTTCGAAGGCGGTTGCGGCGTTACGCACAGGCCCCCTCGTCGAACCGAGCTCGGCGACCCTGGCTGCCCTACGGGCGAAACACCCACCGACAAGCGCCCCAACACCAGCATGGGTTACCGGGATCACTGACTCTGAGCTCCGTATCCCACTCGAGACTCTCCGCGAAATCCTCGCGAAATGCCCGAATGGGGTAGGGGCAGGGCTCTCAGGCAGCTGTTTCGAACACCTACGAGACCCAGCCCTAGCGAACGAGGAGATCCTCCTGTTGCTGACGAACGTGGTAAATCGCCTCGCCGGGTCTTTCCAGAGTCAATCAGTCCGCGACCTCCTACTCCCCTCTCGGCTCATAGCCTTGGAAAAGCCTGGGGGAGGAGTTAGACCAATCGCAATAGGCGAGGCGTTGCTCCGCGTAGTGGCTAAAGCGGCGCTGCACAGTTTGGGTCCGAAAATCCGGCAATTTTTCCTACCCGTACAGTTCGGCGTGGCGGTTCCTGGGGGAGCGGAGTGTATTATCCACGCGGTTCGTTCTCTCCTTAAGGACGACGAGACCCGCGTAGCTCTACAGCTCGATGTGGAAAACGCATTTAACAGCGTAGAACGCGCGTCATTCCTCTCCGCCCTCCAGTGGTCTCCTCTCAACACGCTGCTCCCGCTTGTCAAGAACCTCTACGATGGCTCCTCGCGGCTTCTTGTGGACCCCCATCTGGAAGTAGAGCACATCGTAAGCTCCAGAGGTGTCCGCCAAGGGGATCCGCTGGGGCCTCTCCTTTTTGCAGCAGCAATCGAGCCGACACTACTCAGCGTGGCCACGAGAATACCGGAGGTGGCAATAGTAGCGTATGCCGACGACATCACCATCGTCGGACCTCGCGAGGCGGCGTGCGTGGCTTTTAACACAGTAGTCACGGAGCTGGCTTCATGCGGATTACGCTGCAACCTTACCAAGTCCGCGGCGTGGTGGGCATTGTGGGAGGAAGGAGGGGATGATCTGCCACACGGTCTTCCTGTCCACCCAGGCGGCTTGAAGGTGCTGGGCAGCCCGGTTGGCGGCAACACCTTCTGCACCGACCAGGTCCGCGGGACGCTAGCGGAGGTGGCGGCGCCGCTACATCTCGTCGCCCAACTCAACCCACCGCACGCCCTACTCATGCTATCTCGGAGCATCTCCCGCCGCATCTCGTACCTCCTACGCACAACACCAGCGGATGCACTGGCCCGTGCGGAGTGGCGAGAATGGAGCGAGGCACTGGTTGGAGCCGGGCTCGCGGCGTCAAAGCTTCGGATCCCGCCAAGTGAGCTGGAGCAGAGTCTGTTGTGGCGCCAAGCCACGCTCCCGGTGCGGCTAGGAGGTCTGGGAATCATTGACCCCATCTCCGAAGCCCCAGCAGCGTACCTAGCTTCAACTGCAGCGGCGCACCTTCTCCTGCAGCAGCTGAACCTGTCGCCAGATTACCTTCTCCACAAGGCCGGGAAACTCCTCTCCCCGACATGGACCCCACCGCCCTCCCGGGCCAACCCGCTGGCATCGCTTGAGACCAGGCTCCCAGCACAGGCTGCAGCGGTCCTCCGCAGCTATAGGGAGAACCCGAAAGGCATGGGCAACCTGCAGCTAGGCCTGTCTAAGGCCATTAACCACACGCGGGCGGAAGAGCTGCTAGCAGATACGGTTACAGATAGGCCGGGGGCAGACAGGGGCCATGCAATTTGGCTAATTAGCTTGAAAGGAGTGGGAGCAGGTGACTGGCTCCATGCAGTGCCAACGAGGGCTGACCTCTCAATCTCCCCTGGTCAGTTCTCCATGGCACTGGGCCTGCGCCTTGGCATGGAGTTACCGGTAGCGGAGGTTTGCCCCTGCAGGAGATCCAACTCCTCTACGGCTGACAAGAGCCTGCCGAACCATCTGCTCCGTTGTGCCGACGGCGGGGATGCGGTGCGCACCCACAACGCCCTGGTTTTTGCAGCCCTCCGCATGGCACAGGAAGCAGGGTATAGGACCTTCCACGAGACGACTGCCTTCTCTCCCCCTGTAGCGAGTAAGCGAGCAGACCTCGCCGTTCGGGACCCGGAATCAGGGGAGACCTGGGCGACAGACGTGACAGTCACGGACCCGGTCCTGCAGAGGAGGGACCTGAGGGCACGGAAGCCGCCAGGATGGGCAGCGGAGGAGGCGTCGCAGACAAAACATCGGCTCTACGCAGGGCGCCCTGGATACGTCGGCTTCTTTGGTTTGGCAGTTGAGACCTATGGGGCCCTGGCAGCCGACACCCAGCAGTTCCTCCGTATGCTAGCCAACTATGCGGCACGGAAGAAATACCGCCAGGGGCGCCTCACCACCACTGCCGCCCGCCTTAATGCACACTACAGGCAGCGGTGGTCGGTCATGCTTCAGCGCAGCCAGGCGACTTCACTACTATCTAAGTCGAACAGGGCGGCCGAGGCGGCATTCCCACAGGCGCCGGCAGACCCCTGGGCCCCCCGGCTGGGGGACCTCTGGCAAATGCAGGAGGATGAGTACGAGGAGCGTCAAGCCCCTGCCAGAACGGCTTAGAGGGTGGGAGTGGGAGTGGGAGTAGGGACAGGGTGAGAGTGAGGAAAGGAATACAAAGGTTGGGAGGCTTCAGGGGGGGCAGGGAAATGGCAGGTGCCTCAGGGAAGGTGCGAGGAAGCTGCGGGTTGAGGAATGATAAAGGGAGGTCTTATGATAGGGGAGGAACAAGGGATAGGTGGAATATGGAGCTCTCGGGGACTTGTGCTGCTGTGGACCGAGCTGCTCTGAGAGCTAGGTGATCTTTGTGTTTTGGCTGGATGGGGTTGCTGAGCTTGCTTGCTTGTTTTTTCCTAGCTTCCTGGTTGTTTTCATGACTTCGACAAGCTAGTCACCACCACTTGCCATGCCTGTACCTTGTGACCCATATCAATATATGACTGCTTGAGAGAGAGAGAGAGAGAGAGAGAGAGAGAGAGAGAGAGAGAGAGAGAGAGAGAGAGAGAGAGAGAGAGAGAGAGAAGAGAGGAGAGGAGATAAGAACAAAGGAGGAGGAGATTGAGGGATGAGAGGAGGTGGGGGGGGTGGCTGCAGCGTTTTATCTTACTAACCCCCTTTTACGAAGAGGGGGTTGAGTGGGGGATGAAGAGAGGAGGTGGGGGGGTGGCCGCAGCATCCCCTCTTACTAACCCCCACATCCCCACCCCCAATCAACCAACCCCCTTTAACCTCACCCCCCATTTCAAACGCCCCCTCGAACCACACTCCCTCCCCCCTTTTCTTCCTCCATACCCCTCCCCACCTACGATGATCCCTGTACAGTCCTTCACAGGTGGGGCTGCTGGTCACAAGTGGGGCTGCTGGTCACGGGTGGGGCTGCTGGTCACGGGTGGGGCTGCTGGTCACGGGTGGGGCTGCTGGTCACAGGTGGGGCTGCTGGTCATAGGTGGGGCTGCTGGTTACAGGTGGGGCTGCTGGTCACAGGTGGGGCTGCTGGTCACAGGTGGGGCTGCTGGACACAGGTGGGGCTGCTGGTCACAGTTGGGGCTGCTGGTCCTGGTGTGACGGTGCTGGTGCTGGTGACTGGCTGCGGTGCTGGTGCCTGGTGCTGGTGTGATGGCGCTGGTGCTGGTGCCTGGTGCTGGCGTGACGGCGCTGGTGCCGGTGCTGGTGCTGGTGACTGGCTACAGAGCTGGTGCCTGGTGCTGGCGTGACGGCGGTGGTGCTGGTGCTGGTGATTGGCTGTGCTTCTGGTGCCTGGTGCTGGCGTGACGGCGCTGGTGCTGGTGCTTGGTGCTGGCGTGATGGCGCTGGTGCCGGTGTTGGTGCTGGTGACTGGCTGCGGTGCTGGTGCCTGGTGCTGGCGTGACGGCGCTGGTGTTGGTGCCTGGTGCTGGCGTGACGGGGCTGGTGCTGGTGACTGGCTGCGGTGCTGGTGACTGGCTGCGGTGCTGGTGCATGGTGCTGGCATGATGGCGCTGGTGCCGGTGCTGGTGTTGGTGACTGGCGGCGGTGCTGGTGCCTGGTGCTGGCGTGACGGCGCTGGTGCTGGTGCCTAGTGCTGGCATGACGGCGCTGGTGTTCTGCCGCCACTCCCTTCCCCATTTTCCTCTCTTCCCCACAGCATTCCGCCGCCACTCCCTTCCCCCTTTCCCTCTCCCCCCCACAGCGTTCCGCCGCCAATTCCTTCCCCTCCTCCCTCTCCCACCCACAGCGACCCCCGCTGCACACGCGAACAGTCGCGACGGGAAGGGAGGGTGGGGGTGACAGGCAAGGGGCCGGGGGAATGCGATGGGTAGAGCGAGGAGTCAGGAGGGAAGAAAACGGGACGGGGGGGGAGAAGGGCCGCGACGACCACCACAGACGCCGTCCCCTTCATTCCTGATGCCCCCCCCCCCCTACCCCCCTCCCCCCCCCCCCTCCCCCTTCCCCACTCTCGCGCAAACTCGGCAGCAGGCGCAGGCGTGGGCAGAGGTGGTGACGGGGGTAAACGTGACAGGCTGACGACGAGGGAAACGCGACGGGCTGGCGACGGGCAGGTGACAAGGGAAAAAATGACGAGCTGTCGATAAGGGAAACGTGGCCGGCTCGCCGCCGCGCCCGTCGCAGCGAGCACCGTGCCATGAATGGGTGGGCCCATTAACTTAGGACAGGATTTTAATAGCTCAATAGCATGTTACAAGACTAACTGAACTAGTAACCGGGTTTAAGGAGGGCCTAGGCTTAGTAGCCTAGGCCAAGCAAGTGCCGAGGTCAAGGCCAAGGGAGTGTCGAAAGAATGTTGACCAAACAAAGTTAGCTTCACCAAAAGCAAAGCATACAAGATATGGTCAAGAAACTAGAAAACAAGAGGTGCACAACCAACTGCAAAGAACAATAACTGCACTAACTACAGCAAGCAGGATATATCTTAAATAACTTTGACATCTTCTTCTTGGTGGACTTGGTGGTACTGGTATTGGAAGCGCTGAATTTGGTGGTGCGTTGTAGTCGTTGCCATGGCGGCCTATCGTCTTGGAGCAGCCGTTGTTGTCGCTACATGAGCCGGCGCCCACTTGTACTACTCCTCTTTTGATTCCGCCGCCTGACCTGTCTCGGCCACTGTTGCCGCCTGACTCCCTTTTGCCTGCTCCTGCTAGATACTCCCCATTGCGCGTCTCCCTGACTGGGCCTCGGGTGTATGTGTCTTGTGCCGCCTCCCCCTCTATCTCTCGTGTTACTCGGGAGCCTGTTGTCCTGCCGTTACTTCCCCCGTCGTCACTTTCTGCTGTTCCAGGCCCTATGTCTGCCCTTGCTCGTGTCGCTTGCCCGACAATTCCTAGTTGTCTAGACGTGCTTGTGACTGCACCTGCCGCTTTGACAGCTGCTGCTTCTGCCTTCGTAGCTGAGCTCACTGGTTTTGCCGCTACTTGCCATCGTGCATACCTTACTGGTCTCGTCTCTGTCTTTTCGTGTCCTCCGTCCGTTGGGGGTGAGTTTTCCCTTGGCTGTGACGTCCTTGAGGACACGCAGTCCGAGGTGGAGTGCCATCCTGCGCACTGGCGGGCTGCCAGGAGGGTGCTGCACTACTTGGTCTGGCTCGCGAGAAAAACATAGCACCTTGCTCTTCGTTCCATTGCCGTGCAAATATTGCAGCAACGTTCCTAGCTTCGCCTTTTGTACGTGGCCACACCGGCCAACACTGCTTGTATCTTGATCTTGCCTTGTAGTTTGATACATAAACATGCATGTCTCGGGTTGCTAGGTTGTAATCGTTGTACTGCTTGTTCAGTTATAAAACTGCATGTGAACTGGCCTTGTGACCGCTTGCCTGTGCTCAGAATGCGTGGTGATGTTGAGATCCACCATGAGCTTTGCTTTGCTTTGTTCTCTTGCTTGACTGGTCTTGTGACCGTTGGTTGTTCTTGCTATCCCCCACTTTGCCTATGGGGGTGTGTCAAACTATGTTTCAATGTTTGTAGGCTATAGTGGGGTAGCTTATATAGGGTATAACCTTTTTAGGGTTGCATACTTGTATCTCCCTGCAGCTAGTCACAATCCATTATAGCCTAGTCTTCTGACACACTGGCACCAGTAGCAAGCAGCACACAAGCGACACCGGACGGCGCAGCGGCGGGGGCGAGCGGCGCTCAGGCGGTTCCGGGCTAGCAGGGGGCGGTGCACAGTTGGCACCGGGCGGCCGCGGGCAGCGCACAGGCAGCCGCGACAGGAGGGGGTGCAGTGGCAGGGAAGCGAGTGGCAGGGCAAAGTGCATTGCGCGGTAGCGGTGGTGTGGCAGGGCAGCTCGTGGCGGCAACGCGTAGCGGCAGGGCAGCGCGTGCGACAGCGCAGCGCGCTGCAGCGGCAGGGCAGCGCGCAGTGCGTGCTTAGTTGTGCCTCACGCGCGAAAGAGCAGTGCGGCTGGCGGCGGCACAACAGCGCACGAGCGGCAGTAGGGCAGGGTAGCGCACGCTTGGCAGCAGAGCAGAGTTTGCGCGCTCCGCAGCAGGGCAAGGTGCAACAATAGAGCAGAGCAGTGCACGACAACGGCTCATAGCAGTGTGCACAGCAGCACGTAGCTCAAGAGCAGCGCATAGCAGCACGCAGTAGCGCAATAGGGTAGTAGTAGGGACGTCGACGAACGGACCTAACCTACTTGATGATACCATGTTAGAAACTAGCAAAATGCAGTTCACTAGCAAGGAGGGGGTACAAGTACAAACCCAAAAAAAGTCATACCCCTTGGAGAGGGCTCCACTACAATCTAAAAGAATAGATTTAGTTTGACATTGTACGTGATGTGCAGGGTTAAAGCAAGGTAAAAGAAAGTCGATTCTTTACACTACCCCCTTCCTCAAGGCGACCCTTTGTACGAAAGAGCGTTGACGCCAATGCGTTCGGATAGGGGGTAAAGATAGGGTGATTCTCCAATTTGTCTAGGGACACTTAGTGCTGATTTGAAGTTACTCGCTATCTTGGGAGTAACTTCACCAAGATGTCAGACCTTTTACAAAGCCGAGAAAATGGAGGCTCCTGAGGGTACAGTTGGGGGGAGATAACGATTAGCGTTATGTTATGTGATTATATTTCCTTCTTTAATTGCCTGTGCTGATGCTCTTGATGGCCAACCTAAGTTCGGGGTGTCGAGGAGAATGGAGACTCCTGAGGGTATAGTTGGGGGGAGATAACGATTAGCGTTACGCTATGTGATGATACTTCATTCTTAAATTGCCTGCGCTGAGCAGGACCGGGGAGCTTGCAAAACTCCAATGAACTGTTGCGCCCGTGAATCGAGTTTGTCAGGGTTCGTCGTAACGGGTAATGTGGGTTCTTGACTGTAATTAGGGTGGAAAGGTGATTGGTGGGTAGTGGCGCATGCCACGTTGTTCTATGCGAATTCGATGAATGGTATCTACTGTTCCCAGGCCATTAAATCGCCCCATGTAGCGTGGATCTGCTGCTCCATACCACCATCGCCCAGATAAAAGAGAAGACATGGGTGTCTTTAATTGGAGTAGATTCTTATAAATGGGTGTTAAGATACCCATGTGTGTTACGAGCTTAGACATATGTCTTATATAAATGGTATAAAAAATCAGGGATTATATTATAAAAAGGAGGGGGGTCCTAAAAGGTTTTTATGCATGTGCAGGGTAAAGTCGTCATACAATGATCTCTGCCATTTCCATATGCACTAGCAGAAGAGGGCTTCTGCACATGGCCCGTTTTTCAAATTTACTACTCTGATTTTTGGGGTTCTTTTTCACGCAACCCAGGTTTTCAGGTTTGGGTCAAATTCCTACCCTGATTCGTCAGTATAACCCTATTATAAAACTTAAACACCCTGAACCATCAGTGTAACGTTTTGCTCTACCCTGACACTTAGGTTGTAGGTTGTTGTTGATGCTTTAAAAAAAAAAACATATAATAGCGATGCACGTTCAATGGAAGGGGGAGGACACCAACACCACAACACAACCATACTCGCTATTGTCTTCCTCACTCTTGGACGAAGCCTCCAACTTCCTTTTCCCATGTCCTGTCAAAGGTCGCACTATTGCAGGTGATTTTGCTGGTCACAGCTGCTTCTGCCTGCGCCAGATGTCCACCACATTTGGCCAGTTGGGGTCGTAATCGAGATGTGGATCACCATCAACTCATTCAGGCGTGCATCACCAAGCGACGTTCTGTTCCACGTTTTGATCACGTTCTACTGATAAAAGCCATGTCCACACTCCACAGTACTCAACGGCAGAACCAACAGTGCCTGCCACATGGTCATCAACTTCGGATAGGTGCGTGGCCAGTCCTTTGTCTTGAGCATGCTGTGAAGTCCCTGATGTTGATCGTTGTCCTTGTGGTGATTCTTCGTGATGTGGCATAACTCAGCTACTCGTTGGTTGAAACCTGCGCATAGTGTACATTGATATACATTATGGACGAAACTGTTATCACGAGGTTCAGGCTATGGATTCGTTAGTGTAAGCAAGTAAAAGAAGGTTCATTTCTGGTTATACAAAAGTCATACCGGGAAGTTGAGTGCCGAAGGTGTGTCGTTCTGCTCTAGCCACTCCGCGCCTCTTCGCTCTCTGTGCTTGGTTTATTCGGCCACATGTCCACCTTGTATAGCTTTGTGATGCCCATTTTCTTGAGGCGACATATGCGGCTCGACAGATTTCATGCGGTCTCCTTGGCGAACTCGGTGCAGAGTTTTTCGCGCTCGCCAATCGAGTCGCTGAACTTATGACCTGCCTGCGACGCCTCGCTAGGACTAATGGTGTGCGAAACTGGAGATCCTTCCTCATCCACGCCGTCAATGCGGTTCCCATCTTCGATCGCTCCAAAAAGCGGTACAGGTTTGGGTGTCAAAACATATACTTCTAGTTATTTCTCTCTAGGTTGTGTAGGGGTCATTCCTTAGAGGGTATAACCCCATTCTCTCGATTGTCTTGTACCCCCTTCCCTTACCTAATCGACACACCTTCCTAGTATTCTCAACATGGTATTAAGAGCTAGGACCTTCCTAGCCTAGGACAAAAAATTTCAAAGGGCCCACCGTTAAAACCTTCCGTGTTCCTGCCCGAATTGCACCCTAGGCGCATTCTCTTATTTTTCTGCCCGAAATGCACCCTTAGGTGCGTCGATTTTCGCTGCCCCACAGCCCTGCCCTATCATGTCGCGCGTAGCCCATGAGCAGCCCGTACAGCCCGCGTCAGGCCCGCGTGCGGCCCGTATAGTCAGCGATAGGGCTTCGTGTTGCCCGTACAGCCTACGTCAGGCCCAAGCGCGGCCCGTACAGTCCGCGCTAGGCCTTCGCGCAGCCCGTACAGCCCATGTCAGGCACGCGCACGACTAGTAGAGCCCACGCCAGGCCTGCACGTTGCACTGCGCTTGTGCTGCTGCTCTACCCCTGCTGCTACTTGCTGCAGCTGCTCCTACTTGCTGTCGCTGCTACTACTTGCTGCAGCTGCTCCTACTTGCTGCCGCAGCTACTACTTGCTGCAGCTGCTCCTACTTGCTGCCGCTGCTGCTACTTGCTACAGCTACTCCTACTTGCTGCTGCTACTGCTACTTGCTGCAGCTGCTCCTACTTGCTGCCGCTACTGCTACTTGCTGCAGCTGCTCCTACTTGCTGCCACTGCTGCTACTTGCTGATGCTACTCCTACTTGCTGCCGCTGCTACTACTTACTGCAGCTGCTCCTATTTGCTGCAACTGCACCTCGTTTCTCCACCACTGAGCACGAGCCGTGCCGCCCATTCATAACCGCGCTGCCCAGCCCGGACTCCAATTACTGCTGCTACAGCTAGTGCTACTATTGCTACTGCAGCTACTGCTACTATAGCTAGTGCTACTGTTGCTACTGCAGCTACTGCTGCTATAGCTAGTGCTAACCTGTTGCTGCTGCTCGAGCTACTGCTACTGTTACTGCCACTGCTACTGCCGCCATGGCTAGCCCTAGTGTTCTTCCCTTCGATGCTAAGGGTCCAGCGGTCAATTTCGAGGTCTGGGTCAATGACCTCCAGCTCTTTCTGCAGTGCGACTCTAGGGACGGAGATTCACTGTGTGATCACACATCTGGCGTCGATGTTGCACCTCCTGCCGATGCTGACAATGCCGTTTGCTCGTAGTGGACCACGCGCGATGCTGCTGCGCGCCTTGCTCTTTGTAGTCACAGGCCGTCTGCTGAGCGCGTGCACTTTAGCCAGTACAAGACTGCTCATATTCTGTACGACGCTGTTGTTGCACGCTACTCCTCCCCTCCCACTACTACCCTTAGCCACCTCATGCTGCCGTACCTGTTCCCTGACTTAGCCGCTTTTGCCAGAGTCGCTGACCTCATTACACACCTCTGCACTAGTGACACCCGCTACCGCGCTACACTTCCTGCCGAAATTTGCGCGGCAAACCCCCCCCCTATATACATCACTCTCTACTACATCGTCACTGTGAGGACCTAGGATCGAGCTCAGAAAAGAGAATTGTGATTGAATGATCTGTTAAGATTAGAACGTGAGGAATGATTGAACTATGAAATAGTTGGGTACAAGTACTAACCCTAATTGGGCTGTACCCCTTATGGGCTACCCCACTACAGCCTACACAAATGTATAAGCTATAATGTTCTTACACACCCCCATAGGCAAAGTGGGGGAGAACAAGTGGTCACAAGACCAGTCAAGCAAAGCAAAGCAAGCTCAAGGTGGATCACAAAGTCACCACACCGTCCGAACACAAGACTAAGGCCACAAGGCCAGTTCACAAGCAAGGTCATATATATAAAGGTAAACAAGCAAGTGCAGGTATAGAAAGAGTACAGTACAAACAAGATCAAGAAGTGAGCAAGTGAGGCCAGGTAGGCACAAGACCTAGCAAAGTACAGAAACGCTGATGATCACAAGGCGGAAGGGCCTTGGTGAAGATATCAGTAGTGCTGGCGTCATAGGCCATGCAGGTGAGGTGGAGCTGACCACGCTGCTGCAGCTCACGAGCCAGGAAGTAGCGGAGAGCAACGTGCTTCATTCTCTGCTCCCGACACAAGGCCAGCATGGCCTTGTTGTCTACGTACGGAACTGGAGGAGAACGAGGCGGCTCTCCTAGGTCAGTCAGCAGGTAGGTGAGCCAGCGTAGCTCCTGTACAGCCATGGCCCCCGCGTAGATCTCAGCCTCACAGCTGGAGCTGAGAATAGAAAACGAGCGGGTAGACCGCCACGAAACAGAGCCGGAGCCAAGGCTGAAAGTGTAACCCTGTGACGACCGCTGCACAGCCTGGTCGTCAGCCCAAGAAGCGTCAGCCTAACCTGTGAGGACCACTCGACGTCCCCCTCCAAGCACTAGCCCCATGCCTGACGTACTGCACACGTAGCGCAACACCCTCTTCGCTGCAGCCATGTGCTCTGGTCGGTGTCTCCTAGGAGTAACATAGCTCGCCAAGATGCTAAGAGGGTATGCAAGGTCAGGTCGTGTGCAGGTCATCAGGTACATGAGGCAGCCAACAAGCTCTAAGTACAGGCCACTCGGCTCTACGGACACATTCGAAGGTAGAGCTGAGAGTGAGTGGCGAGTAGACAGAGGAGTGGCTTGAGGCGAGGAGTACGTGAAGCCGAAGCGCTGAAGGACTTGCAGCACCAAGTGGGACTGAGTCAGGGTAATGGTGCGTTGTGCTCTGTCCCGAGTGATCTGCAAGCCAAGGTAGCTTCGCAGTTCACCCAGGTCTGTGCACGTGTGTCTCTTCTGCAGCTCTGACTTCACGTGGGCGAGTCCAGCAGTGTCAGCAGTGGCAAAGACCAGGTCATCAACGTACACGAGGATGTAGAACGGCGGCAGAGAGGTGTCGGTGCGCAGAAACAGCGACGGGTCGGCTGTAGAAGGAGCAAACCCAAGAGCCGCAAGTGTAACCCTCATTGTGTCGTGCCACTCACGGGGCGCCTGGCGGAGACCGTAGACTGGCCGCCGGAGGCTCCACTGGGTACCAGGAGGAAATGACCCAGTGATGCCAGGAGGGCGGCGCAGCCAGATCTCCTCATGCAGGCTGCCCTGCAGGAAAGCTGTGCGGATGTCAAGAGAGTAAAACTTGTAGTCGCCCTGAGCGGCTATGTGCAGCAGCACCCGAAGAGTGGTCATCTTCGGGGTGGGAGAGAAGGTTTAAAAGTAGTCAACTCCCTGCTGCTGACTGAAGCCTCGAGCCACGTAATGCGCCTTGAAGACAGGCGGAGAGCCTGGCGGCCGCTTCACCCTGAAAATCCACATGCCACTGAGAATGTTCGCCCCAGGTGGGGGAACCTCGTCAACGTAGGTGCCTGTGGACTTCCACGAAGCCATCTCGGCGTCCATGGCCGATTGCTTCTGAGAGGAGTAGGGACCCTCGATCGCCTCAGCGTACGATCGGGGAGTTGAGATGTCTGGTGCATCCGGGTCTCCCTCAGGGGAAATCAGCGTGGACACGAGACGGGGCAAAGCAGCAGCAAAGCACTGGAACTCCTCGTGCCTGACATCAAGGACGTCCGTGCTAAGAGCACACTCACCCCCGACGGACGTAGGAGAGACAGACTCAGACTCAGCAACTAGACTAGCTACGTAGTCTAGACGAGAACGAGCAACGAAGTCGACAAGCTCAGCAACTAGAGCAGACGCAGCAGTGGACTCAAAGGAAGGGTCAGTGACAGCAGTAGCAAGAAGGCGCGCGATCGAAGGACTAGCAGCACGAAGGGAGTCAGACTCCGGGTCAGCAAGAGAAAGGAGAGAGGACTCTGGAGGAGACGGCAACGGGACACGCAGAGGAGTAGTGGAAAGACGCAGTGCCACGTGGTGTGTGCCGGGGACCGTAGCACGACGACTAGTGCGAGGAGCACGAACAGGCAACGCAGGATGACACGCAGGCTCACGACGCTCAGCAAGACCTCCAGTAGGAACAGTGTAGAGAGAAGGAGACGGTAGTGGGGATGCCGGTTGTAACAATGACTGCGACTGGACAGGGTGTGGACACTCTAAGGAAGGAGCAGGACCAGGAGAGAGGGGGAGACCAAGAACCTGCTCTAGGAGCGGAACAAAGTACGGCCTCGGCCGCTTAGTGCCTTCAGTACCAGCAAGGATGGCACCTGTACCCCTAGCGCAGCACCAGCGCCAGTAGCACCTCCAGCTCTAAAAGCGCCAACTCCGGCACCCTCAGAAGCACCAGCGCCAGCAGCACCGCCAGCACCAACATCTCCAGCAGCTCTTGCTCCAGCAGCATCAACTCCAGTAGGAGTGTCAGCACCAGCAGCCTCAGCAGCACCCCCAGACGCACCAGCACCAGTAGAAACACCAGCGCCAACACCAGTTGCAGCACGACGTCTCCAGCGGCGGGCAAACCACTCGCGCAGCTCCTGTGGAGAGAGCTGCAGAAGAGACACACGTGCACAGACCTGGGTGAACTGCTGCACGTCTTGTTGTGCGTCGCCACTTGCCCACCACTGAGCGCGCGCACTTTAGTCAGTACAAGAGTGCTCTAACCTTGTACCACACTATCATTGCGCGCTACTCTTCCCCTGCCACTGCTGCAGTGAGCCGTCTCATGCTACCGTACCTCTTTCCTGATCTCACTGCCTTTCCCACTCTCGCTGACCTCATTACACACCTCCGCACTAGTGACACTCGCTACCGCGCCACCCTTCCTGCTGAGTTCTGCGCCAAGACCCCCCCCCCCCATGTACATCGCTCTCTATTACATAGTCACTCGTCTCCCTGACTCCCTTCGCGTAGTCAGGGACCACTTCCTCTCAGTCTGTCCCACCACCCTCACTGTCGACCTCCTCAAGAAGGCCCTCCTTACGGCGGAGAAGAGTATAGTCGCTGTAGGAGCCTCTCGTGGAGACCTGCGCACCCCCATCTTTGAGGGGTGTTCTCCTTCCCCCCATGCTGCCCTCTATTGCCTCTGCTGCTGCTGCCGACCTGCTTGGTCTTGAGTCGGTCGGCGCAGCGTCTGCCCCTAGCGGGAGACGCCGCCCTGGCAAGGGCAAGGGGGGCAAGGGCGCGGGTGGAGCTGGCGGGGGCGGTGGGGGTGGCGGTGTAGGCGGCGGAGGGAGTGGGGGTGGCGGTGGGAGTGGTGGCGGGAGTGGTGGAGGTGGTGGCGGCAGCGGCGGCGGAGGCGGTGGCGGCGAAGGCAATGGGAGCGGAGGCGGTGGTGGTGGCGGAGGTGGAGGCGGTGGTGGCGGGGGAGGTGGAGCTGGTCGGGGTAGTGCCCCGCAGCGGAGCGGCTCTGGTGGTTGTCCACGGCACCGGCAGCAGCAGTAGCGCTCTCGGGACATCCCCCCGCCTCAGCAGCTCCGTGAGTGGTACGCCCAGAGTCAGCATGGTGGAGGTTTTGGCCCGTGCACCTACGTTCTTCGTAGTGGCGACCGCGCGGGTGAGCATTGTGGGGGTGCCCACGCCACCCGGCGCTGCTTTGGCCGCCTGAGGGACGCTTGGCGTCAGCAGTTCCCTGACGCCTCTGAAATCCCCCGCTGGGGAGACCTTTCTAGAGCCGGTGTAGCGATCTTTGATGCTATCCTTGCTGCCATGTATGCTGTATCTATTAGTGATGAGGGTGACTGTTACCGGTGTTTCCCGCCCGACCGGGGCATTGGTACGGCTGCGCTAGGTGCCTGTGACACTGCTGCGCTCTCAGGTGCTGGTGAGGCTGCGCTCTCAGGTACTAGTGAGGCTGCGCTCTCAGGTACTGGTGAGGCTGCGCTCTCAGGTACCGCGTCGGCTTCGGCCTCCCTCACCTTTACACTTGACTCTGGGGCTTCTCGCTCCTTCTTTCGGGACCGCACCACACTCACGCCGCTTGGCCGGCCTGTTGCGGTCTCCCTGGCTGACCCCTCTGGGGGTCCTGTCCTCTCTCACTTCTCCACTGTTCTACCGTGTCCAGCTGCCCCCTCGGGCGCCCTGTGAGGCCTGTACCTCCCCTCGTTCTCGACGAACTTGGTGACTGGTGCTGGCCTACACGATGCGGGGGTTCACCAGTTAACTCCTGCGAGTCAGCGGGTGACCCACTACAAGGACGCGCACACAGGACGGCACCTGGCCACGTTCTCGCGTCGGCCGGGGTCGAGCCTCTACACCCTGACCACTGAGTCTCCCCCTGTCCCTCTGTCTGGCCAGGTAGCTGCGTCGGGTCAGGTGTTTGCTGCTGCGTCCAGGTCTGGTCCTGAGTCTGCCCCCTGCTCGTGTCGCCTCCTGTCTCACGAGACCCTCTTGTGGCACCACCGTCTTGGCCACCCCTCCTTGCCCCGTCTCAGGGACATGGCTTCCCGTGTCCTTGTCTCTGGTCTTTCCCGGTCTCTCCCTCCCCTTCCTTTGGGGCCAGGACCTTCCTGTATCCCTTGTGTCGAGGGGCGCCTCCCGGCTGCCCCCCACTCCTCCCAGTTTCCTCCGACAGAGGCTCCTCTGCAGACGCTTCACATGGACGTGTGGGGCCCGGCCCGCATCCGTGGACAAGGTCACGAGCGCTTCTTTCTGCTGGTGGTTGACGACTACTCGCGTTTCACCACAGTCTTCCCCTTGCGCAGCAAGGGTGATGTCACTGAGGTGTTGATCGACTGGATCCGCGCAGCTCGTCTCCAGCTCAGGAGGAGCTTCGGCTCGGACTATCCTGTTCTGCGTCTACACTCTGACCGAGGCGGAGAGTTTTCCTCTGGCCTTCTGCGAGCCTACTGTTGTGCACAGGGCATCCGCCAGACATTTACGCTTCTGGACTCTCCACAGCAAAATAGGATTGCTGAGCGCCGCATTGGCATGGTCATGGACGTCCCCCGTACGTCCAAGATGCATGCGGCTGCCCCCCATTTTCTGTGGCCGTTTGCGGTACGGTACGCGGCGCATCAGATCGACCTTCACCCCGGGGTTTCCCGGCCGGGGAAGGTCCGCACCTCCCTGGCCCTCCTGTGGACTGGGAAGGTCGGCGATGCGTCTGCATTCCGTGTCTGGGGATCTCGGGCGTTTGTCCGCGACTTGTCTGCGGACAAGCTGTCCCCTCGTGCTTCTCCCTGTGTCTTCCTTGGCTTCCCCCCTGACGCCCCAGGGTGGCAGTTCTACCACCCCTCCTCTCGTCGTGTTTTGTCCTCCCAGGACGTTACGTTCGACGAGTCAGTCCCCTTCTACCGCCTCTTCCCCTACCGCACTCCTTCCCTTCCCCCGCCACCAGACTTCCTTATGCCACGTCCCCCCCGGGTAGACCCCCTACCCCCTCAGGTTCTTGCCCCTTCAGGTGTGTCCCAGGTAGACGCGGTCGAGCCGGTCGAGGTTGCTGGTGACTCTGGTCTTGCTGCGGGTGCTGAGCCTGGGGGTGCTGACTCTAGGGGTGCTGTGCGCGTGGGTGCTGAGCCTGGGGGTGACGAGCCTTGTGGTGCTGAGCCAAGGGGTGCTGTGCGCGTGGGTGCTGAGCCTGGGGGTGCCGAGCCTGAGGATGCTGAGTCTAGGGGTGCTGCGCCAGAGGGTGTTGAGCCTCGAGGGGCTGCGTCTGGAGCTGCTGAGCCGGGAGGTGCGGAGCCTACGGCCACTGGACCTCCCCTTGTGGCGTCTGGCGGTGCTGGGCCTGGAGTTTCTCCGGGTGCTCCGTCTCGGCGGGAGCCCCTCTCTCCACAGGAGCTGCGCGAGTGGTTTGCTCGCCGCTGAAGGCGTACTGCTATAGCTGGAGCTTCTTCGGCCGCTGAGGGTGTTGGTGCTGCCGGTCCTGGAGCTGCTGGGCCTTCGGGTCCTACTAGAGCTGGAGATGCTGAGGGTGTTGGTGCTGAGAGTGCTGCTGTCTGTCCTGGCGGTGGTCCTGCTGCTGGTGCGACTAGAGGTCCTGTCGCTGGAGGTGCTGTTGGCGCTGGTGCTGCCGCTGAGGGTTCTGGTGCTGTCCCTGCTGTGCCCGGAATCCCCGCGCGGCCTCGGCCGTACTTCGTTCCGCTCCTGCAGCAGGTTCTTGGTCTTCCTCCTTCTGTAGAGTGTCCGCCGTCTGTCCAGTCGCCGTCACTGATAGAGCCGGCCTCACCACTGCCTGCTCCCTCTCCTTACACTGGTCCTACTAGAGGTCTTGCTGAGCGTCGTGAGCCTGCGTCTCCTCCCGCGTCGCTTGTTCGTCCTGCTCGCGCTAGTGGTCGCGGTTCGCGTCAGCGTCCTCCTCCTGTCCCTGGCACGCACCGGATGTCTCTGCGTCCGTCCACTGCTCCTCTCCGTGCTCCTTTGCCTTCTCCTCCTGAGTCCTCTCTTCTTACGCTTGCCGACCCTGAGTCGGACTCCCTTCGTGCTGCCAGTCCTACTGTTACGCGTCTGCTTGCCATTGTCATCACTGACCCCTCGTTTGAGTCCATTGCTGCGTCTGCTCTTGTCGCTGAGCTCGTCGACTTTGCTGCTCGCTGTCGTCTAGACTACGCTGCTAGTCTTGTTGCTGAGTCTGCGTCTGTCTGTCCTCCGTCCGTCGGGGGTGAGTGTGCTCTTGGCACGGACGTCCTTGAGGACAGGCAGGAGGAGTTCCAGTGTCTGGCTATTGCTTCACCTCATCTCGCGTCTGTACTGCTTGCCCCTGAGGGAGACCCGGATGTACTAGACATCCCGACTCCGCGTTCTTACGCGGAGGCCGTAGAGGGTCCCTACTCCTCTCAGTGGCAGGCAGCTATGGATGCAGAGATGGCTTCCTGGAAGTCCACAGGCACCTACGTTGACGCGGTTCCCCCTCCTGGGGCGAACATCGTCAGTGGGATGTGGATCTTCAGGGTGAAGCAGCCGCCGGGCTCTCCACCTGCCTTCAAGGCGCGGTACGTCGCTCGTGGCTTAAGTCAGCGGCAGGGAGTTGACTATTTTCACACCTTCTCTCCCACCCCGAAGATGACCACACTTCGGGTGCTGCTACACATAGCCGCTCAGCGCGACTACGAGCTTCACTCTCTTGACTTGAGCACTGCTTTCTTGCAGGGTAGCCTGCACGAGGAGATCTGGCTGCGCCGTCCACCTGGCTTCAGTGGAGCCTCCGACGGCCAGTCTACGGTCTCCGCCAGGCACCACGTGAGTGGCACGACACACTGAGGACTATGCTTGCGGCTCTTGGGTTTGCTCCCTCAACTGCTGACTCGTCGTTGTTTCTGTGCACGGACACCTCTGTGCCGCCGTTCTACATCCTCGTGTACGTCGACGACTTGGTCTTTGCCACAGCTGACACTGCTGGACTCGCCTACGTGAAGTCCGAGCTGCAGAAGAGACACACGTGCACAGACCTGGGTGAACTGTGTAGCTACCTTGGCTTGCAGATCACCCGGGACAGAGCACGCCGCACCATTACCTTGACTTAGTCACACATGGTGCAGCAGGTCCTTCAGCGCTTCGGCTTCACGTACTCCTCGCCTCAGGCCACTCCTCTGCCTACTCGCCACTCGCTCTCAGCTCTGCCTTCGGATGAGTCCGTAAAGTCGAGTGGCCTGTACCCGGAGCTTGTTGGCTGCCTCATGTACCTGATGACCTGCACACGACCTGACCTTGCATACCCTCTTAGCATTCTTGCACGCTCTGTAGCTCCTTGGAGACACCGACCAGAGCACATGGCTGCAGCGAAGAGGGTGTTGCGCTACTTGTGCAGTACGTCGGGCATGGGGCTAGTGCTTGGAGGGCGGAGTCCAGTGGTCCTCACTGGTCACGCGGACCCTTCTTGGGCTGACGACCAGGCTACGCAGCGGTCGTCGCAAGGGTACACCTTCAGTCTTGGTTCTGGCTCTGTCTCTTGGCGGGCTACTCACTCGTCTTCTGTTCTCGGCTCCAGCTGTGAGGCTAAGATCTACGCTGGGGCCATGGCTGCACAGGAGCTTCGCTGGCTCACCTACCTGCTGTGTGGCCTTGGAGAGGTGGCTCGTTCTCCTCCAGTGCTGTACGTAGACAACAAGGCCATGCTGGCCTTGTGTCGAGAGCAGCGCTTGGAGCACAGAACGAAGCACATTGCTCTCCGTTACTTCCTTGCTCGTGAGCTGCAGTAGCGTGGTCAGTTGCGACTTGCGTACGGGGCCTCTGAGGCCAACACGGCTGATTTTTTCACCAAGGCACTTCCGCCTTGTGATCATCAGCGCTTCTGCACTCAGCTGGGACTTGTACCTGTCCTACCTCACTTACTCACCTCTTGACCTTGCTTGTACTCTTGCATATATATATATATATATACCTGCTCTAGCTTGTTTAGCCTTATATATATATGTGTCTCGTCTTGCATGTGAACTGGCCTAGTGGCCTTGTTGTTGTGCTCGGACTGTGTGGTGACTTTGTAATCCACCCTGAGCTTTGCTTTGGTTTGCTTGACTGGTCTTGTGACCCCTTGTTCTCCCCCACTTTGCCTATGGGGGTGTGTCCGAACTTATAGCTTATGCTTTTGTGTAGGCTATAGTAGGGTATCCCATTGGGGGTACAACCCAATTAGGGTTGGTACTTGTACTCACACATTTCATAGTTCATTCATTCACGTTCCTCTTTTCACATGGCTCTGCGTCTTTCCACTGCTCCACAGTGTGTTTCTCTGTAGTCTCCTCCTGCGTCCTCTCTTCCTGCCCTTGCTGATCCGGAGTCAGACTCCCTTCGTGCTACTAGTCCTAATGTCATGCGTCTCCTAGCCACTGTTGTCACTGACCCTTCCTTTGAGTCCCGTGCTGCGTCTGCCTTTGTTGCTCAGCTTGTCGACTTTGCTGCTCACTGTTATCTAGACTACGCCACTAGTCGTGTTGCCAAGTCTGAGTCTGTCTGTCCTTCGTCCGTCAGGGGTGAGTGTGCTCTTAGAACGGACGTCCTTGAGGATAAGCAGGAATTCAAGTATTTTGCTGCTGCTTTACCTCATCTCATGCCCCTGAGGGAGACCCGGATGCACCAGACATCCCGACTCCGTGCTCTTACGCAGAGGTGATAGAGGGCCCCTACTCCTCTCAATGGCGGACAACCATGGACCCAAAGATGGCTTCCTGGAAGTCCACAAGCACCTATGTCGACGAGGTTCCCCCACCTGGGGCGAACATTGTCGATGGCATGTGGATTTTCAGGGTGAAGCGGGTGCCGGGTTCTCCGCCTGTCTTCAAGGCACGCTATGTTGGTCGAGGCTTCAGACAGTGCCACGGAGCTGACTACTTTCAGACCTTCTCTCCCACCCCGAAGATGACCACTCTTTGGGTACTACTGCACGTCGCTGCTCAGCGTGATTACGAGCTTCACTCTCTTGACTACAACATTGACTACCTACAGGGCAGCCTGCACGAGGAGATCTGGCTGCGCCGCCCTCCTGACTTCTCTGGGTTGTCCCCTCCTGGTACCCAGTGGAGCCTCCGGCGGCCAGTCTACGGTCTCCGCCAGGCGCCCCGTGAGTGGCACAACACACTGAGGACTACGCTTGCGGCTCTTGGGGTTGCTCCTTCTACTGTTGAACCGTCGCTGTTTCTCCACACCGACACTACTTTGCCGCCATTATACATCCTCGTGTACGTCGACGACTTGGTCTTTGCTACTGCTGACACTGCTGGAGTCGCCCACGTGAAGTTTGAGCTGCAGAAGAGACACACGTGCACAGACCTGGGTGAGCAGCGCATCTATCTTGGCTTGCAGATCATGCGGGACAGAGCACGGTGCACCATTACCTTGACTCAGTCACACATGGTGCAGCAGGTCCTTCAACGCTTCAACTTTAGGTACTCCTCGCCTCAAGCCACTCCTCTGTCTACTCGACATTCACTCTCAGTTGTGCCTTCGGATGAGTCCGTAGAGCCGAGTGGCCTGTACCCAGAGCTTGTTGGCTGCCTCATGTACCTGATGACCTGCACAAGACCTGACCTGGCATACCCTCTTAGCATCTTGGCACGCTATGTTGCTCGTGGGAGACACCGACTTGAGCACATGGATGCACTTAAGAGGGTGTTGCGCTACGTGTGCAGTACTTCGGGCATGTTGGATCATGGCCTTGTTGTCGACGTACAGAATTGGAGGAGAACAAGGCACCTCTCCAAAGTCGGTCAGCAGGTAGGTGAGCTAGCGTAACTCTTGAGATCCACCATGGGCTTTGCCTTGTTTGTTCTCTTGCTTGACTGGTCCTGTGACCACTGTTAGGTTTGGCGATCCCCTACTTCACCTATGGGGGTGTGTGAAAACATATACTTCTAGTTATTTCTCTCTGGGCTGTGTAGGGGTCATTCCTTAGAGGGTACAACCCCATTCTTTTGAGAGAATCAATGAACAGGAATGAAATGACTAAGTCAGAGATGGGTACAAATACAACCCTAGAAAAGCTGTACCCCATATGTGCTACTCCACTATAGCCTACAAACATGCATCAGCTATGATAATCTGACACACCCCCATAGGCAAAGTGGGGGAGAACAAGGGGTCACAAGACCAGTCAAGCAAAGCAAAGCAAAGCAAAGCAAGCTCAGGGTGGATCACAAAGTCACCACACAGTCCGAGCACAAGAGCAGGGCCAGAGGCCAGTTCACATGCAGGAGTACAGACATATATATAAAACTAGACAAGCAAGAGCAGGTACATATATATGTCACAGTACAAGTGAAGTCAAGAGGAGAGCAAGTGAGGCAAGACAGGCACAAGACCCAGCTGGGTGCAAAAGCGCTGATGGTCACAAGGCGCAAGTGCCTTGGTGAACACATCAGCAGTGTTGGCCTCAGAGGCCACGTACGCAAGTCGCAACTGACCACGCTGCTGCAGCTCACGAGCAAGGAAGTAGCGGAGAGCAATGTGCTTCGTTCTGTGCTCCAAGCGCTGCTCTCGACACAAGGCCAGCATGGCCTTGATGTCTACGTACAGCACTGGAGGAGAACGAGGCAGCTCTCCAAGGTCAGTCAGCAGGTAGGTGAGCCAGCGAAGCTCCTGTGCAGCCATGGCCCCGGCGTAGATCTCAGCCTCACAACTGGAGCCGAGAACCGAAGACGAGCGAGTAGACCGCCACGAGACAGAGCCGGAACCAAGGCTGAAGGTGTAACCCTGTGACGACCGCTGCGTAGCCTGGTCGTCAGCCCAAGAAGCGTCCGCGTAGCCGGTAAGGACCACTGGACTCCGCCCTCCAAGCACTAGCCTCATGCCCGACGTACTACACAGGTAGCGCAATACCCTCTTCGCTGCAGCCATGTGCTCTGGTCTGTGTCTCCCAGGAGCAACATAGCGTGCAAGAATGCTAAGAGGGTATGCAAGGTCAGGTCGTGTGCAGGTCATCAGGTACATGAGGCAGCCAACAAGCTCTGCATACGGACCACTCGACTCTACGGACTCATCCGAAGGCAGAGCTGAGAGTGAGTGGCGAGTAGGCAGAGGAGTGGCCTGAGGCGAGGAGTACGTGAAGCCGAAGCGCTGAAGGACCTGCTGCACCATGTGTGACTGAGTCAAGGTAATGGTGCGGCGTGCTCTGTCCCGAGTGATCTGCAAGCCAAGGTAGCTGCGCAGTTCACCCAGGTCTGTGCACGTGTGTCTCTTCAGCAGCTCGGACTTCCCGTAGGCGAGTCCAGCAGTGTCCGCTGTGGCAAAGACCAAGTCGTCGACGTACACGAGGATGTAGAACGGCGGCAGGGAAGTGTCGGTGCGAAGAAACAGCGACGGGTCAGCAGTAGAAGGAGCAAACCCAAGGGCCGCAAGCGTAGTCCTCAGTGTGTCGTGCCACTCACGCGGTGCCTGGCGGAGACTGTAGACTGGCCGTCGGAGGCTCCACTGGGTGCCAGGAGGGAAAGTCCCAGTGAAGCCAGGTGGACGGCGAAGCCAGATCTCCTCGTGCAGGCTACCCTGCAAGAACGCAGTGCTGAAGTCGAGAGAGTGAAGCTCGTAGTGGCGCTGAGCGGCTATGTGCAGCAGCACCCGAAGAGTAGTCATCTTCGGGGTGGGAGAGAAGGTCTGAAAGTAGTCAACTCCCTGCCGCTGACTGAAGCCACGAGCAACGTACCGTGCCTTGAAGACAGGTGGAGAGCCCGGCGGCCGCTTCACCCTGAAGATCCACATGCCACTGACGATGTTCGCCCCAGGAGGGGGAACCGCGTCAACGTAGGTGCCTGTGGACTTCCAGGAAGCCATCTCTGCATCCATAGCTGCCTGCCACTGAGAGGAGTAGGGACCCTCTACGGCCTCCGCGTAAGAACGCGGAGTCGGGATGTCTAGTGCATCCGGGTCTCCCTCAGGGGCAAGCAGTACAGACGCGAGATGAGGTGAAGCAGCCGCTAGACACTGTAACTCCTCCTGCCTGTCCTCTAGGACGTCCGTGCCAAGAGCACACTCACCCCCGACGGACGGAGGACAGACAGACGCAGACTCAGCAACAAGACTAGCAGCGTAGTCTAGACGACAGCGAGCAGCAAAGTCGACGAGCTCAGCGACTAGAGCAGACGCAGCAGTGGACTCAAAAGAGGGGTCAGTGACGACAGTAGCAAGCAGACGCGTGACAGTAGGACTGGCAGCACGAAGAGAGTCCGACTCAGGGTCGGCAAGCGCAGGAAGAGAGGACTCAGGAGGAGAAGGCAAAGGGGCACGCAGAGGAGCAGTGGACGGACGCAAAGACATCCGGTGGGTGCCAGGGACAGGAGGGGGACGCTGACGCGAACTGCGACCACTAGCGCGAGCAGCACGAACAGGCGACGCGGGACGAGACGCAGGCTCACGACGCTCAGCAAGACCTCTAGTAGGACCAGTGTAAGGAGAGGGAGCACGCAGTGGAGAGGAAGGCTCCAGCAGGGACTGCAACTGGACAGGCGGTGGACCCTCTACTGGAGGAGAAAGACCAAGAACCTGCTGCAGGAGCGGAACGAAGTACGGCCGAGGCCGCACGGCAGCTCCAGACTCAGCAGGGACAGCACCAGCACCCTCAGCGACAGCACCAGCGCCACCCACACCTCCAGCGGCAGGACCAACAGCAGTAGGCTCAGCATCAACGCCCTCAGCAGTTCAAGCTCCAGGAGGACCCGCAGGTCCAGCAGCTCCGGGACCGGCAGCACCCGCACCCTCGACGGTCGAAGAAGCTCCAGCTCCAGCTCCAGCAGCACCTCCAGACTCAGCAGCACGCCTCCAGCGGCGAGCGAACCACTCGCGCAGCTTCTGTGGAGAGAGGGGCTCCCGGCGAGACGCAACAGCAGGAGAAACCCCAGGCTTAGCAGCTCCAGACGCAGCACCCCTAGGCTCAGCAGCTCCCAGCTCAGCACCCCCAGGCTCAGCAGCTCCCGACCCAGCACCCCCAGACCTATTACCTCCAGGCACAACACCCCCAGGCTCAGCACCCCCAGGCTCCGCACCCTCCGCAGTAGCACCCTCAGGCCCAGCACCCCCAGCAGTAGAACCCCCAGGCTCAGCACCCCCGCGCACAGCACCCCCAGAGTCAGCACCCCCAGGCTCAGCACCCGCAGCAGCACCAGAGTCACCAGTAACCTCGACCGGGTCAACGGCGTCTACCTGGGACACACCTGAGGGGGCAGGAACCTGAGGGGGGAGGGGGTCTATCGGGGGGGGAACCGGCACAAGGAAGTCCGGGGGAGGGGGGAGGGAAGGAGTGCGGTAGGGGAAGAGACGGTAGAAGGGGACTGACTCGTCGAACGTGACGTCCTGGGAGGACAGAACACGACGAGAGGAGGGGTGGTAAAACTGCCACCCTGGTGCGTCAGTGGGGAAGCCAAGGAAGACACAGGGAGCAGCACGAGGGGACAGCTTGTCCGCAGACAAGTCGCGGACAAACGCCCGAGATCCCCAGACACGGAACACAGACGCATCGCCAACCTTCCCCGTCCACAGCAAGGCTGGGGACATCGCAGGCCGAGAGACCCGGGGGTGAAGGTTGAGCTGATGCGCCGCGTACCTCACCGCAAACGGCCACAGAAAATGGGGGGCAGACGAATGCATCATGGACGTACGAGCGACATCCATGACCATGCCAATGCGGCGCTCAGCAATCCCATTTTGCTGTGGTGAGTCCGGAAGCGTGAAGGTCTGGCGGATCCCCCGTGCACGACAGTAGTCTCGCAGAAGGCGAGAAGAGAACTCTCCGCCTCTGTCAGAGTGCAGACGCAGAACAGGAAAGTCCGAGCCGAAGCTCTTCCTGAGCTGGAGACGAGCCTCGCGGATCCAGTCGATCAGCACCTCAGTGACCGCACCCTTGCTGCGCAAGGGGAGGACTGTGGTGTAACGCGAGTAGTCGTCAACCACCAACAGGAAGTAGCGCTCGTGACCCTGCCCACGTACGGGGGCTGGGCCCCACACGTCCATGTGAAGCGTCTGCAGAGGAGCCTCTGTCGGGGGGAACTGGGAGGAGTGAGGAGTAGCCCGGAGGCGACCCTCGACACAGGGGACACAGGAAGGTCCTGGCCCGGAGGGAAGGGGAGGGAGAGACCGGGGAAGACCAGAGACAAGGACACGGGAAGCCATGCTCCGACGACGGGGCAAGGACGGGTGGCCAAGACGGTGGTGCCACAGGAGAGTCTCGTGAGACAGGAGGCGACAAGAACAGGGGGCAGACTCAGGACCTGACCGGGACGCAGCAGCAAACACCTGACCTGACGCAGCTACCTGACCAGACGCAGGGACAGGAGGAGACGGAGTGGTCAGGGTGTAGAGGCTCGACCCTGGCCGACGTGAGAATGTGGCCAGGTGCCGGCCTGTGCGTGCGTCCGTGCAGTGGGTCACCCGCTGACTCGCAGGAGTGAACTGGTGAACCCCCGCATCCTGTAGGTCCGCACCACTCACCAAGTTCGTAGAGAACGAGGGAAGGTACAGTCCAGACAGGGTGCCCGAAGGGGCAGCCGGACACGGGAGGACAGTGGAGAAGTGAGAGAGAACAGGACCCCCAGAGGGGTCAGCCAGGGAGACGGCAACCGGCCGGCCAAGCGGCGTGAGGGTGGTGCGGTCTCGAAAGAAGGAGCGAGAAGCCCCGGAGTCAAGATTGAAAGTGAGGGGGGACGAGGGCGACGCAGTACCTGAGAGCGCAGTCTCACCAGTACCTGAGAGCGCGGACGCACTGGCACCTAGAGCAACCTCCTCACAAGCACCTAGCGCAGCAGTACCAATGCCCGGGTCGGGCTGGAAACACCGGTAACCCTCATTCTCCTCACTAAAAGTCACAGCATACATAGTAGCAAGGATAGCATCAAAATCAAGATCAAAGATCGCTACACCAGCCCTAAGAAGCTCATCCCAGCGAGGGATCTCACTAGCCCCGGGGAACTGCTGATGCCAAGTGTCCGTCAGGCGGCCAAAGCAGCGCTGGGTGGGGTGGGCACCCCCACACTGCTCACCCGCGCGGTCGCCGGAACGAAGGACGTAGGTGCAAGGACCAGTACCCCCACCCCTCTGACGCTGAGTGTACCACTCACGAAGCTGCTGTGGCGGAGGGATGTCCCGCGAACGCTGCTGCTGCTGCTGCTGCAAGCGCTGGCCACCACCACCGCCGCTCCGCTGCTGGGTACCACCTCGACCAGCTCCACCCCCTCCACCTCCACCGCCTCCTCCACTGCCTCCTCCGCCGCCTCCACCTCCGCTACTGCCACCACCACCACCACCGCCGCCACCACCGCCGCCTCCGCCGCTGCTGCCACCACCACCACCACCCCCACCACTACTCCCGCCGCCACCCCCACTCCCTCCGCCGCCTCCGCCGCCACCGCCACCGCCCCCTCCAGCTCCACCCGCGCCCTTGCCCCCCTTGCCCTTGCTGGAGCGACGTCTCCCACTAGGGGCAGACGCCGCGCCGACCGACTCAAGACCAAGCAGGTCGGCAGCAGCAGCAGAGGCAACAGAGGGCAGCAAGGGGGAAGGAGAGCACCCCTCAAAGATGGGGGTGCGAGGGTCACCACGAGAAGCACCTACAGCGACTATGCTCTTCTCCGCTGCGAGGAGGGCCTTCTCGAGGAGGTCGACGGTGAGGGTGGTGGGACAGACTGCGAGAAAGTGGTCCCTGACGACGCGAAGGGAGTCAGGGAGGCGCGCGACTACGTAGTAGAGAGCGATTTACATGGGGGGGGGTTCTTAGCGCAGAACTCAGCAGGAAGGGCGGCGCGGTAGCGAGTGTCACTAGTGCGGAGGTGTGTAATGAGGTCAGCGACAGTGGGAAAGGCAGAGAGGTCAGGAAAGAGGTAGGGAAGCATGAGACGGCTCAGTGCAGCAGTGGCAGGGGAGGAGTAGCGCGCAACTACAGCGTCGTACAAGGTCTGAGCACTCTTGTACTGACTAAAGTGCGCGCGCTCAGAGGTAGGGAGGTGGCGACGCACAGCAAGACGTGCAGCAGCATCGCGGGTGGCCCACTGAGAGCGCACAGTGGGATCAGCATCAGCAGCAGGAGCAGGAGAGGCGCCAGAGGTAAGGTCAAAGAGAGAGAGGCCGTCTGCCCTATCGCACTGTAAAAACAAATGCAGGTCGTCTACCCAGACCTCAAAGTCAATGGCTCGACCCTCAGCGTCAAAAGCTAGGACACTAGGGGTAGCCATGACGACGACAGCGAAGCAGTGCAAGCAGTAGGGGAAGAGCACGCAGTGACAGTGCGACTGTGCTCACCAGGCAGGGCAGGCCGGGCAACTCTGCAGAAGGGCGGCTCGGCTCCCGGGCGGCTCGGCGGCAGGGCGGCTCGGGTGCAGGGCGGCTCGGCGCCCGGGCGGCTCGGCGGCAGGGCGGCTCGGGTGCAGAGCGGCTCGGCTCCCGGGCGGTCCGGCGTCAGGGCGGCTCGGGTGCAGGGCGGCTCGGCTCCCGGGCGGCTCGGCGGCAGGGCGGCTCGGGTGCAGGAGGGGCCGGGACAGGGGACGGCGGGGCCGTAAGGGTGCAGCGGCGGGGCCGGCAGGGTGCAGCGGCGGGGCCGGGACAGGGGACGGCGGGGCCGTCAGGGTGCAGCGGCGGGGCCGACTGGTGCAGTGGCGGGGCCGTCAGGGTGCAGCGGCGGGGCCGTGACAGGGGACGGTGGGGCCGTGACAGGGGACAGCGGAGCCGTCAGAGTGCAGCGGCGGGGCCGACATAGGTGCAGCGGCGAGGCCGGCAGGGTGCAGCGGCGGGGCCGGGACAGGGGACGGCGGGGCCGTCAGGGTGCAGCGGCGGGGCCGACAGGTGCAGTGGCGGGGCCGTCAGGTTGCAACGGCGGGGCCGAGAGTAGGGGACGGCGGGGCCGTCAAAAGAGGACGGCGGGGCCGTCAGGTGACGGGTCCCGCTGCAGCGACGAAGAGGCCGCGCGGCCGGCGTGAGGGCGGCGGGGCGCAGCAGAGCCGAGAGGGCGGCGCGGCGCGGCCGTAAGGCCAGCGCGACGTGGGGCCCGGGCCGCGCGCGCGAAAAAAAAAGGAGTCGCGCGCGCGACTCGCGGGGCGCCACAAGGGCAGCGCGACAAGCACTAGGGGGGAGCGCGCCTCGGGGAGAATAGGGCGCGCTCCGGGCAGGAAAAAAAATCGTGGGTGGGCCCTTAAAAAAAATGGTCCTTAGGAAGGACCCGCTCTATACCATGAGAGAATCAATGAACAGGAATGAAATGACTAAGTCAGAGATGGGTACAAATACAACCCTAGAAAAGCTGTACCCCATATGTGCTACCCCACTATAGCCTACAAACATGCATCAGCTATGATAATCTGACATCTTTCGATTGTCTTGTACCCTCTCCCCTTACCTAATCGACATACCTTCTTAGTATTCTCAACATTGGGCTGAGGTCTGCCTTGAACATTTTGCCATACTCGATGTAGTAGTGGCAAATGTAGGTTAAAATGCGATTTACTTCCAGAGTGACGAGTGTCATATCCACCTGTGGCGAGCAGGAAGTAGGAATGCCGTAAATGAGTTCATGTTTAATCGGATACAGACATAGTGTACTATAAACCCAGAGTAGCAAAGTTGCGGAACAGCAGTGGTTTTCAATTTGCATATCTTCGTGCATTCGAAAGAGCTATTAAGCATGTTGAACTCGGCCAGTGTGTCCGCCTAGAAGTATATGCAGTAGTGAAAATTCAGCGTCCAAGCTGTAACCGCCAACTTGTGCTTGTACTCCATGATGACAACAACCGCCACCTTGTATATCTTGCACATCTGTGCAATCGTGTCCCCTCGGGAAAGCCACCTGATGCTTCGAGTTTGTATTGCGGAAAATGAGATGCAGCTTCTTGAACCTCTGGTGCCACTATGACGATCGTCCCACGTTGTCGCCAAGCGCTCGAATTGCATCATCAATTATGTTGAAGTATGGGAATTTCAAGGCCACGTCCTTGACTGCTAGTGCTTCCTTGCCAAAAAATTTATAAAAAATACTGCTTGGACGCTGAATTTTCAACAAGGTGCGGTACCCTTTATGTGTAGACGAGCCACCACGCCGTTGTCCTTCCTCAACATTACCGACGCGCCGTTAGTACTGATGTTAGCGATATTGCTTAGGTCAATTTCAAGGTTGTCAAGGTGCAAAAGAAGCAAAGACAGCAGAGACGCAGTGTCGCACGCGTCGATGGTAAGAAGTGCCAAGAACTGCGTCACAACCGTACGGTTCTTAAAAAATGTTGCAAACACAATCATGTGTTTTCCGCGAGGCACGCTTTGTGCTCTCGTCGATGCTTATCCCAATAAATGGTGTTGCGTGCAGATATTGAGGCTGCTGGTCGTGCAAGTACGTCCTCAACGAGCGAACCATTTTGCGGAAGCCATACAGGTGAAGAACAAATAAGTACAAAGAGAAAACTAATTAGTAATTTAATAATAGCAACATAACATACAGTATTAATACGAGCTACTTGATACTTACTCCGTGATGTAAATGATAGTAATGGTGTGAAAAGAGTAAGCAGGAATGAGTGGACTATGAATGAAAGCAGTACAAATATGAAACCCTAACTGGGTTGTACCCCCTATGGGATACCCCACTACAGCCTACACAGCAGTATAAGCTATAGATATGTTCTGACACACCCCCATAGGCAAAGTGGGGGAGAACAAGGGGTCACAAGACCAGTCAAGCAAGACAAGCAAAGCTCAGGGTGGATCACAAAGTCACCACACAGTCCGAGCACAAGAGCAAGGCCAAAGGCCAGTTCACAAGCAAGAGTACAGACATATATATAAAGCTAGACAAGCAAGAGCAGGTATATATATATGTCACAGTACAAGTGAAGTCAAGAGGAGAGCAAGTGAGGCAAGACAGGCACAAGACCCAGCTGGGTGCAGAAGCGCTGATGGTCACAAGGCGCAAGTGCCTTGGTGAACACATCAGCAGTGTTGGCCTCAGAGGCCACGTACGCAAGTCGCAACTGACCACGCTGCTGCAGCTCACGAGCAAGGAAGTAGCGGAGAGCAATGTGCTTCGTTCTGTGCTCCAAGCGCTGCTCTCGACACAAGGCCAGCATAGCCTTGTTGTCTACGTACAGCACTGGAGGAGAACGAGGCGGCTCTCCAAGGTCAGTCAGCAGGTAGGTGAGCCAGCGAAGCTCCTGTGCAGCCATGGCCCCGGCGTAGATCTCAGCCTCACAACTGGAGCCGAGAACCGAAGACGAGCGAGTAGACCGCCACGAGACAGAGCCGGAACCAAGGCTGAAGGTGTAACCCTGTGACGACCGCTGCGTAGCCTGGTCGTCAGCCCAAGAAGCGTCCGCGTGGCCGGTAAGGACCACTGGACTCCGCCCTCCAAGCACTAGCCCCATGCCCGACGTACTGCACAGGTAGCGCAATACCCTCTTCGCTGCAGCCATGTGCTCCGGTCTGTGTCTCCCAGGAGCAACATAGCGTGCAAGAATGCTCAGAGGGTATGCAAGGTCAGGTCGTGTGCAGGTCATCAGGTACATGAGGCAGCCAACAAGCTCCGCATACGGACCACTCGACTCTACGGACTCATCCGAAGGCAGAGCTGAGAGTGAGTGGCGAGTAGGCAGAGGAGTGGCCTGAGGCGAGGAGTACGTGAAGCCGAAGCGCTGAAGGACCTGCTGCACCATGTGTGACTGAGTCAAGGTAATGGTGCGGCGTGCTCTGTCCCGAGTGATCTGCAAGCCAAGGTAGCTGCGCAGTTCACCCAGGTCTGTGCACGTGTGTCTCTTCAACAGCTCGGACTTCACGTAGGCGAGTCCAGCAGTGTCCGCTGTGGCAAAGACCAGGTCGTCGACGTACACGAGGATGTAGAACGGCGGCAGGGAAGTGTCGGTGCGAAGAAACAGCGACGGGTCAGCAGTAGAAGGAGCAAACCCAAGAGCCGCAAGCGTAGTCCTCAGTGTGTCGTGCCACTCACGCGGTGCCTGGCGGAGACCGTAGACTGGCCGTCGGAGGCTCCACTGGGTGCCAGGAGGGAAAGTCCCAGTGAAGCCAGGTGGACGGCGAAGCCAGATCTCCTCGTGCAGGCTACCCTGCAAGAACGCAGTGCTGAAGTCGAGAGAGTGAAGCTCGTAGTCGCGCTGAGCGGCTATGTGCAGCAGCACCCGAAGAGTAGTCATCTTCGGGGTGGGAGAGAAGGTCTGAAAGTAGTCAACTCCCTGCCGCTGACTGAAGCCACGAGCAACGTACCGTGCCTTGAAGACAGGTGGAGAGCCCGGCGGCCGCTTCACTCTGAAGATCCACATGCCACTGACGATGTTCGCCCCAGGAGGGGGAACCGCGTCAACGTAGGTGCCTGTGGACTTCCAGGAAGCCATCTCTGCATCCATAGCTGCCTGCCACTGAGAGGAGTAGGGACCCTCTACGGCCTCCGCGTAAGAACGCGGAGTCGGGATGTCTAGTGCATCCGGGTCTCCCTCAGGGGCAAGCAGTACAGACGCGAGATGAGGTGAAGCAGCCGCTAGACACTGTAACTCCTCCTGCCTGTCCTCTAGGACGTCCGTGCCAAGAGCACACTCACCCCCGACGGACGGAGGACAGACAGACGCAGACTCAGCAACAAGACTAGCAGCGTAGTCGAGACGACAGCGAGCAGCAAAGTCGACGAGCTCAGCGACTAGAGCAGACGCAGCAGTGGACTCAAAAGAGGGGTCAGTGACGACAGTAGCAAGCAGACGCGTGACAGTGGGACTGGCAGCACGAAGAGAGTCCGACTCAGGGTCCGCAAGCGCAGGAAGAGAGGACTCAGGAGGAGAAGGCAAAGGAGCACGCAGAGGAGCAGTGGACGGACGTAAAGACATCCGGTGCGTGCCAGGGACAGGAGGAGGACGCTGACGCGAACTGCGACCACTAGCGCGAGCAGCACGAACAGGCGACGCGGGACGAGACGCAGGCTCACGACGCTCAGCAAGACCTCTAGTAGGACCAGTGTAAGGAGAGGGAGCAGGCAGTGGAGAGGAAGGCTCCAGTAGGGGCTGCGACTGGACAGGCGGTGGACCCTCTACTGGAGGAGAAAGACCAAGAACCTGCTGAAGGAGCGGAACGAAGTACGGCCGAGGCCGCGCGGCAGCTCCAGACTCAGCAGGGACAGCACCAGCACCCTCAGCGACAGCACCAGCGCCACCCACACCTCCAGCGGCAGGACCAACAGCAGCAGGCTCAGCACGAACGCCCTCAGCAGCTCCAGCTCCAGGAGGACCTGCAGGGCCAGCAGCTCCGGGACTGGCTGCACCCGCACCCTCGACGGTCGAAGAAGCTCCAGCTCCAGCTCCAGCAGCACCTCCAGACTCAGCAGCACGCCTCCAGCGGCGAGCGAACCACTCGCGCAGCTCCTGTGGAGAGAGGGGCTCCCGGCGAGACGCAGCAGCAGGAGAAACCCCAGGCTCAGCAGCTCCAGACGCAGCACCCCCAGGCTCAGCAGCTCCCAGCTCAGCACCCCCAGGCTCAGCAGCTCCCGACCCAGCACCCCCAGACCCAGCACCTCCAGGCACAGCACCCCCCGGCTCAGCACCCCGAGGCTCCGCACCCTCCGCAGTAGCACCCTCAGGCCCAGCACCCCCAGCAGAAGCACCCCCAGGCTCAGCACCCCCGCGCACAGCACCCCCAGAGTCAGCACCCCCAGGCTCAGCACCCGCAGCAGCACCAGAGTCACCAGTAACCTCGACCGGGTCAACGGCGTCTACCTGGGACACACCTGAGGGGGCAGGAACCTGAGGGGGGAGGGGGTCTACCGGGGGGGGAACCGGCACAAGGAAGTCCGGGGGAGGGGGGAGGGAAGGAGTGCGGTAGGGGAAGAGACGGTAGAAGGGGACTGACTCGTCGAACGTGACGTCCTGGGAGGACAGAACACGACGAGAGGAGGGGTGGTAAAACTGCCACCCTGGGGCGTCAGTGGGGAAGCCAAGGAAGACACAGGGAGCAGCACGAGGGGACAGCTTGTCCGCAGACAAGTCGCGGACAAACGCCCGAGATCCCCAGACACGGAACACAGACGCATCGCCAACCTTCCCCGTCCACAGCAAGGCTGGGGACATCGCTGGCCGAGAGACCCGGGGGTGAAGGTTGAGCTGATGCGCCGCGTACCTCACCGCAAACGGCCACAGAAAATGGGGGGCAGCCGCATGCATCATGGACGTACGAGCAACATCCATGACCATGCCAATGCGGCGCTCAGCAATCCCATTTTGCTGTGGTGAGTCCGGAAGCGTGAAGGTCTGGCGGATCCCCCGTGCACGACAGTAGTCTCGCAGAAGGCGAGAAGAGAACTCTCCGCCTCTGTCAGAGTGCAGACGCAGAACAGGAAGGTCCGAGCCGAAGCTCTTCCTGAGCTGGAGACGAGCCTCGCGGATCCAGTCGATCAGCACCTCAGTGACCGCACCCTTGCTGCGCAAGGGGAGGACTGTGGTGTAACGCGAGTAGTCGTCAACCACCAACAGGAAGTAGCGCTCGTAACCCTGCCCACGGACGGGGGCTGGGCCCCACACATCCATGTGAAGCGTCTGCAGGGGAGCCTCTGTCGGGGGGAAGTGGGAGGAGTGAGGAGTAGCCCGGAGGCGACCCTCGACACAGGGGACACAGGAAGGTCCTGGCCCGGAGGGGAGAGGAGGGAGAGACTGGGGAAGACCAGAGACAAGGACACGGGAAGCCATGCTCCGAAGACGGGGCAAGGAGGGGTGGCCAAGACGGTGGTGCCACAGGAGAGTCTCGTGAGACAGGAGGCGACAAGAACAGGGGGCAGACTCAGGACCTGACCGGGACGCAGCAGCAAGTACCTGACCCGACGCAGCCACCTGACCAGACTCAGGGACAGGAGGAGACTCAACGGTCAGGGTGTAGAGACTCGACCCCGGCCGACGTGAGAACGTGGCCAGGTGTCGGCCTGTGCGAGCCTCCGTGCAGTGGGTCACCCTCTGACGCGCAGGAGTGAACTGGTGAACACCCCCATCCTGCAGGTCCGCTCCACTCACCAAGTTCGTAGAGAACGAGGGAAGGTACAGACCCGACAGGGTGCCCGAAGGGGCAGCCGGACACGGGAGGACAGTGGAGAAGTGAGACAGGACAGGACCCCCAGAGGGGTCAGCAAGGGAGACCGCAACCGGCCTGGCGAGCGGCGAAAGGGTAGTGCGGTCTCGAAAGAAGGAGCGAGAAGCTCCGGAGTCAAGTGTGAAAGTGAGGGAGGACGAGGACGACTCAGTACCTGAGAGCGCAGTCTCACCAGTACCTGAGAGCGCAGACGCACTGGCACCTAGAGCAGCAGCCTCACAAGCACCTAGCGCAGCAGTACCAATGCCCGGGTCGGGCTGAAAACACCGGTAACCCTCATTCTCCTCACTATAATCCACAACATACATAGCAGTAAGGATAGCATCAAAATCAAGATCAAAGATCGCTACACCAGCCCCGAGAAGCTCATCCCAGCGAGGGATCTCACTAGCCCCAGGGAACTGCTGACGCCAAGCGTCCGTCAGGCGGCCAAAGCAGCGCTGGGTGGCGTGGGCACCCCCACACTGCTCACCCGCGCGGTCGCCGGAACGAAGAACGTAGGTGCAGGGACCAGTACCCCCACCCCTCTGACGCCCAGCGTACCACTCACGAAGCTGCTGAGGCGAAGGGATGTCCCGCGAGCGCTGCTGCTGCTGCCGGTGCGAGCGCTGGCCACCACCACCGCCGCTACGCTGCTGGGTACCACCCCGACCAGCTCCACCTCCTCCACCACTACTGCCTCCTCCGCTGCCGCCTCCACTGCCTCCACCTCCGCCGCCTCCACCTCCGCCGCTGCCTCCACCACCACCGCTGGCACTACCACCACCGTCTCCGCCGCTGCTGCCGCCACCACCACCACCACCCCCGCCACTAGCCCCGCCGCCACCCCCACTCCCTCCGCCGCCACCGCCGCCACCGCCACCGCCCCCTCCAGCTCCACCCGCGCCCTTGCCCCCCTTGCCCTTGCTGGAGCGACGTCTCCCACTAGGGGCAGACGCCGCGCCGACCGACTCAAGACCAAGCAGGTCGGCAGCAGCAGCAGAGGCAACAGAGGGCAGCAAGGGGGAAGGAGAGCACCCCTCAAAGATGGGGGTGCGAGGGTCACCACGAGAAGCACCTACAGCGACTATGCTCTTCTCCGCTGCAAGGAGGGCCTTCTCGAGGAGGTCGACGGTGAGAGTGGTGGGACAGACTGCGAGAAAGTGGTCCCTGACGACGCGAAGGGAATCAGGGAGGCGTGCGACTACGTAGTAGAGAGCGATGTACATGGGGGGGGGGTTCTTAGCGCAGAACTCAGCAGGAAGGGCGGCGCGGTAGCGAGTGTCACTAGTGCGGAGGTGCGTAATGAGGTCAGCGACAGTGGGAAAGGCAGAGAGGTCAGGAAAGAGGTAGGGAAGCATGAGACGGCTCAGTGCAGCAGTGGCAGGGGAGGAGTAGCGCGCAACTACAGCGTCGTACAAGGTCTGAGCACTCTTGTACTGACTAAAGTGCGCACGCTCAGAGGTAGGGAGGTGGCGACGCACAGCAAGACGTGCAGCAGCATCGCGGGTGGCCCACTTAGAGCGGACAGCGGGATCAGCATCAGCAGCAGGGGCAGGAGAGGCGCCAGAGGTGAGGTCAAAGAGAGAAAGGTCGTCAGCCCTGTCGCACTGTAAGAACAGCTGCAGGTCGTCTAACCAGACCTCAAAATCAATGGCGCGACCCTCAGCGTCAAAAGCTAGGACACTAGGGGTAGCCATGACGACGACTGTGAAGCAGTGCAAGCAGTAGGGGGGAGAGCACGCAGTGACAGTGGGACTGTGCTCACCAGGCAGGGCAGGTCGCGCAGCTCGACAGAAAAGCAGAACGGCGACCGGGCGGCTCAGGTGTACAGCGGCTCGGCTCCCGGGCGGCTCGGCGGCAGGGCGGCTCGGGTGCAGGGCGGCTCGGCTCCCGGGCGGCTCGGCTGCAGGGCGGCTCGGGTGCAGGGCGGCTCGGCTCCCGGGCGGCTCGGCTGCAGGGCGGCTCGGCTCCCGGGCGGCTCGGCTGCAGGGCGGCTAGGGTCCCGGGCGGCTCGGTGACAGGCGGCTCGGGTCGCGTAGAAGTGAGACGGGGCGGGGCCGCGTCAGGGCCGGCGGTAGGGCCGCGTAGGAGCCGGGGCAGGGCCGCGAAGGAGCCGGGGCGGGGCTGTGATAGGAGCCGGGGCAGGGCCGCGTAGGAGGCCGGCGGTGTGGCCGCGTAAGGGCCGCGTAAGGGCCGCGTAAGGGGCCGGTGCGGGGCCGCGTAAGGGCCGCGTAGGAGCCGGCGCGGAGCCGCGTAGTGGCCGGGGACGGGGCCACGAAAGGGCCGGGGCTGGGCCGCGTAAGGAGCCGGCGAGGGGCCGCGTAGGAGCCGGCGGCGTGGCCGCGTAAGGGCCGCGTAAGGGCCGCGTAAGGGGCCGGCGCGTAAGGGCCGCGTAAGGGCCGGGGCGGGGCCGCGTAAGGGCCGCGTAAGGGCCGCGTAAGGGGCTGGCGTGGGGCCGCGTAAGGGCCGCGTAAGGGCCGGGGCGGGGCCGCGTAAGGAGCAGGCGGCGGGGCCGCGTAAGGAGCAGGGCGGGGCCGCGACAGAGTGGGCGGCGAGGCCGCAGAGGAGAGAGCGACTCGAGGGGTCGCTAAAAAAAATTCGCGCCTCGGGGGCGCGCTTCGGTGGGCCCAAAAATTTCGGTCCTGGAGGGACCTAGCTCTATACCATGTGAAAAGAGTAAGCAGGAATGAGTGGACTATGAATGAAAGCAGTACAAATATGAAACCCTAACTGGGTTGTACCCCCTATGGGATACCCCACTACAGCCTACACAGCAGTATAAGCTATAGATATGTTCTGACAAATGGAGCTCAACTGATTGATTAGGAAAGAAGGCACTAGGCCTTAAGTACAAACGAGGTTGGGATGGGCAAGGCTATGGAAAGGATGGGATGGGAATCCTAGCAAATCTCCAATTGGTGACTTGGCAGATTTGCAGGATTACGAGGGAATCCCAACCAGATAGGGTTGGGATCACAAACTGCACCCAACCCGCAAATAACCGGCGTGATATAGAATATAGTACACTAAGTGTTGATAGCCTAATTCTAACACACCCCTTAGGCTGCAACACATCAGCCACAAGGAGGCCCAACACCCATGGCCGAGAGGAGGCGGTAATGATCCTCGCGAACAAGCGACTTGGTAAACAAGTCAGCAAGGTTGCAGTCAGAGGCAATGTGTTCAGCCTTCAGCTGCTCGCACTGCACGAGCTCACAAAGAAAGTAGTGATGGACTTCAATGTGCTTGGTGCGGCCATGGAAAACGAGGTCTTTGGTGAGATGAATGGTGCTCTCGTTGTCACACCAAAGCATTGGGGTTGGTAGGGGATACCCTAGTTCTATCAGCAGGAAGGAGAGCCAGCGAGCCTCCTGTGCAGCCATGGTCCCGGCATACAGCTCTGCCTCACGGGTCGACAGTGAGACGGAGGACGACCGAGTGGAGCGCCAACTTACAACCCCACTGCCAAGGGTAAAGCAATACTCTTGGGACGAGCGCCGATCACTCTGGTCATTAGCATAGGATGAGTCACTGTACCCCTCAAGGCGAATAGGGGAAGTGCCGCCAAGTATGAGCACATAATACGGTGTGCCTTTGATATAGCAAAGAACCCGCTTGGCGGCAGACCAGTGGTGGCAAGTGAAGCGACCAGGTGCAACGTAGCGGGACAGTAGACTGACTGGATAGGCTAAGTCTGGTCGAGTGCACATCATCACGTACATGAGGGATCCCACGAGCTTGGGGTAAGGCTCTTTACAGGGCTCAGGTGAGGGAATGGAGGGTGCAGTGAGTTGGTGTTGCAGAGAGAGTGGGGTGGGCATTGATGTTGCTTCCTGCATCTGGAACCTCGTCAGAACGTTGTTGATGTAAAACTTCTGCGAAAGGGTGATGGTGCGGGCTGTGGGATCACATGTGATTTCCATTCCCAAATAGTTCGTCAGCTTCCCAAGGTCCTCCATGGCAAGCTTCTCACCAAGTGCGGTTTTGAATGCTGCCAGGTCAGTCTGATCCTTGGTGACAAGGATCATGTCATTGACATAAACTAGGATGAAGAACCGGTAGGGTGTTTCTCGGATGAAGAGGCTCGGGTCAGAGGTGGATGGGTGAAAGTCGAGGAACCTTAAGGTGCTCTTTAGCTTGTTGTGCCATTCCCGGAGAGCTTGCTTGAGGCCATACACTGGCCGATTCAACTTCCATACAGTGCCTCGTGGAAAAGGAGCTGGAAATCTTTCGGGCCAATCCATATAGATTTCCTTTCGAAGGATCCCTTGCAGGAACGCAGAAGACACCTCCATGCAGTCAACCTCCATGTCATCTCGAGCAACGACATAGAGAACGGAGCGCACTCAAGGAGGTTTGGCGGTGGGAGAGAATGTCTCAAAGAAATCCACTCCACGCTTTTGGCTAAATCCCTTGGCACAATACCGGGCTTTGAAGACAGGAAATTAACCTGGAAGTTGTTTCACCCGAAAGACCCATTTTCCCTTCACATTGTTGACGCCGGAGGGAGGAGAAACGTCTGTGAAAGTTCCTGTGTGAATGAAGGACTCTTGGTCAATTCGATTGGCTAGACCAACTCGACTATTGGTCAATCAAACCGGCTAGACCACTGACCTTTTGGTCCATCTGACCGGCTTGACCAACTAACCTGTTGGTCAATCAGACCGGCTGGGCCAACTGGCCAGTTGGTCAATCGGACGAGCTCGATCAACTGGCATGTTGGTCATTCGGACTGGCTGGACCAACTAGCCTATTGGTTAATTGGACCGGTTGGACCAACAGGACTGTTGGTCAATCGGACCGGCTAGACCAACTGGCCTGTTGGTCAATTGGACCGACTCTACCAACTGGCTTGTTGGTCAATTGAACCAGCTCGACCAACTCGCCTGTTGGTCAATTGGATCGATTGGACCAACCAAAGTGTTGGTCAATTGGACCGGCTCGACAAACTGGCCTGTTGGTCAAATGGACAGGCTGGACCAACTGGCCTGTCGGTCAATCGGACCGGCTGGACCAACTAGCTTGTTGGTCAATCGGATAGGCTGGCCCAACTGGAATGTTGGTCAATTCGACAGGCTAGACCAACTAGACTGTTGGTCAATTGAACTGGCTGGACCAACTCGCGTGTTGGTCAATTGGACCGGTTGGACCAACTGGACTGTTGGTCAATCAGACAGGCCAGACCAACTGGCATGTTGGTCAATTGGACCGACTGGACCAATCGGCCTGTTGGTCACTTGGACAGGCTGGACCAACTGGCGTGTTGGTCAATTGGACCGACTGGACCAATCGGCCTATTGGTCACTTGGACAAGCTGGACCAACTAGCCTGTTGGTCAATTGGACCGGCTGGACCAACTGGTATGTTTATCAATCGGATTGGCTGGACCAACTGGCCTGTTGGTCAATTGGACCGGCTGGATCAACTTGCCTGTTGGTCAATCGGACGGGCTGGCCCAACTCGCCTTTTGGTCAATTGGACCGGCTGGACCAACTAGTCAATTGGTCATTTGGACCGGTTGGACCAACTGGCCTGTTGGTCAATCGGACAAGCTGGACGAACTGGCCTGTCGGTCAATCACACAGGCTGGACCAGCACGACTATTGGTCAATTGAACCGGCTGGACCAACTAGACTGTTGGTCGATTGGAGCGGCTGGACCAACTGGAGTGTTGGTCAATTGGACTGGCTCGACCAAGTGGCCTGTAGGTCAATTGGACCTGTTGGACCAACTGGACTGTTGGTCAATCGGACCGGCTCGCCCAACTGGCCTTTTGGTCAATTGGACCGGTTGGACAAACTGGACTGTTGGTCGATCGGACCGGCTGGACCAACTGGCCTGTTGGTCAAATGGACCAGCTGAACCAACTGGCGTGTTAGTCAATCCGATCGGCTAGACCAAGTGGCCTGTTGGTCAAATGGACAGGCTCGACCAACTGTGTAGTAATTGTGAACTTGTGTGAGACTCTTGTGATTGAGTTAAGATTTTATAGCAGCATACCCCCCTGTGCGCCGAAATTCATAAGTTGAGAAATACTTCACCTTTGGATACGATTATAATTGGGAAATGTAGCCACCGTTTAGGGCTACAACATATCTGAGTTTTGTGAAGTTTTGACAGTGCACGTTTCGTCGACGGCGTTTGTTGTGAGCGCGACGTTTCTGTCCAGAATTCTAAGCCAACGATTTTGAGAATTTTAGGCACCTAATCTTCGTAGACTCCATCCTTAGTCTCTAACATGAAGGTGTTCGTGTAGGGGCAAACACGAACACGTTCGTGTTTGCTACCTGCTCATCCGTAGGGGGTAGGTTGTTATGCAAACCATGTATTGCACTCAACATTTGGTCTTTGTAGGCGAAGTGTGGAACATTTGTGAAGGTCGTCTGCTGACAATTTTGTGAAGCCATAAAGGGCAATGCTAAGCCACTTTGGTGTTATGATTATTTTCAGTTTCTTTTTGGACAATCGTTCATACTCCTATGGGCTCAGTTTATTCTGTGGCTTTACAATATCTGGAAGATCATGGATGGCGTATAGTTTGTATTTTGGCAGTTTTTTTGTTAAGGTTAATGATGTTACTCGTTTTTTTTTTTTTCAATTCGTTTGGCTTGTGTTTTTTTGGTGCAAAATACTATTTTTGCACTACAACTAGCTACCTGCATGACATTACACATTTTGAGTGTGTTCAGTGTGCATTCGTTTTTGCATTCCGTTTCAGGTGTTGTTGCTATGGGATCATCGTTAATCATGACGAGTCATGTGTTATAGTCACAGTAGGGTCCAATGTGCCTAAAACGAAAGATAGAGTGCACAGTCGGATTTCTGCACAGCGGCTTCAAACGTTCATAGCGATCTTCTCACAACTCCAAATGACTTCAATGAACTTGGATCAAGAGCGCCTTGATATCGCCTACAATAGGTAATTTCAATCGCACGCTTTCATTAAGAACTGACGACACAGCGTTGGTTTGAACGAACGGCACTATGGCAGCAACATAGTCTTAGAACACAAGATAGGAAGAGTTAGGAAGAGTTACGAGTTGGGAATGACTTCCAGCTCCTAAAAACCCCAAGAGCCGAGGTACAGTGATGTGGAACAGTGCCACACTGTCCCCAACCACAAAGGGTCTCGAAACTACCCTTCAGTAGGGCCTACACCAAGTGAAATGTTACACTACACAAAGTAATATAACTATCTTCAATATCTTGAGGTGCACCCTTTTGGCGAGCTTCAAAATCACTCGAGGCTTGACACAAAGGCTCAGGCTCTTCATCACAAACTCATCCTTGAGTTCTTGATGGGTCTTCTGCACACACTTGCGACACGCTGAACGTTCGACACAGGACAAAATAAAAACCGCGCGCGAGACACAAACGACCGCGTAACACGCGTCTAGAGATATCTCGCTATTGACTCGACACAGACACTCGACATCATGACTCAACATTCGCACACAATTATAAGCATGAAATATATATTATCCCATGCCCTCATACCATTCCATACACACACACATGCACGCACACGGACAACAAGCCGAGTGCAAACCGTAGGGTTGCACCAACAAACTCCCCCTCAGATTGTTGGCCTGAGGATATGTTGCTCTCTCAGTTCAGAGCCATCCCAGCCAGCTTGCAACACTTCCAATGCTGCTGCTCCACCAGCCTCTTAGTCATCATGTCAGCCGGCTGCCCTGTGGTCTTCACGTACCGCAACTCAACTTCACCCGCGGTCACCATGCTCCTCGTCCAATGCCACTTCACCCTCATGTGCTTTGTGAGTCCATGCAACACACGGTTCTTAGCAAGAGCAATGGCACCCTGGCTGTCACACTAGAGTGGGGTAGGTTCTTGCTGCTCCTCCCCCAATTCAGCCAACAAACGCCGCTGCCACACAATCTCCCGTACGGCACGGAAGAGTGCCATGTACTCGGACTCAACCGAGCTCAAAGCTTGGTCAACCTGCTTCTTGCTCTCCCAAGCAGTTGGGCCTCCACCAACACAGCATATAAAGCCTCCCACACTTGTCATGTCCTCTGGTTCCGATGCATATGAAGCATCCGAGTAGGCGATGATGAACAAACGCCCTGGTTCAACACCATCCACGCCCTTTTGGCACCTTTGTGCCGCCGCCGAGTATTGCAGCCCAACGGTCGGTGTTTGGCCAAGATACTTGGCCACCCTCATTCCAGCTGCTACCTGCTCCTCATTAGGGCATTGCACAACCCTAGCCAGCTGCCCGGTAGCAAACGCGACGTCTGGTTGGGTGTTTACCGCCGCATACATGAGGCTGCCCACCAACGAGTGAAAACGGCGCCTCTCTTCTTCTCCAACGCTCTCCTCCTCTGGCCCCTTCACACACTTGAACCCAGAGGGAAAGGGGGTAGCCACATGACCTTCACTCTGGCCAAAGTTGGCGGCCAATGCCTCCAGGTATTTCCGTTGGTGCACTCGCATGCTCCGCTTCTCCACGTCTCGTTCGATGTGGAGCCCAAGGTAGAAGTTCACATCACCAAGGGACTTGCACTTGAAATTGTCATGCAGCTTCAGCATCACCTCCTTCACAAGGTCAGAGGAGGGTGAGAATATGAGAATGTCATCCACATAAACCACCATGAAGCTCCTCTGCTCCCCCTCGCCAAGCATGAACAAGGAGTGATCGGCCGTTGAGGGAGTGAAGCCGAACTCCTCCAACACTTCGCGCAGCTTCATGTACCATTGCCTAGGGGCCTGCTTCAGCCCATAGAGGGCCTTCTTCAGCTTCCACACTCTGCCACTACCATCATCAAACCCCTCTGGCTGTGCCATAAAAATCTCCTCCTCATGGATGCCGTTAAGGAATGCCGTTACGATGTCCATTTGTTTTACTACCCATCCTTTGATGGCGGCTCCCGAAAATAGGGATTGCAGCGTCGTCGGCTTCACCACAGAGGCAAACAGCTCCTTAAATTCCACCTTCTCCTTCTGCTGGTACCCCTTGGCTACAAGCCTAGACTTGTAGCGCTCGATCTTGCCGTCGGCATCCGACTTGATTTTGAAGAGCCACTTGGACGTTATCGCCGTACGCCCCTCCGGTAGCTCCACCAATTCAAATGTGTCATTCTCCTCGATGCTCTTCAGCTCACTCTCCATGGCCTTCTTCCACTCCTCAGCATCACTACTCTCCAAAGCCTCCTTGAGAGTTGCTGGTTCTCCCGGCATCTCCACCGGAGAGAAGAACGCGAAGGCACACTCCTCGTAGTCACTCTCCTCGTCGTCTCCGACCATCATTGCCGCTCCGGCCAGGGCTATCTTGCCCTTCTTTCCAAGTGCATCATAGGTCAGCCTATTAGGGGGTTGAGCTCTCCTCTTCCCCCTTCCTTTCTCCTCAGCTGCAAGGACTTGAAGGCCTTGGTGTTGCTGCGGTGTGGCTCGAATCCGTGGAGCACTCATAGTACGGGAAGGGAGTGACGGTGCACGCTCGCTCACTTGCTGCACCTCCTCCTCTTCTTCCTCTGCATCATTGGCCTCCTCTCCCCCATTCACAAGGGAGGATTGCCTCGTGGTTGTGCTGCCGCTGCTCAGCTCCAAAGGCACCTCCACATGCTCCAAACCGGAACTCTTCACTTCCCCAAACCGCGCGCCTATCTTCGCCTCATTCTCCGCCTTCCAATCCTTGTACATGAAGTTCTCCATGAACTTGCAGTCCCTGCTCACCAAGAACTTCTTGGTGAATGGGTCCCAAAGAAGCCATCCTTTGCTTTTTTGAGCCATGCCCAAGTGCACGGCCCACACCGCCTTGGCACCAAACTTGTTGTGCCGAAGATGCTTAGGCACGAGCGCCATGCACATGCACCTGAACACCCGAAGCATATCCACCTTTGGCTTCCTTCCAAGCCACTCCACATAGGGCACCCATTTGTCTGCTCCCACATGTGTCAAGGCTCTGTTCTTGGCCACACACGCGCTCCGCACCGCATCAGGCCAGAAATAGTCGGGTAGCCCGGCTTCAATGAGCAACCCGCGTGCCGCCTCCGTGATTGTGCAGTTCGCTCGCTCGGCGATGCCGTTCATTGCAGGGGAGTATGGCATGGTGAGGGAGTGCCGAATACCATTCTTCTTCAGCCACAACCCAAACTCCTTGCTCAGGAACTCTCCCCCTCGATCGGTGCGGATTGACTTGACTAGACGGTCTTGTTGCCGCTCCACCATCGGGAACCAATCCGTCTTCAACGTTTCAGCCACGTCGCTCTTCTTGGCCAGCACATACACCCAAGTCATGCGGGTGTAGACGTCGACAATGGTGAGAAAATACTCAGCTTCAGCAGCTCCAAGCTTCAGGGGGGCCACCACGTCCATCACCACCTCATCAAGCGGTGCCTTAGCCGTCGCCTCCGCACTAGAGAACGGGAATCAGGTGAACTTGGCTTGCATGCACGTCGGGCAGCCAAGTACCTCATTGGGCTCCCCCTTCACACGTATGCCAGCAACCATCTCATTCTTTACTAGCCGCTGCAAGATGGGCAGGGCCACATGCCCCATGCGCCGATGCAAGGTGAGCCAATCACACTCCCCCGTAGCCGAAGTTGGATTGGAGAATGCCGCGCTCGCAATAGCGCCCCACATACTCTCTCTGTAGTCCTCCTCCGCTGCTGCCTCGGGGTTCTTCTCACCCTTTTGCTGCTCCTTGGCTGCTGCACCTCTCTCCATAGGTTCACCAAGCTTGCTGGTCCCTCCAAGTTTGCACTTCTTGGGCTCCTTCTCCTTAGCGCGACCGTCCGCGCAATCGCCGCTACCAATCGCTCCACCTTTGGTGCTGTCGCTTGCTGCCACTTGCCTCTCCTTAGGCATTGGGACCACAGAGATCTGCCACATCTCTTTGTAGAAATCTCTGTCCTCATGAAGGTCCCAAAGAATCCGATCGCCAAGCCTTGTGGTGTAGGTCTTGGCTCCCTTCGAGTTCGTGTCCATGCCGGCCTTTGCCAACCGCCGCACGGAAATCAGGTTTGCAGCAAGGCTGGGCACCCAAAGCACGTTCTTGAGGCCCACCATCTTCCCATCAGCACCCTTGAACATGGCCTTGCCCATGCCTTTCACCTCCGCTCGCTGCCCCAAAGCCGATGTGACATGCTTCACCGGTGACGGTTCGAGTTCGGTGAGCAAGTCCGGGCGAGGTGTCATGCTATATGTAGCGCCACTATCGATCACCCAATAGTCCAGAGGGTGTAGGGTCACCTTCCCCACAGCTGCTGGCTCCTCAAAGCCTTCATCCTTCTCTGGACCAGTCGGTACTTGCGTCGACACAAAGTAGAATAGACCCGGGTACCGATCGTTGCTAAGGTCCTTTTCATTGTCTCCGCTCGTCATGTTTGCAGCTCCGCCACCGCGACCGCCACGGCCTCCACGGCTTCTTCCTCTCCCTCCTCTTGCTCCTCTACCCTCCTGGACTTGAGCAGGGGTCCAACCATCAGGGAGCTTGTAGCAATCACGCCATATATGCCCGCTCTTGTGGCAATTATCACATTCGCCGTCGAATCGGCCGCGACCGCGCCCGTAGCTCTTGTCGTCGCTGCCATAACCGCCACTCCCGCAGCCTCCGCCGTAGTTGCTGCCACCAAAACTTCCTCCCCCTCGTCCTCTGCCTCTTCCTCGACCATATCCACGGCCGATGCTCGCTGCCCCAGCGCCATCCGCACTCGCCAACTCACGGCGGCGGAAATCCTCTTGAAGGATAGCTCGCTTCACATCTTCGTGCGAGAGGCGGGGCAAGTCGTGATTCAGGTTGATGATGAGCGAGGACCATGATTCAGGGAGTAGGGCCAGCAACTTGGTCTTCTTTTGGAGCTCACTATAGTTCAAATCCGCTCTCTCAAGCCGCGTCAACAAGTCAAAGAATTTCTGCACCCCTTCTTCAACCGCTTCATCCTCTTCAATTCGTAACGTCGCCATTTGCCGTTCCAACACCACAGCTACCGCCGCTGTTGCAGGAGCGTGTACACCCTTGAGAGCAGCCCATGCCTTTGGTCCCTTCTCCGGTTCACGCTGGAAAGTCTTGATGTGACGGATTTGGCTGCTCCCCAACGCTTGCCCAAGTAGGAGATAGCCTTGTGCGCTCTTTCGCACCCGCGGGCTCTTCTCCGGGTCGTTCTCGGGACGCTTTTCCGTTCCTTCCATCACCTCCAGCAGATCATAGTGGTCAAATATGTTCTCCATTCTGAAGGACCACTCAGCAAAGTTGTCACCATTGAACTTGTCAAGGCCAAACACTCTAGGCTCATCCCTAGATGGGCCAACACTTGGTTGCACGGGCGCCGTGGTTGAATCACGGGGTTGGCCTTGAGCTTGGGCTTCTCCTCTGCCACCAGCACCTCTGCCACCCCTTTCTTCAGGTCCATCCATTGTCGAAACTGCTCCAAGGGGCTCTGATACCACTTGTTATAGTCAGAGTAGGCTCCAATGTGCCTAAAACGAAAGAGAGTGCACAGTCGGATTTCTGCACAGCGGCTTCAAACGATCATAGCGATCTGCTCACAACTTCAAATGACTTCATTCAACTTGGATTTGGAGCGCCTTGAGGTCGCCTACAATAGGCAATTAAAATCGCAAATTTTCATTAAGAATTAACGACACAGCGTTGGTTTGAACGAACGGCACTATGGCAGCAACATAGTCTTAGAACACAAGATAGAAACAGTTTGGAGGAGTTACAAGTTGGGAATGACTCCCAGCTCCTACAAACCCCAAGAGCCAAGGTACAGTGATGTGGAACAGTGCCACACTGTCCCCAACCACGAAGGGTCTCGAAACTAGCCTTCACTAGGGCCCACACCAAGTGAAATGTTACACTACACAAAGTAATATAACTATCTTCCTTATCTTGAGGTGCACCCTTTTTGCGAGCTTCGAAATCACTCGAGGCTAAACACATAGGCTCGTGCTCTTCATCACAAACTCATCCTTGAGTTCTTGATGGGTCTTCTGCACACACCTGCGACACGCCGAACGTTCGACACAGGACAAAATAGAAACCGCGCGCGAGACACAAACGACCGCGTAACAGGCGTCTAGCGATATCTCGCTATTGACTCGACACACACACTCGACATCATGACTCAACATTCACACACAATTATAAGCATGAAATATATATTATCCCATGCCCTCATACCATTCCATACATACACACATGCACGCACACGGACAACAAGCCGAGTGCAAACCGTAGGGTTGCACCAATAGGCTGGACCAACCAAGCTGCTGGTCGATTGGACCGGTTGGACAAACTAGTCTGTTCTTCAATCGGACCGGCTGGACCAACTGGCCTGTTGGTCAATTGGACCGGCTCAACCAGCTCACCTCTTGGTCAATTGGAACAGCGGGACCTGCTAGCCTGTTGATCAATTGTACCGGTTGGACCAGCAGGCCTGTCGGTCGATTGGACCGGCTGGACCAACTGGCCAATTGGTCAATTGGACCGAATGGACCAACTGGCCTTTTGGTCAACTGGACCATCTGGACCAACAGGCCTGTTGGTCAATTTGACCGGCTGGACCAACTCGGCTATTGGTCAATTGGACTGGTTGGACCAACTGGCCTGTTGCTCAATTGGATCGGCACGACGGACTGGACTGTTGGTCAATTGGATCGGTTGAACCAACTGGAATGTTGGTCAATTGGACCGGCTAGACCAGCTGGACTGTTGGTCAATCGGATAGGCTGATCCAACTGTCCCGTTGGTCAATTGGATCGGCTGGACCAACTGGACTATTGGTCAATCGGACTGGCTGGACCACAAACCTGTTGGTCAATCGGACCGGCTTGACCAACTGACCTTTTGGTCAATCGGACTGACTAGACCAACTGGCCTGTTGGTCAATCGGACCGGCTGGACCAACTGGCCTGTCGGTCAATCGGACAAGGTTGACCAAACGGCTTGTTGGTCAATTGGACCGGTTGGACCAAAATAACTGTTGGAAAACAGGACCGGCTACACCATCTGGCTTGTTGGTCATTTGGACCGGTAGGACCAACTGGACTGTTGGTCAACTTGACCAGCTGGATCAACTAGACTGTTGGTCAATTGGACCAGCTAGACCAACTAGACTGGTCAATTGGACCGGCGGGACCAACTGGCCTGTTGGTCAATTCGACCGGTTGGACCAACTAGACTATTGGTCCATCGGACCGCCTCGCCCAACTCGCCTGTTGATCAATTGGACTGGCTGGACCAACTGACCAGTTGGTCAATTCGACCGGCTTGACCAACTGGCCTATTGGTCAATCGGACCGGTTGGACCAACTGGACTGTTGGTCAATCGGACCGGCTAGACCAATTGGCATGTTGGTCAATTGGACCAGCTAGACCCAATCGCCTTGTTGGTCAATTGGACAGGCTGGACCTACTGGCCTATTGGTCAATTGGACCGGCTCGACTAACTGGCCTGTTCGTCAATCGGAAAGGCTGGATCAACTGGCCTGTTGGTCAATCAGACTGGCTAGACCAACTGGCCTGTTGGTCAATTGGACCGGTTGGACCAACTAGACTGTTGGTCAATCGGACCGGCTCACCCAAATTGCCTGTTGATCAATTGATCTGGCTGGACCAACTGACCTGTTGGTCAATTGGACCGGCTTGACCAACTGGCCTGTTAATCAATCGGACCGGTTGGACCAACATGCCTGTTGGTAAATCGGATAGGCTGGCCCAACTAGATTGTTGGTCAATTGGACAGGCTGGACGAACTGGACTGTTGGTCAATTGGACCAGCTAGACCAACTAGCGTGTTGGTCATTGGGACTAGTTGGACCAACTGGACTGTTGGTCAATCGGACCGTCTAGACCAACTGGCTTGTTGGTCAATTGGACCAGCTAGACCAAATGGCCTGTTGGTCAATTGGACGGGCTGGATCTTATGGCTTATTGGTCAATTGGACCGGCTAGACCAACTGGCCTGTTGGTCAATCAGACTGGCTGGACCAACTGGCTTGTTGGTCAATCGGACAAGCTGGCCCAACTCGCCTTTTAGTCAATAGGACTGGCTGGACCATCTAGCTAGTAGGTCATTTGGACCGATTGGACCAACTGGCATGTTGGTCAATTAGACAGGCTGTACGAACTAGCCTATCAGTCAATCAGATGGGCAGGACTAGCTGGACTTTTGGTTTATCAAACCACCTCGACCAACTGGCCTATTGGTCAAATGGACCGGCTGAACCAACTGGCGTGTTGGTCAATGGGACCGGTTGGTCCAACTGGAGTGTTGGTCAATTGGACTGTTTGGACCAACTGGCCTGTTGGTCAATTGGACCACGTGGACCAAGTCGACTGTTGGTTAATTGGACCAGCTAGACCATTTGGCATGTTTGTCAATCGGACCGGCTGGCCCAACTGACCTTTTGGTCAATTCGATTGGCTAGACCAACTCGACTATAAGTCAATTGGAAAGGCCGGACCACTGAACTTTTGGTCAATCGGACCGGCTTGACCAACTAACCTCTTGGTCAATCGGACCGGCCGGACCAACTGGCTTGTTGGTCAATCGGACCGGCTGGATCAACAAGCTTGTTGGTCATTCGAACCGGTTGGACCAACTGGCCTGTTGGTCAATTGGACCGGTTGGACCAACTAGACTGTTGGTCAATCATACCGGCTGGACCAACTGGCCTGTTGGTCAATTGGACTTGCTTGACCAACTGGCCTTTTGGTCAATTTGACCAGCTTGACCAACTGGCTTATTGGTCAATTGGACCGGTTGGACCAACTGGCCTGTTGGTTAATTGGACTGGCTGGACCTACGCGCCTGTTGGTCAATTGGACCGGCTGGACCAACAAGCTCCTTGGTCAATTGGACCGGCTGGACCAACTGGCTTGTTGGTAAATTTGACCGAGAGGACCAACTGGCCTGTTCGTCAATCGGACCGGCTGGAGCATCTGGACTGTTGGTCAATCAGACCGAATGAATCAACTGGCTTGTTGGTCATTCAGACCGTCTAGACCAACTGGCCTTCTGGTCAATTGGACTGGCTGGACCAACAGGACTGTTGGTCAATTGGACCGGCTGGACCAACTAGCCTGTTGGTCAATTGGACTGTTTGACCAACAGGAATGTTGGTCGATCGGACCGGCTGGCCCAACTAGCTTGTTGGTCAATTGGATCGGCAGGACCAACAGGCATGTAGGTCAATTGGACCGGTTGGACTAACTAGACTGTTGGTCAATTGGACTGGCTGGACCAACTAGACTGTTGGTCAATTGGACCGGCTAGATCAAGTGGCGTGTTGGTCAATTCGACCGGTTGGACCAACTTGAATGTTGGTTAATCAAACCGGTTGGACCAACTCGACTGTTGGTCAATCAGACCGGCTGGATCAACTGGCCTGTTGGTCAATTTGACCGGCTGGACCAAGCGGCATAATGGTCAATTGGACAGGCTGGACCAACTGGCCTGTTGGTGAATTGGACTGGCTGGACCAACTGGCCTCTTGGTCTATCGGATAGGCTGGACCAAGTGGCCTGTTGGTCAATCAGATTGGTTTGACCAACTGGCCTTTTGGTCAATTGGACCGGCAGGACCAACTAGACAGTTGGTCAATTGGATTGGCTGGACCAACTAGCCCGTTGGTCAATTGGACTGGCTCGACCTTCTGGCCTATTGGAAAATTTTACTGGTTGGACCAACTCGCTTGTTGGTGAATTGGACCGGTTTGACCAACAGGCCTGATGGTCAATTGGACTGGCTGGACCAACTAGCCTGTTGGTCTATTGGACCAGCTGGACCAACTAGCGTCTTGGTAAACTGGACCGGTTGGACCAAATGGCCCGTTGGTCAATTGGACCAGCGGGACCATTCAGACTATTGGTCATTCAAACCGGCTAGACCAACTGGCCTGTTGGTCAATTGGATCGGCAGGACCAACTGGACTATTGGTCAATCCGACCGGGTTGACCAACTGGCCTATTGGTCTATCGGACAGGCTGGCTTAACACGCGTGTTGGTCAATCGGACCGACCGGATCAACTTGCCTGTTGGTCATTTGGACCGGCTGGACCAACTAGCCTTTTGGTAAATTGGACAGGCTCAACCAAGTGGCGTGTTGGTCAATCGGACCGCCTGGCCCAACTAGACTGTTGGTCAATTGGACCAGCTGGACCAATTGGACTATTGGTCAATTGTACCTGTTGGACCAACTAGCCTATTGGTCAATCAGATAGGCTAGACCAACTGGCCTGTTGGTCAATTGGACTGGCTGGACCAGCTGGCCTGTTGGTCAATCACAATGGTTCGACCAACTGGCCTTTTGTTCAATTGGACCGGCTGGACCAACTAGACAGTTGGTCAATTTGACTGTGTGGACCAACTGGCCTCTTAGTCAATTGGACTGGCTAGACCTTCTGGCTTGTTGGTCAATTGGACCGGTTGGACCAACTGGCCTGTTGGTGAATTGGACCAGTTGGACCAATTGGCCTGTTGTTCAATTAGACCGGTTGGACGAACTGACCTGTTGGTGAATTGGACCGGTTGGACCAACAGGCCTGTTGGTCAATTGGACCGGTTGGACCAACTCGACTGTTGGTCAACCAGACCGGCTTGACCAGCTTGCCTGTTGGTTAGTTGGATTGGCTGGACCAACTGGAATGTTGGTAAATTGGACCGGTTGGACCAACTTGACTGTTGGTCAATCAAACCGGTTGGACCAACTGGACCTTTGGTCAATCGGACTGGCTGGACCAACTGGCCTATTGGTCAATTGGACCGGCTGGACCAATCGACCTGTTGGTCAGTTCGACCGGTTGGACCAACTGGACCAACTAGCCTGTTGGTCATTCGGACCGGCTGGCTCAACTAGCTTGTTGGTCAATTGGACCGGTTGGACCAGCTGGACTGTTGGTCATTCGGACCGGCTCGACCAACTGGCCTGTTGGTCAATTGGACCATCTCAAGCAGCTGCGTGTTGGTCAATCAGACCGGCTCGACCACGGACCTGTTGGTTAATTGGACTTGATGAACGAACTGGACTATTGATCAATTGGACCCGTTGGACCAACTGGCCTGTTGGTCAATTGGATCGGCTAGACCAACTGGACTGCTGGGCAATAGGACCGGCTAGACCAACTAGCCTTTTGGTCAATTGGATTGGCAGGACCAACTCAACAATTGGTGAATCTGACTTGCTGGACCACTGACCTCTTGGTCAATCGGACCGGCTTGACCAACATTGGTCCATCCGACCGGCTGGATCAACTTGCCTGTTGCTCCTTCGGACTGGCTTGACCAACTAGCTTGTTGGTCAATTGGACCGGTTCGACAAAGTGGACTGTTCGTCAATCGGACCGGCTGGACTAACTCGCCTGTTGGTCAGTAGGACCGGTTGGACCAAGTGGCGTGTTGGTCAATTGGACCAGCAGAACCAAATGGACTGTTGGTGAATTGGACCGGCTGAACCAATTGGACTGTTGGTCAATTGGACAGGCTCGACCAAGTGGCGTGTTGGTCAATTGCATCGGCTGGACCAACTGGACTTTTGGTGAATCAAACTGGGTGGACCAAGAGGACTGTTGGTCAATCGGACCGGCTAGACCAATTGGCTTGCTGGTCAATTGGATTGGCTGGATCAGTTGGCCTATTGGTCAATTAAACAAGGAGGACCTACTGGCTTGTTGGTCAATTGGACCAGCTGGACCAACTGGCCTGTTCTTCAATCGGATAGGTTGGACGAACTGGCCTGTTGGTCAATTGCACTGGCTGGACAAACTGGCATGTTGGTCATTTGGACCGGTTGGACCAACTCAACTGTTGAACAATCAAACCGGTTGGACCAACCGGAGTGTTGGTCAATTAGACTCGCTGGACCAACTGGCCTGTTGGTCAATTGGACCGGCTAGTTCAATCGGCTTGTTGGTCAATTGGACAGGCTGGACCTACTGGCTAGTTGGTCAATTGGACCGGCTGGACCAACTGGCCTGTCGGTCAATCGGATAGGCTAGACCATCTAGCCTGTTGGTCAATCGGACTGGCTGGACCAACTGGCCTGCAGGTCAATCAGACAGGTTCGACTAACAGGCTTTTTGGTCAATTAGACTGGCTGGACCAACTAGAAAGTTCGTCAATTGGACTGGCTGGACCAACTAGCCTGTTGGTCAATTGGACTGACTGGACCTTCTAGCCTGTTGGTCCAACCGGTCCAATTGACCAACAGTCCTGTTGGTCGAACCGGTCCAATTGACCCACGAGCCAGTTGGTCCAACCTGTCCAATCGACCAACTGGTTTGTTGGTCCAACCAGACCATTTGACCAATAGGTCTGGTGGTCCAACCGGTCCATTGAACCAAAACGCCAGGTCCAGACAGACCAACTGAGAAACAGGCCAGTTGGTCCAACCGGTCCAATTGACCAAAAGGCAAGTGGGTTCAACTAGTCCAATTGACTAACAGGCCAGCTGGTCCAACCGGTTCTATTGACCAAAAGGCTAGTTGAATTAATAGGTTTGCTTGTCCAGCCGGTCTACTAGACCAACAAGCCAATCGAACCAACCGCTTCATTGGACAAACACGCCATTTGGTCCAACCAATCCATTGGACCAACAGGGCAATTGGTCCAACCGGTCCATTGGAACAACATGCCAGTTGGTCCAACAATTAAAATAGACCAACACGCCATTTGGTCCAACCGGTCCAATTGTCCAATTGACCAATAGACCAGTTGGTCTGCCCTATAAAATTGACCGACAGGCCAGCTGATCCAAATTGTCGAATGGACCAACAGGCTGTTTGGTCCACTGGCCCAAAGGACTAAAAGGATAGTTGGTCGAACCGATCAAATGGACCAATAGGCAAGTTGGTTCAACCGGTCCAATTAACCAACAGGTCAGTTCGTCCAACCGATCCAATTAACCATCAGGCCAGTTGGTCCAACTGGTCCAACTGACAAACAGCCAGTTGGTCCAACCTGTCCAATTGTCCAACAAGCCAGTTGGTCCAGCCACTCCAATTGACCAAAAGGCTTATTCCTCCAACCAGTTGAAATTGACTGAAAGGCTAGTTGGTCCGACCAATCTAGTGGACCAATAGGCCAGTTGGTTGAACCGGTCCAATTAACCAACAGGCTAGTTGGTTCAACCTGTTTATTGGACCAACACGCCACTTTGTCCAGCCGGTCCAATTGACCAACAGGCCAGTTGTTCCAACCGGTCCATTGGACCAACAGGCCAGTTGGTCTAGCCGGTCCAATTGATCAACAGCCATTTGGTCCTGCTGATCCAATAGACCAACAGGCTAGTTGGTCCAACTGGTCCATTGGACCAACAGGCTAGTTCGACCAACCGGTCCATTGGACCAACAGGCTAGTTGTTCGTTTGACCAATAGGCCAACTAATCCAACTGGTCCAATTGACCAACAGGCCAGTTGGTCCAACCGGTGCAATTGACCATAAGGCAATTAAGTCCATTTTGTCAAATGGACCAACAAGCTAGTTGGTCAATTAGGCCCAATTATCCAACAGGCCAGTTGGTCCACCCGGTCCATTGGACCAACAAGCCAGTTGGTCCAACCGGTCCAATGGACCAACACACCGGTTCGTCCATTTGGTTCATTGGACCAACAAGCCAGTTGGTCTAACGGATCCATTGGACCAACAGGCTAGTTGGTCCAACTAGTCTATTGGAACAACAAGCCAATTGGTCCAACCTATCAAATGGACCAACAGGTCAGTTGGTTCAACTTGTCCAGTTGACCATTAGGGTAGTTGGTCCAACCGGTCCTATTGACCAAAAGGCCAGTTGGTCCAACCGGTGCAATTGACCAACACGTCATTGGTCCAACCAGTCCAATTGATCAAGAGGCTAGATGGTCAAACCGGTCCATTAGACCAACAGGCTTATTGGTCCAACAGGTCCAATTGATCAACAAGCTTGTTGGTCCGGCCAGTCCATTGGACCAATAGGTCAATTGGTCCAACTGGTCCAATGGACCAACAGGTCAGTTGGTCCTTGTCTAATGGACAAACAGACCGTTTGATCCAACCGGTCAAATGGACTAACAGGCCTGTTGGTCCAACCGGTCAAATGGACCAACATGCTTGTTGGTCCAAACGATCCAATTAATCAACAGGCCAGCTGGTCCAACTGGTCCAATTGACCAACAGGCCGGTTGGTCCAACGAGTCCAATTGACCAACAGGCCAGTTGGTCTAGCCGGTCCAATTGACCAAAAGGTTTGTTGGTCCAACCGGTCCTATTGACCAAAAGGCCAGTTGATCCAACCGGTCAATTGACAGAAAGGCGAGTTGGTCCAACCGGTCCCATGGACCAACAGGCCAGTTTGTCCAGCCTGTCCAATTGACCAACAAGCCAGTTGGTCCAAGCGGTCCATTGGACCAACAGGCCGGTATGTCTAGCCGGTCCAATGGACCAACAGGCCAGATTGTCCAACCTATCACGTGGACCAACATGCCTGTTCGTGCAGCCAGTCTAATTGACCAATAAGACTGTTGGTCTAGCCGATCCAATTGAACGATAGGGCAATTGGTTCCCTGGTCACATTGACCAACAGGCAAGTTGGTAAAACCGGTCCAATTGACCAACAGGCTCCTTGGTCCAACCGGTCGAATTGACCAACTAGCTAGTTGGTCCAACCTGTCGAATTGACCAACCGGTGCAATTGACACAAACGCCACTTGGTTCAACAGATCCATTGGACCAACATGCCACTTGGTCCATCTGGTCCATTGGACCAACAAGCTAGTTGGTCCAACCTATCAAAATGGACCAACGAGTCAGTTGGTTGGACTAGTCCAGTTGACCATCTGGTTAGTTGGTCCATCCGGTCATATTGATCAACAGGCCTTTTGTCCAATCGGTCCATTGGACCAACAGGCGAGTTAATCCAGTTGGTCCAATTGATCAACAAGCCAGTTGGTCCGACAACTCTATTGGACCAACATGCCAGTACGTTCAACCGGTTCATTGCACCAACAGGCTATTTGGTCCAACCAGTCCAATGGACCAACTAGCCGTTTGGTCCAACCAGTAAAATGGACTAATAGGCCAGTTGGTCCAACCGATCAAATGGACCAATAGGCGAGTTGGTCCAACTGGTCCAATTGACCAATAGGCCAGTTGGTCCCACCTAGTCCGATTGACCATCACGCCGGTTGGTCCAACCAGTCAGATTGATCAAGAGGCCAGATGGTCAAACCGGTCCATCAGACCAACAGTCTTATTGGTCCAACTGGTCCAATTGAAAAACAAGCCTATTGGTCCGGCCAGTCCGTTGGACCAAAAGGCCAATTGGTCCAACCGGTCCAATGGACCAACAGGCTGTTTGATCCAACCTGTCAAATGGACCAACAGGCCTATTGGTCCAACCGGTCAAATGGACCAACATGCCAGTTGGTCCAACCCATCCAATTAACCAACAGGTCAGTTGTTCCAGCCGGTCCAATTGACCAACAGGCCAATTGATCCAACCGGTCCAACTGACCAACAGGCCAGTTGGTCCAGCCGGTCCAATTGACCAAAAGGCTTGTTGATCCAACCGGTCCCATTGACCAAAAGGCCAGTTGGTCCAACCGGTCAATTGACCAATAAGCGAGTTGGTCCAACCGGTCCCATGGAGCAACAAGCAAGTTTCTCCAGCCTAACAAATTGACCAACAGGCCCGTTGGTCCAAGCGGTCCATTGGACCAACAGGCCAGTTTCTCTAGCCGGTCCAATTGACCAATAGGCCAGATTGTCCAACCTGTGAGATGGACCAACAAGCTAGTTGGTGCTGCCGGTCCAATTGACCAACAGGACAGTTGGTCTGGCTGATCCAATTGAACAATAGGCCAATTGGTCCGACTAGTCCAATTGACAAACAGGCTAGTTGGTAAAACCGGTCCAATTGTCCAACAGGCTAGTTGGTCCAACCGGCCCAATGGACCAACAAGCGAGTTGGTCCAAAGAGTCAAATGGACCAATAGGTCAGTAGGTACAACCGGTCCAATTGACCAATAGGCCAGTTGGTCGAACCGATCCAATTTTCCATCAGGCAAGTTGATCCAACTAGTCCAATTGATCGAGAGGCTTGTTGGTCCAACCAGTCCATTGGACCACCTGACTAGTTGGTCCATTTGGTCTAATTGTTCTAGAAGCCTGTTGGTCTGGCGAGTCCATTGGACCAACAGGCCTGTTTGTCGAACCGGTCCATTGGACCAATAGGCCAGTTGGTTCAACCTGTCTAATGAACAAACTGGCCGATTGATCCAACCGGTCAAATGGATCAACAGGCGTGTTGGTCAAACCAGTCAAATGGACCAACACGCCAGTTCGTCCAGGCGGTCCAATTGACCAACATGCCTGTCTGTCCAACCGGTCCAATTGACCAACAGGCCTGTTGGTCCAACCAGACCATTTGACGAGTAGGCCAGTTGGTCCAGTCAGTCAAATTGACAAACATGGCAGTTGGTCCAACCAGATTATTTGACCAAGAGGCCAGTTGGTCCAACCGGTCCATTGGACCAAAAGGCCAATTGGTCCAACCAGACCATTTGACCAATAGGCCAGTTGGTCCAACCGGTCCATTGACCAACAGGCCAGCTGGTCCAACCTGTCCAATGGACCAGCAGAACGTTTAATCCAACCAGTTAAATGGACCAACACGCATGTTGGTCCAACTGGTCAAATCGACTAACAAGCGAGCTGGTCCACCCGGTCCAACTGACCAACAGGCCTGCTTGTCTACCCGGTCCAACTGACCAAAAGGCCAGTTCGTCCAACCGGTGCAATTGACCAAAAGCCCAGTTGGTCCAACCTGTTGAATGGACCAACATGCCTGTTGGTCAAGCCAGTCCAATTGTCCAACAGGCCAGTTGGTCCAACTGGTCCAATTGACCAATAGACCAGTTTGTCCATCTGGTCCACTAGACCAACTGGCCAGTTGAACCAACCGGTCCATTGGACCAACACGCTAGTTGGTCCAACCGATCCATTGGACCAATAGGCCAGTTGGTCCAAATTGTCCATTGGAACAACAGGCCAGTTGATCCAACCTGTAAAATGGACCAACAGGCCAGTTGGTCCAACCGGTCCAATTCACCAACATACCAGTTAGTTCAACCAGTCAAATGGACCAACAGACCAGTTGGTCCAACCAGTAAAATGGATGAATGGGCTAGTTGGTCCAACCACTTGAGTGGACCAACAGGTCAGTTGGTCCAATTTGTCCAATTGACCATCAGGCTCGTTGGTCCAACCGGTCCTATTGATCAATAGGCCAGTTCGTCCTACCGGTCCATTGGACCAACAGGCGAGTTGGTCCAACCGGTCCAATTGATCAACAAGCCAGTTGGTCCGACCAGTCTATTGGACCAACATGCTAGTTCGTCCAACCAGTCCATTGGACAAACAGGCCCATTGGTCCACCAACCAATCCAATGGTCCAAAAGGCCGTTTGGTTCAATCAGTTAAATGGACCAACAGGCCTGTTGGTCCAACCGGTTGAATCGACCAGCAAGCCAGTTGTCCAACCTATTAAATGGACCAACAAGCGAGTTGGTCCAACCGGTCCAATCGACGAATTGGCCACTTGGTGCAAACGGTCCAATTGACCATCACGCTGGTTGGTCCAACCAGTCCAATGGATCAAGAGGCCAGTTGGTCCAACCGGTCCATTGGACCAACAGGCTAGTTGGTCCAACCGGTCCAATTGATCAACAAGCCTGTTGGTCCGGCCAGTCCATTCGACCAATAGGCCAATTGGTCCAACAGGTCCAATGGACAAACAGGCCGTTTGATCCAACCGGTCAAATGGACCAACAGGCTAGTTGGTCCAACCGGTCCAATTGACCAACAATCTTGTTGGTTCAGCCGGTCCAATTGACCAACAGGCCTGTTTGTCTAACCGGTCAAATGGACCAATAGGCAAGCTGGTCAAACCGGTCCTATTGACCAACAGGTAGGTTGGTCCATATGGTCCAATTGACCAACAATCCAGTTGGTCCAACGAGTCGAATTTACCAACAGGCCAGTCGGTCCAACCAATCCAATTAACCAAAAGGCTTGTTGGTCCAACCGGTCCCATTTACCAAAAAGCCTGTTGGTCCAACCGGTCAATTCACCAACAGGCAAGTTGGTCCTTGCGGTTCCATTGACCAAAAGGCCAATTGGTCGAACCGGTCCATAGGACCAACATGCCCGTTGGTCCAACCTGTCCAATGGAGAGCAGGACTTCTTTCACTTTGTTGTGCCATTCAGGAGGAGCTTGTTTGAGGCCATAAACAGGGCGATTCAGCTTCCAGATAGTGTTGGGAGGGAACTCTCTTGGAAGGCCTTCAGGTCGGTCCATAAACACAGTCTCCTCGAGGTGTCCTTGCAAGAATGCTGAAGAAGCGTCCATGGATTTGATCTCAAAGTTGTCTCGTGCGGCTACATCCAAGAGCGTTCGAACTGTGGGTGGTTTGGATGTGGGAGAGAAGGTTTTGAAGGAGTCAAAGTACTGTTGTTGAGTGAATCCCTTAGCCATATAGCGTGCATTGAATACTGGTGCCTGGTCCGGAAGCTGCTTCACTCGAAACAGCCACTTGCCCCCAACGATGTTAACTCATGGAGGTGGGAGTTTTGTCATCGAAGTAATGGTTGCGGGTGAAGGTTTCACACTCAGCTTCCATGGCAGCGCGCCACTCGGCTGCATGGGGACCCGAAAGAGCTTCTTGGACAGTGAGAGGGATAGGAATGATCAGGTTCTCCAAGAAGTCGAGCGAGGGGGATTTAGTGATATCGGGGAAGATGTGCAAAAGCTCACACAACTCCTCATGCCTGTCCTCCATAAGGGTAGAGGGCACATCCCCCTTAGCAGGAGGAGTTGGAGTCGTCACTGAGCATCGAATGACAAGTGCCACTGGAGGACCAGCCCCATGCGACCGAGTGCCATGAGCCACCAAAGAAGAGGGTGGAGCAGGCTTTCGTGGAGGGGACAGCTTTGAAGGCTTGGGGGGAGGGACCGGTAGTCGTTGGTACATGATTAGTTTGCTCAACTGTGGGAGAGTAGGTTCCGGAGTGGAGGAGGGAACTGGGGGAGGAGGTGGGGCGGGAGGGTTCGACCATCGATGGTATGTGATTGGTGCGGTTGGTGATCGGGGCGCAGTTGGCAGAGTAGCAGAAGGGGGAGATGAAGGAGCAGCTGCCAAGGACACCGGAGAGGTCGGGTCAGAGACCTCAGATGGGGATGGTGCGATGGCAGGAGAAGCAGGAGGTGAGGGGGCTGGTGCAACGGAGGGGGGATCCCCCCCCCCCCCCCCCCGAGGTGGAGTAGAAGGGGCGAGTCTCATCAAAGACGACATCTCTCCTCTGGACGAGTTGTTGAGTGGAGGGGTTGAGGAAAAGGTAGTCAGAGGAGTCAGCATTATGCCCAAAGTATATGCACGTTTGAGTTTTGGGACCAAGCTTGCCACCTTGCCGCCGTCGAGACTAGTGGTTGAGGAGTACAACAGCGGTGCACCCCCAGACACGGAGAGGGCAAGTAGTGGGTGTTTTCTTGAGCCAGAGTGTGGTGGGAGTGGTGTCGGGGAGATGCAGGTGGGTATAGAGGTTGTAGAGGAGGGCGGCATCATAGAGGGCGTACCCCCAAAGTGAGAGTGGTGCGTTGGAGTGGCTGAGGAGGCAGCGAGTGATATGCGTCAGTGTGTGACTGCGGCTCTCTGCTATGCAGGTCCGCTGCGGGCTATCAAGAAGGGTGAAGTTTTGCAGGATGCCAAGGGAGGAGTAGAAGGCTTTGAGCTTGTCGTTGCAAAATTCACCATTACCATCCGAATAGAGACGCTTGACCTTGGTGTCATTCATGGATGCTGTTACACGGAAGATATTGTACTGTGTACAACAAGAAATGGGGTTGATAATACGTCATCTATGCGATTGGAGCGGGTTGCGTTCGACAAAGGAGTTGATGAGCTGGCGCTGTTGAGATTTGATGTGGAAGGAATCATTTCAGACTAAGGGACGACATTCAGAGGTGCTGCCACATAGCGGAAACTGAACCATTAGGTGGATTGGTGGGACATGAAAAAAACACTCTACAAGCTTTTCTACAAAGAGCTTCAGGATGCAGTGCGGTTGCCGGTAGTCGTGGACAAGGCAAGTTATATTGAGGAGCTGTGGTTGGCTACGGTGGAAGGGCTGCGGCAATGATTGCGAAAACGGGGTTTGGAGAAAGAGGCAAAGGCATCACTCAAATCGGCTCTTGTGCAATCAGTCTGTACAGCCATGGGCACCACTGCCTACGTCCAGATGACATCTGATGAAGCAAAGTGGAAGTTTCTAGAGCTGAGAAAGGTGCGACGAGTAGGGGGGGGAACAGGGGGTTGTAGATGTCCCTGTGGCTTATGTGGAGGTGCGAACTGGCCCAACAGGAGATAGGCGGACCATTGCAATTGATGAAGTGGTTGATGAGGAGAAATTGGGCAATGCACAAGTTGATGTGCAGTGGCCAGATGTGGAGCTTTTGAGTTATGATTTGCATCCAGTGCACGGCGCGCGACCATGGTCTGTGGCAAGTGCATCCGTCATGCATGCACATGCAAGTGTAGGCAATGTTTCACGGTCAATCATTGGGACGACTGAATGGGCCAGTGCTGACGAATTGACGGGTAAAAATGCTCACATAAGAGAAATTTTAACTGCTCATGTGGATTGGTTACTCAGTCATGTTTTCCTCCAATATTGTCATTCACTAGGAGATGATGGCATGGGTGGTGCGGACCCAACAGATACTAACCCTACAAGTGACAACGAGGGTGCAGCTTACGATGGTGATGCAGCAAGAAGCAGAATTGGACAGACTTTGCCTCGGTGGGTTGGGCGCAAGAAAAGAAAACGGGGTGGAGATGAGGTACACGCTGGTGATGAAGAGAGTAAAGTGGCGCAGCACTTCAGCTCGCATTTTTTCTATGTGACGGATGAAGGAAGCGGGCACCCCTATGACCCGTGATGATGTGGCAAGGGAGATTGGGACGTTGCCAAACCATTGGGCAGGTGACCATTCCGGGCGTGGAAAGCCTGGTGGTATCCTGGGATGTTGACCAATAGCTCTGCCAATGAGTCATGTTATTCTCTGATCCTCAGTTACGCCCCTAAGCATATTCGGTTCAAGGATAGTCTCGTGCCACAGGTGGCTTTTGCTGTCTTACACTAGAAGAACTCGATGGATAGATTGGTCACTATATATCAAACACGAGTACGACAAGTGACGCGGGTGCGTCGGGGCAACAAGGATCAAACACTAGGACCAATGGATTGGTCGTGGGATGATTGGATCATGTCGGAATAGCAACGATTGTTAGGGGATGGTGTTGATGACAATATTAATGAAGATGCAATAACAAGCCAAGGAGCGGAAAAGCAGTCCGCTAACATATCTGATGGAGGGGGCCACCCATCTGTACAGCAGCTCGCTACACCTGTGCGACGTAGCCAGAGGAGTCGCGGCCGGTCATCGACGCATGGGGCTGCGCGCAGATTTCTAAGTGAGAGTAGTTGCACATTTGCAATTTATCACACCCTATCTCATCAACTTGACCGACACCTTTTGTTTGTGCTAATGTTACAGGTGACATCACCAACTATTCTCGGTAAACATCCACAACACACCTATGGGGTTCAGAAAGGTCCAACAATATCATTTTGGCCGCCACGCCGCATCGCTTCCGGTATCAACGACGCCCACGTGCTCGCCCATGGTAATAATGAACCCTACTATTGTTATTATTTATCCTCAAACACCAACACTAGTGGGCCTTCAAATCTATCCCCCCCTCTCCTCTCCACTCCTCCTTGTCTCCCTCAAGCCCTTCCTCTTGACCAAATACCTTGTGATGTTTCGCCTCCCCATCCCCCATGCCTACGATACATCCCATGTCAGCGCCTACAATTGTTATCGCAAGTGCAGGAAGTGCCGCTGCTGCAGTACTCCCAGAGAGACATAGAAGTGGCAGGGCGGCCTTCCCTGGTGGAAGCCTCGGCCCCCCGGGACGTTTGCTGCCTAGTGGCAAATGAAACCTGGTGCAGTGCAGTTGACCTTTGGTGCATTTGGCATCTGCACTAGTGCATGATATCCCATGCCATCTCCCATACCCTTATTAGAAGCCATCCCAAAGACAATCACCTTGCCTCTTTCCCACCTCCCCTTTCTCTTCTTTTCCCCCCTTCCCCACCACTCCCCACTCCCCCACGCTCTAACAGCAATTGCACGCAATAAGCAATGAGAGCCAGCTTGTTAACCTGCTGCCCCTCCTCCCTGTTCTGAGCCCCCTTTACCATCTTCTTCTCCTCTGCCCCCCACCCCATTCCCCCCACGACCCCCCCATCCCCCCCTTCTCCCCTTTGCAAATCAGTCATTGCAAAGGATCAGTAATGAGAGTCCCTCGAAATTTCCACTCTACCGCTCCTTTCATTTGCCCGACACCGCCACTCCCCGCCACTCCTCTCTGCTGGGCTTACATGGACATATTCAACTCGACCGTTTTGAGTATTGCCCCGTATCTTGGGAAAATTGAATTTAGTTTACAGGCAACAGCAAGTTGTTTCTCTAAGAGCATGCCATGCCATTCAAGGCGGCTGACTACAATGTGCCCGGTTCTATAGCTGCAAGTGTGCTTCACAGATTCGAAGTACAATGTACCAACCTGAACATTCTTTAGAGAGCTGTGTTTTCACCATGTATGACACGCATACGGTACTATTATGCATGACATTGGCCATATTGTGTAGGTTTGGTAGGGAATATCACAGCTAGGCACAATCTCCATACTTCAAGTCTTACGCTTGTAGTTCGGGTCAAGATTGAGATAGGGCACATACAGTACAGCCTTTGTACACAGTATGGTCAACAGGTAAACCCAATTCAGCCTATAAACCATTGGCACCAAACAAAGCACGACCCACAAGTCGATCCCTGCTGCCAATCTCCATATCATGCCGCGGCCTCTTCACTTTGTGCTTGCCTTCTTGTGCCTTCCTCCCACGCCACTCGGCACTGATCACACCACACAACTCTACTTAATTCAAATGTCTTTGCCCCATGATCCAAAATCAACACAGTTGCCTGCACAATGTTGCCTATCACGCGTTGCAGCTGCCACTCCCTCCTTACACGCAGAGAGGGCGGCAACATCAAATGCAGGCCTTATCGTGCGCATGTCTAGGGCAGCAGGGGAGGTTGAAGGAAGTCTCGAGAGAAGGCTGCCTTGCAGCTCTGCTAGCTGCGCGCCTTATCTCGCATAACCCGCCGAAGTGTGCCATGGGCTGCTGATTCTCCATGACCGGCGTGGCCGTGCGCCGAGGGGTGCACCGAGGGGTTCACCTCGGGACGGGTCCAGTCGTAGATCTGCTTCCCAGCATCTGGGGGACTGGGGAGTGAGGCGTGGGAGAACAACGGAGTGAGTGGGAGAGTAAGGGAATGAGCCTGGCAGGAAGGACTGTGCAGAGACGTGGGATGGGTGGCAAGCAGGTTGTTTTGAAGGATTGGAACAGCACATATAGAGAGTGCCTGGGCCCAGAAACAACACTATAGCCGAGTGCCATCCGAGCAACGAATGACAATGCGATGGCAGGCTGGAATGCGCACTACGCGCTCCTCTGGTAACTCAACCTCCTCGTCCGCTGCCCCTCCTACCCACGCCCCTTGTTGCTCCTGACCCTATGCCGCACGAGAGGTGTCGTCCCTACTGCCATGCATGGGCCCATGTCCCCACCTTGCTCCCCACCTTGCCCACCTTCCCGCCTTGGCCCCCTCTTCCTCTGTATGCCCCTCCATGGAAGCCGCCAGCGCTAGGCGTGGCTGCTCCTCCTTGTCCTCCTCGCAGCTCCCCACTGCCCCCACCCCCGCTCCCACTTTTTGTCTGTGGGCACGTCATGGAGCTTCTTGGGCAGCCACACCTCCCCACCAGCACCAGGTGCGCCTCCCACAGGGTCACAGTCGATGAATGGCATCAGGTCTTGGGTGGACGTGCACACGCATACGCACACAAACATGCATACACGCAGGCATGCACGTAGGTAGAAAGACACGCATACTGATCAAACGCCGGCAGGCATGTAGATAGGCAAAGTGGTGACCAGGGTTCGACAGGACATATGAGGAGGAATCTGAGGGAGAATATGAAGAGCAGACAAGTGGTGCGTGTGAGTGATGTCGAAGGGGATACGGGGAAGCAGGGAAGGGGACATGAGAAAGCAGGGAAAGGGACATGGGAAAGCAGGGAAGGGGACACGGGGAAGTAGGGAAGGGGAGACCGGAAAGCAGGTAAAGGGATGGGGGCAAGAAGGGAAGGGGATGAGGGGAAGCAGGAAAGGGGATGGGGCCAAGCAGGGGGGATAGGGGGAAGCACGGAAGGGGATGGGGGGAAGCAGGTAATGGGATGGGGGGAAGAAGGGAAAGGATGGGAGGAAGCAGGGAAGGAGATGGGGGGAAGCAAGTAAAGGTATAGGGGGAAGAAGGGAAGGGGATGGGGGGAAGCAGGGAAGGGAACATGGGGAAGTAGGGAAGGGGATGGGGGGAAGAAGAGAAGGGGATGGGGTGAAGCAGGGAAGAGGATGGGGGGAAGAAGGGAATTGGATATGGGGAAGCAGGGTGGTTCACACCTGTCAGAATCCCAACCACTAGACCATTGGGATAGAAGGGCTTTATTTCAGTAGCGGGTCAGTGCGCCCATAACCCCCCTGGCAAACGCGCCTGTAACCCCCCCTAGGATCGATCGGGGATCACCAGTGGACCTCTGACACCCCCCCGCACTAGGATGCCCGAAGTGCATATACTGGGATTCGAACCCAAGACCTTCGCTCTGATACCATGTCAGAATCCCAACCACTAGACCATTGGGATATAAGGGCTTTATTTCAGTAGCGGGTCAGTGCGCCCATAACCCCCCTGGCAAACGCGCCTGTAACCCCCCCTAGGATCGATCGGGGATCACCAGTGGACCTGTGACAACACCTGTGGGATAGGTACTCGCAGGCCGCTGCTATTGAGGGTGAAGTTAGCCAAGACCTTTTTGATGAGTGTGTCGATGATGTCTCGTTCTCCGAGAAGATGGTGCGTGACCCCGCCTTCTGAATCTCTTTCTGAGCCATTATATTGTGGCGTAGTGAAGGCATAGTGACAGTGCCGGATGGGAAGACGTGGCACAGGAGTGTGGACGAACCCTTGGCAAGAGTGGTGGAGCTTGAATCAGCTCGAATGAGAGGAATAAGTGTTGCGTAGGGTTTGAAGGAGAGTGTCTCCTTGAGCACTGTATGAATGGCCCCGTTGTCCTGTGTGAATTCATTGTATTGTGGTGCTTGTGATGAGCCAATGTACTGTGAAGCTGCTTCATTAATCATGGCAATGCCAGGGAACAACAAGTTGACGCGCACATTAGTAGGAGCACTATCACTAGCACTAGCCTGAGCGGGGTCCTGTGCCTCAACTACGTTGGCCTTATGAGGACGCATCCGGTTCGGCAAATTCTTGTCAACTCCAAGGAAGACATACCATTCGTCATCTTTCTTTTTGAAGCACGTGGTGAGGGGGTGGTTAGTGCCACCACACACTTGTCCCTTGCGGTTGCCATACTTGACGATGTAAGTCAATGGAGGGAAGCGGTTGCGTTGAAAGGGCGCCGAGGCGACACTTGCTTGAGGCGGGAGCACGGAGGGCATAGGCCTTGGTTTGGGCGGAGGAGTCTTTCTCGGCAGAGAGGAGGGCGGAGGTTACCTTAGCAAATGTGAGGTCTTCCAAAGAGGACGTGAAAAGCATCTTCCTTGTAGCTTCGTATGCCAAGGTGAGGCCAATAAGAAGGGCGGCCACATGAGCTTGTTTGGGCAAGATGATACCTAGCTCCTCGAGCTCGCCGTTGATGGTTTGCACCTTGGCGATGTAGTCGGCCATACCCGGGTAATCCTCAAGGCGAACTTAAAACATACTAGGAATTAGGATGGCCACCCGTACCGCCGTCTTGTTCATGAATCTGTCCTAGAGATGCTTCCAATTGGCGTTGGAAGTGGGGTGGTTGTGGAATGTGTTGACAAGTTCCGGGGGAGTGGAGTCGATGAAGATGCTAATGATAGCCGCATCGGCCTTCTCCCATTTGCGGTACTAGGCAACAGAGTCTTCGTACTCCTGCGTTGTCACAACATCGGCTCGATCGGATTGCTCCTTGGGGATGGGGGGCTGTTTTCTCTTGCCATGATTGAGAAGAACGTCTTTGAGGTCAAGTCCACCCACTTCACGACTCAGGAGGAGATTGTCAACCCCGTAGCTCCATGCCTTGAAGTTGGAGCTAGTGCCGTCGGCTTCAACGCGTTGGGGTCGGGGAGAGTGGCCGAGGCGACAGCCATGGTAAAGAACCCTTTAGGTCTCGCGTGAAGCACAGCTATTAAGTCACAGATAGGAATTTGAGGTTTAGGGTTTCCGAAGGAGAATTTAAAGAACTTGGGGTTTAGGGTTTACGAAAGAAAATTGTGAGGTTTATGGTTTCTGAAGGAGAAAATCCAAGGGATGCGAAGGGCAAAGAGCTTCAATGTCGGCCGCTCAGGAATGTCTTGTAGAAAAAAATTCGATAGCTAACCCTATTCCAATACACCACCCTCGGCTTCGCGGCTATGCAACTCCCCAGCTTCGCTACTACACGGCTGCTCAGCTGCGCGGTTGCACCTGTTCAGTTGTGGAGTGTCGTTGCGGGGCGACGAATGGCAGCCCGACGAGAAGATGCAGGGCGACGGGCGGTGGCCCGAGCCGAAGAAGTGGAGCGAAAACAATTGATGAGAAATTGCGATTGGTTAAAGCGTCGACGATGCACATACTAGAGAAGTTGCAAAAGTTGTCGAGAAGAAAGGGAGAGTGGCGAGGAATAATTTCCAGCCAAGGAAGTCGCGAATCACCGGCGACACGATTGAGAGCGGCTACGTCGAAGAAAGCGGGACAAGAGCCCGTTGAGATAAGAGGATCATGATACACATGTGTGGTTGACTAGCTCTGGTACCGTGTTAGAACTTGAGCTTAAAATCCATGCATTAGTAATGAGCCCAAGCTCTTTAGGTACATTGGAAATGGGCAATGTAAGGGTGGAGAGGAAATAAGGGGCAATCCTAGGGAATTTGGGGTAATCCCAAGGCAATCTCCAATTGGTGGGTTGGAGATTGCTTAGAGATTAGATTTGGGTTTGATGGGATGTGGGTGAACACCTAACCAAACACAAAATGCAACCTACACTAAACTATGAAATAAAAAGTAAAGGTACAAATGTGAGATTGGGGGCTAACATTAACAACTTCATCATCCACGCGTGACACGTCATCACTATCCGCACCTGAGTTGTCATACACGCTGTGCTCCAAACTCGTCACCGACTCTGTTGTCTGTGCACGCGTGCTGGGCTGTGTTTGGGGAGGGCAAAGCGGATGGAACAACAGGGTTGGGGACATGAAGAGCGATGGGGGGGAAAGAAAAAGGGTTGGAAAAAAGGAGCAGAAAAAGTGGCGAACAACTTCTTGCAACGAGAAATGGAGAGGACATCAGGAGAGGAAAGATGGTTGGCAGGTAGGTGCTGCACATGCTACGCTCTCTGGATTCTTGAGACGTCTCGAGGAAAAAAGAGGATGTCGGGAGGGAAAGTGATGGCTGGTTAGTAGGTCTTGCACACGGTGTGCTCTCTAGATTTGCTGTCGAGTTTGAACCACCTCAACGCAGCAGAAACAACGTGAGTGTAGCGTAGCATACAAGCTAGTGCCCCCCATGTTGTAAACAAGAGTCCCTTATAGTATGCTCAAAAGCCACTCACATCGTACACTAGAGTGACCCATGCGCCCATAAAGCGACTTCTGAGGCGCCCCAAAAGCAAGCAAGCAAGGGTGGCCCGTGTGCTTCAGATATTTCTCAAAATTCACTCACATCCTGCACAACAATGACCCACGCGCCCTTGAAGCGAAGGTTGTAGCTGCACTTGCCCATGAGAAGCTATGGATGGGGAGAAGGAAGAAGGGGAGGGGTTGGAGGGGAAGAGAATTAAGTGCAGAGCAAGGAAGGCAGAGGCGAATTCGAGAAAAAAATGGTGTTCTTAACTAAATATACAAATAACAGTGGTAGGACACACAGAGGCGATTCACTTAACATCAAACGGAATGTAAACAGTTACGAGACTAATTTTGAGGCCTACGAGACTGATTTTGAGGCCTGAATGGCACGAGACTGGAACGCACACAGACATACGTACGAGGTGGATTGGCAGCCACTTGAAACACCTGAGAGAGACAACGTACCTACCTGAAAAAACTGAGAAAGACAACCTACCCCCCTGAAATGAAACACCTGAAAGCGAGGTGTCAGGGGCGGACCACTCATGCACCCACTCAGCTGAGTTAGTGTGATGGATAGCGCAAGAGCAACGAGCACCTAGAGATAGGTGGCCTTCTGATGAGAAAGGGTTCGAGAGTAGGGGAAGGAGGGGGAGGGAGAGATGGGAGGGGGAGATGGGAGGGGGAGAGGGGATGGGGAGAAGTGAAGGCTAGATGGGAGGGGAAGAGGAAAGGGGGAGAGGGGGGGGGGGGGAGAGGAGAGGGTGAGAGGGAGCCAAACAAAGACCGTTCTTCCAAGCGTTCAAAATTGAAGTGTTCGGAAGAGGGATTGGGTGAGAGAAACGCGCGGCCAGAGACAGGTGGCCAGTGAGAGAGGGGAGGGGGACGGGGACGGGGTGGGGGGGGGGGTGAGGGTGAGGGTGACGGAGTGGGGGAAAGAGGGCAAATGTCCGATATTGAAGCGCCCAATGACAAGTTCTGAGGAGGCGGCCTCTCGTGGAATCTATGTGTAAGAGTGTAGAGAGCGAGAGGGCCAGGCCAGGCCAGGGACAGCTATGAGGAGGCTTAAAGCCCGAGGTCAGCATGGTTTAAGGAAAACCAAATAATGGCTTTAACTGTGTTGGAGAAAGGCAAAAAACTTAGGGAGAGCCAAACCAGCTAACGAGTAGGGCTAGAATTCATCACACAACTGTGCGACAGGCTTATCCAAAAATATGGGAAGAGAAGCCTTGAGCACCAGAAAATGGCACGTGATGGGCGGAATTGTGGGAAAGATTCTAAAAAAAGGGGAAACCCCTAGCGATGCAGGGTGTTCACGGTAGAGATCGGAGCAAGAATGCTCGCAACTTGGAGGTGTGGCATCGCAGCCCAGCAGCCCCCTAGAAATGCATATGTGCAATCGAAGAGAATTTCACACAAATTACGAAATGAACGAGACCAACAAATTTGGTCGGTATTGCTCTCGCCGAGGAGGGATACATGCGCGCTCAAATGTGGCAGGTAAAAATAGGGAACCAGCCGCAAATGCAGCACGATCGCTCTAGCCACATAATATTACGTGCCTGATGGTGTCACGAGGAACCGGTACGTCCCACGACTACCAGCAATGCTTGTACTTCAGTAGGTGATACAACAATAAATAGCATCGTGCACGTGATGTTATAGTCACAGTAGGCTTCAATATGCCTAGATCAAAAGATAGAGTGCACAGTCGGATTTCTGCACAGCAGCTTCAAACGTTTATAGCGATCACGTCGCATCTCCAAATGGCATGATTCAACTTGGATTTGGAGCGCCTTAATGTCGCCTACAATTAGCAATTCTGATCGCAAGATTTCATCAAGAATCGCACGACATAGTGTCGGTTTGAATGAACGGCACTATGGCAGCAACATAGTCCTAGCACACACGATAGGAAGAGCTTGGAAGAGTTACGAGTTAGGAATGACTCCTAGCTCATACAAACCCCAAGAGCCGAGGTACAGTGATGTGGAACTGTGCCATGCTATCCCCAACCAAGAAGGGTCTCGAAACTATCCACCACAAGGGCCCACACGAACTAAAATGTTACACTACACAAAGTAATGTAACAATTCTCAATATCTTGAGGTGCACCCTTCGGCGAGCTTCGAAATCACTTGAAGCTTGAAACCAAGGCTCAGGTTCTTCATCACAAACTTATCTTTGAGTTCTTGATGGGTCTGCTGCATACACCTGCAACACGGCGAACGTTCTACACAGGACAAAATAGAAACCGCGCACGACAAAGTAGAAACCGTGTAGGACACACAGAATGACCGCGTAACACGCGACTAGCGATAACTCGCTGTTGACTCGACACACACGCAGTCGACATCATGACCCATCATGCACACACTATTATAAGCATGAAATATTTATTTATTTCATGCACTTATACCATTCCATGCACAGACGCATGCACGCACACGGACAACAAGCCGAGTGCAAACTGTGGGGTTGCACCAACAAACTCCCCCTCGGATTGTTGGCCTTAGGATATGTTGCTCTCCCAGTTCAGAGCCATCCCAGCCAGCTTGCAACACTTACAATGCTGCTGCTCCACCAGCCTTTTGGTCATCATGTCAGCTGGCTGCCCTATCGTCTTCACGAAACGCAACTGAACTCCACACGCGCCCACCATGCTCCTTGTCCAGTACCACTTCACCCTCATGTGCTTGGTGAGGCCGTGCAACACAGGATTCTTAGTTAGAGAAATGGCACCTTGGCTGTCATAGTAGAGTGGGGTATGTCCTTGCTGCTCCTCCCTCAATTCAGCCAACAAATGCCGATGCCACACAATCTCCCGTACGGCACAAAAGAGTGCCATGTACTCGGAATCCACCGAGCTCAAACATTGGTCAACCTGCTGCTTGCTCTCCCAAGCAGTTGGGCCTCCACCAACACAGCAGATGAAGCCTCCCACACTTGTCATGTCCTCTGGTTCCGATGCATAAGAGGCATTGGAGACGGCTGTGAGGCACAAATGCCCGGGTTAAACACCATCTGTGCCCTTTTGGCGCCTTTGTGCCGCCGCCGAGTATTGCAGCTCAACAGTCGGTGTTTGGCCAAGATACTTGGCCACCCTCGTTCCAGCTGCTACTTGCTCCTCATTAGGGAATTGCACAACGCTTGCAAGCTGCTCTGTAGGAAACGCGAAGTTTGGTCGTGGGCTGACAGCCGCGTACATGAGGCTGCCCACCAATGAGTGAAATTGGCGCCTCTCCTCTTCGCCAACGCTCTCCTCATCTGGTCCCTACTCACACTTGAACCCACAGGGAAAGAGAGTAGACACATGGCCTTCACTCTGCCCAAAGTTGGCAGCCAAGGCCTCCCGGTATTTCCGTTGGTGCACCCGCATGCACCGCTTCTCCATATAACGCTCGAGAAGAAGCTTACGTAACCAAGTGCCTTGTGCAGAGATAACTCTATCAACGGGAGCTAGATTTCGGGCTAGTTGACGGCTGCCATGGTGATCTCAGCGTTCATTCCTTAGTTGTTTCCAAGTGCTCACACTACTAGCTAGTTCAGAAGGAGACTTGGCTAGCGTTTCACTAGGAAAGGTTGACAACAATGGTACAAAGAAGTTGGCATGGCAAGACTACATCAAAACTAGGATGCATGCACGGCGACTACTAGCGCAGCAGCATCGTCAAATGCGTGCTAGCACAACTGTTGGTGTTAGGGCCTAATAAACTCAAGCTATTAACACATTATCAAACTTAAAAACACTCCTCGGGGTCACCTCCAAGGGTCCTTGGGTGCCTGGTACAAGACCAGCCCCTATCCTCAGGTCCGAGTTTGTAGAGAGAGGGATCAAGAAGGACTTAGTCAAAACAGCAAGAGTACCTTGAACGTCGCGCAGCGTATCATGCAGATCGTCGACCGGATTAAGCTGAGAATTTCCTATATCGAAGCTCACTCCAAGAGCTTTAAAATAAGCCAAGTTGTCTTGCGAAAAGTTCTGCCATTACGAAGTTCTGGCTCGAACAACATTTGCCTAGCGTTGGAGTGCTAGCGTACTAGCGTTGACTCGGGTAGCATTCCGCCGTCGCACCGCGTAGAAACGAAATTCAAGGAAGGGAGGAATTTGCTTGAATCAAATTGACTATATTCAGGAACAAACAGAAAAGGAATAAATAGCTCTAGCTAGCAAGGACCTTGGGAATCAGCCTGGGAACAACCAGGGATGATCCCAAATCATTCCAAGCAACAGAACCAACTTGGCTGGACAAAACAGCAGGTGGTAGGTTGGTAAACAACCTTCTGGTTCTGTTTTTCCAACTTCGGAAAACAACAACCAGTTTCAGGTCCTAAAAAACAGAACCTGTTTTGTCTTTGCCCAACCAGCCAAATGCTGGTTCCGCTGGTTTCCCCTGGCCCTGTAGCATGCAGATACAGACAAACAACATCCAACCCTCACCTAAATTGTACCTTTTTAGTGCCTGCCCTGCTACACTATAGTCAACCAAACAAAACAGTACAATTTCGAGTTGGATAGAATTGAATATGCGCAATCAAGTAAGTTGAACCGCAAAGCTTCCTTCTTGGGTTCCTTTGCAAGCTCGTCCTTTCTGCTTGTACTGATCATTGTGCGTAGAATGTTGTGCCGAAGTGCACATTGCACGGGTACCTCCAAATGCATCAAGCGAAAATTGCAAAAGCAAACAAAGACACGAACATTCCATTCACACCCAAATGCATTCGCACACGCATACTTATACAAACAGACGGCAGGATATCGTGCAATGTGAATTTGCACCCAACAACGACTTGGTGGACCGCGCTCCAGCAGTGAAGAGTCGCAGCTCACCAGCGCTGCAGGCCGACAGCGTGACAACAGCGCAAGTCGATGGCGTGCCAGCGAAAACTCCTGCAATACAGCATTGCACCCGCTTCGCAGGTGCACGCAGATGATTGGCGTGTTGTGCCTCGTCACCTGCATAGTGCACACACCAAATCGTCCTTGTGCCGACGAGTGCATCTGATTTGCTGTGTCGACTTCGGGATACCACCACCTAGGTCGATCTCGCCACGAACACTTGGGCGACCGTCGCTCTCCTTCGCTACACCTTGTCACCCACATAACTTGGTCGACTGGGCAACCACGTCAACCAGTTGCTCCTTAGCGTGCCCGTCGACCTCCAAAGTCGACAACCACTGTTATTCAACCTTTCTAGGTCAACCACACCCTTGGTTGACCAGCTCCAGGTCAACCACACCCAATCACGAGGTCAGCTCCACCCAAATGAGGACGGGGCCAACAACAACTCCCGTTGATACCTTGCACGTGAACTTGTCCTTAAGCTTCAGCATCACCTCCTTTGCAGGGTCAGAGGAGGGTGAGAAGATGAGAATGTCATCCACATAAACCACCATAAAGCTCCTCTGCTCCCCCTCACCAAGCATCAACAATGAATGATCGGCCGTTGAGGGAGTGAAGCCGATCTCCTCCAATACTTGTTGCAGCCTCAAATACCATTGCCTAGGGGCCTGTTTCAGCCCATAGAGGGCCTTCTTCAGCTTCAAAACTCTGCCACTACCATCATCAAACCCATCTGGCTGCCCCATCAACGTCTCCTCCTCTAGGACGCCGTTGAGGAATGCCGTCACGATGTCCATCTGCTTCACCACTCATCCCTTGATGGCGGCTCCCGCGAGTAGGGTTTGCAGCGTCGTCTGCTTCACCACAGGAGCAACCAACTCCTTGAAGTCCACCTTTTCCTTCTGCTGGTAACCCTTAGCTACAAGCATAGACTTGTAGCGCTCGATCATGCGGTCTGCGTCCGACTTGATCTTAAAGAGCCACTTGGACGTTATCGCCGTACGCCCTCCGGTAGCTCCATCAATTCAAACGTGGCGTTCTTCTTAATGCTCTTTAGCTCGCTCTCCATGGCTTTCTTCGTCTCTTCAACATTACTACAATCCAAGGCCTCCTTGAGAGTTGCTGGTTCTCCCGACATCTCCACCGGAGAGAAGAACACGAAGGCACACTCCTCGTAGTCGTTCTACTCGTTGTCTCTGATCATCATTGCTGCTCCAGCCAAGGCCGTTTTGCCTTGCTTTCCCGATGCATCATATGTTCGCCTACTAGGGGCTTGAACTCTCCTCTTACCTCTTCCTTCCTCCTCAGCTGCAGGGACTTGAAGGCCTTGGCGTTGCTGCGGTGTGGCTCGGATCCGTGGAGCACTCGTAGTGCGAAAAGGAAGTGTCAGTAGATCTGCACTGTGGATGCCCAATGGATTATGGAGAGGGTTACAGGAGCGTTCGCGTGGGGTGTTATGGGCGCACTGACCCGCTACTGAAACAAGCCCTTTTATCCCAGTGGTAGTGGTTGGGACTCTAACATGGTATCAGAGCGGTCTCAAGTTCGATTCCCAGTGAATGCACATGTAGGCCGTTGTCGCTGTGCTTAGTCATGGGCCTCCCAGTGTGGGGGGGTGTCTGTAGATCTGCACTGTGGATGCCTGATTGATCCTGGAGAGGATTACAGTCGCGTTTGCGTGGGGGGTTATGGGCGCACTGACCCGCTATTGAAACAAGCCCTTTTATCCCAATGGTCTAGAGGTTGGGATTCTAACAAGAAGTGTCAGTGCACGCTCGCTCACTTGCTGCACCTCCTCCTCTTCTTCTTCTGCATCCTTGGCCTCCTCTCCCCCATTCACAAGGGAAGATTGTCTTGTGGTGGTGCTGCCGCTGCTCAGCTCCAAAGGCAGGTCCACGTGGTCCAAACCAGAACTCTTCACCTCCCCAAACTGCACGCTTATTTTCGCCTCGTTCTGTGCCTTCCAATCCTTGTACATAAAGTTCTCCATGAACTTGCAGTCCTTGCTCACCAATGACTTCTTGGTGAATGTGTTCCAAAGAAGCCACCCTTTGCTATTTTGAGCCGTGCCCAAGTGCACGACCCATATCGCCTTGGCACCAAGCTTGTTGTGCCGAAGATGCATAGGCACGAGCGCCATGCACATGCACCCGAACACCCGAAGCATATCCACCTTTGGCTTCCTTCCAAGCCACTCCACATAGAGCACCTATTTGTCTGCTCCCATATGAGTCAAGGCTCTGTTCATGGCCACACATGCACTCCGCACCGCATCAGGCTAGAAATAGTCGGGTAGCCCGGCTTTAATGAGCAACCCGCATGCCATCTCCGTGATCGTGCGGTTCGCTCGTTTGGCGATGCTGTTCATTGCAGGGGAGTATGGCATGGCAGCCACAGTAGTCTTAGCACACACAATAGGAAGAGCTAGGAAGAGTTACGAGTTGGGAATAACTCCCAGCTCCTACAAATCCCAAGAGCCAAGGTAGAGTGATGTGGAATAGTGCCACACCGTTCCCGACCAAGAAGGGTCTCGAAACTACCCTCCACAAGGGCCTACACCAACTGAAATGTTACACAGCACAAAGTAATGTAATGATTCTCAATATCTTGAGGCGTACCCTTTTGGCGAGCTTCGAAATCACTTGAAGCTTGAAACCAAGGCTCACGATCTTCATCACAAACGCATCCTTGAGTTCTTGATTGATCTGCTGCGTACACCTGTGGCACAACGAACGTTCGACATAGGAAAAAACAGAGACCGCGCACGACAAAATACAAACTGCGCAGGACGCACAGAATGACCGCATAACACGCGACTAGCAATAACTCGCTATTGACTTGACACACATACACTCGATATCATGACCCATCATGCACACACTATTATAAGCATGAAATATATATTTATTTCATGCACTCATACCATTTCAGGCACACATGCATGCACGCACACGGACAACAAGCTGAGTGCAAACTGTGGGGTTGCACCAACACGTGATACCGCGACGCAGGAGAAGTCAACATGATTCCCTAACTAGTGCAATGTGTAGGATGAATGTTTGGAGTACGGAAAGTAGGAATGATGCCTGTTGTTGAGTTTAAGAGAGACCGATCAATTGGAGGCGTACTCACAAGGCAGCAAAGTGTCGATTGGAAAGGTCTACTCTCTACAATTAATGAACGCGATTCAATGCCCCAACGCCTCCGACTACAGTGATAGTTTGCAGGACCAAAGTGACAATACGCATGCGATAGTGGTAGGAGGGAGGTAACAAAGCACGCCAGGGAGAAGACTAAGAGAGGAGCTCATTGTTGTAGGGCAACAAGCTGCACTACGAGCGTGACGCAACTAGAATCGGTAAGAGGGTGGCAAGTAGATTAGTACAGTCACCAGGTCAATACTGTCAACGCATTCATACGACGTGTCTTATGATTCTGCAGCACAAACAGCTGTCGTTGCGATAGCCGCGTACTTCACTGCTATGTTTCTAGTTCACCGACTTGGCACTGACAAAACTCAGTCAAATACATGTGCAGCAATGGGCATAATGGAATTCGTCGCTGCTGTTGTGATGTCATTGAAATTATGCGACTGATTGCTGCACAATGGAAACTACAAGTCACGACTGAGCTCTTACTGTCACAGCAACAAGCATTACAGTCTCTATAGTCACAGCATGCCGAGGCATTTCTGCCTCTGTCACGACATGTGTCGGCACTACATCAACCGTCACGACCAATGTTGTGACATGTGACTCATTACACAGGATGTGGTCAATGCTTCTCTTTGTAGAGCATGTTGGGAGAAATTGCTGCTCATGTTACAGCACATGGTCACTACTATTCATTATAAAGCATGTAATGACTGCTGCGCATATCACAGCCTTTTGAATAGGCTCCCGTACATGCTCGTGGAGGATGCGGTCGCTTCTACTCATATCGCAGCTTGTGTATACTTCTGCTCATGTCAATACATCTGGTCATTCTTCTCATATCAGCGTATGTTATCAATGTTGCAAACCACACAGCATGTGGGCGTCACTGCTAATGTCACAGCCTACATCTGTACGGATTTGCATGCCTCACTCACGAAGGGGCACCGCAGCACTTGGTGTTGTTGGGTGCAAATTCACATTGCACGACATCCTGCCATCTCTTTGTATGAGTATGCGTGTGCGAATGCATTCGGGTGTGAATGGAATGTTCATGTGTTCGTTTGCTTTCGCAATTTTTGCTTGAAGCATTTGCAGTTACTCGCGCATTATGCGCTTCGGCACAACATTGTACGCGCTATGAACAGTACAAGCAGAAAGGACGAGCTCGGAAAGGAACCCAAGATGGAAGCTTTGCGGTTCGGTTGAATTGATTGTGCAGATTCAGTGCTATCCAGCTCGAAATTGTACTGTTTTGTGTGGTTGACTATACTCTAGAAGGGCAGGCACTATAGAGGTACAATTTAGGTGAAGCTTGGATGTTGTTTGTCTGTATCTGCATGCTACAAGGCCAGGGGAAACCAGTGGAACCAGCATTTGGCTGGTTGGGCAAAGAAAAAACAGGTTCTGTTTTTAGGACCTGAACCTGGTTGTTGTTTTCCTAGGTTGGAAAAACAGAACCAGAGGTTGTTTACCAACCTACCACCTGCTGTTTTGTCCAGCCAGGTTGGTTCTGCTGCTTGGAAATATTTGGGATCATCCTTGGTTGTTCCGAGGCTGATTCCCAAGGTCCTTGCTAGCTAGAGCTATTTATTCCTTCTCTGTTTGATCCTGAGCATAGTCAATTTGATTCAAGCGAATTCCTCCCTTCCTGGAATTTTATTTCAACAAGGTGCCACGGTGGAATGCTACCTGAGTCAACGCTAGTACGCTAGCACTCCAACGCTAGGCAAACGCTGTCCGAGCCATAACTTTGTAATGGCAAAACTTTTCGCGACGCAACTTGGCTTATTTTAAAGCTCTTGAGTGAGCTTCGATATAGGAAATTTTCAGCTTAATCTGGTCGACGGTCTGCACGATACGCTGCGCGACGTTCAAGGTACTCTTGTTATTTTGACTAGGTCATTCTTGATCCCTCTCTCTACAATCTCGGACCCGAGGATAGGGGCTGGTCTTGTACCAGGCACCCAAGGATCCTTAGAGGTCACCCCGAGGAGAGGTTTTCAAGTTTGATAAAGTCTTAATGGCTTGAGTTTATTAGGCCCTTACACCAACAAGCTGGTATCAGAGCTGCGTTATAGTGATCCTTGATATAGGTAGCTATGGCGGGCAACACCTCGACGGGAGCTGGTGAATTTTCAGCCCAAGATCGTAGAGGCAGCCATGATTCTGGTATTTCAGCGCCAAGGGGAGCGCGAATAAACCAGGGTTCGCTGGTCAAGGAGGTGCTGAAGAATTTCACCGTCGAGAAGTTCAATCGTGAGGGCTATGATGATTGGGCCCGGAAAATGCAACTACATTTCTATTAGATTGGATTGCTGAAACTAATGATTGAGGATGAGCCTAGACCGAGTGACCCCGTGCTTCAGGAAGATTGGGACGAGCGCTCCTTGACTAGCTACTATTTGATGTCGCAGAGGTTGGAGCTGAACCAGCATCACCACGTCATGCACCTCCTGACAGAGTTTGAGTGCGGTCCGAAGGCGTGGACTGTGTTGAAAGAGCTGCACGCCCCAACCTCCGTTGTTGCAACGTTGATGCTGGAGAGGGAGCTGTCCGCGTTGCGCCTAAGCGAGGGAGAGCCAGTGTCACCTGTCCTGGACAAATTGCGCAACCTCTACGCGAAGTTGGCGACCGCGGGAATCACCTACCCGGAGCAAACCAAGTGCCTGAAGATGTTCTCGCTGCTGCCGAAATCGTGGCTTCAATTCACGAGCGGATGGAGCCTGCCGCAGAACCTGAGCTCATGGACACTCAAGTGGGTGCGGACAAAGATTCTGGAGGAGGACTTCCGTCGCTGCCAATTGAGGGGTGGAGACGACGGCAGCAGCGGCTATGTGATGCAAGGAAGCCGACATGGCAGAGGACGTGGCCTCAATGGTGCTAGACGCGGTGCAAAGAAGGACGACAACTCCTACGACCAACAAGGAGGTACTGGTTGGGGTCGCGGTGCGAAATCTGGACGTGGGGGCAAGTTGGGTGCTGGTGGCAAAATGAAAGGGAATTGCTGGTATTGTGAGAAGGAGGGGCACCCCTGGTTTTTGTGCTATAAGAAACCTGATAGATGGACCCCCCAGAATTGTCACCACGATGGCGACGCGCGGAGGGACCATAAAAACGGCGCGAGCATGGTCACCGATTCGTCGGACAACAACCTGAAGGGCAACGGCGGTGCGGAAAAGAAGAAGGAGCACACTGCGGGCCAGTTCTTTCATATTGGACAATAGGGGAAGTAAGGGGAGAAAGAAGACTCCTCTGCCAAGGTTGGAGCAGAGCTGCACCCTCTAGATTATTGGGTGTTGGATACGGGCGCTGCTTGGACAATGATGCCGCGCAAGGACCTGCTGGACCATGTACGCGCTGCACCGATCAACGAGGTGTGCTCCGCCTCTGGACACGTGCTGAAGGTGGCTGGTGCGGGACGAGCTGCGTTTAAGGGAGCGGATGGCAAGCCGGTGGTGCTGCATGACATTCTTCTCGTTCTTGAACTCAAGGCCAACCTCATCTCCCTCCGTAAGCTTGGCAAGGCTGGGGTGAGCACAAGCGCGGATGAGGCACGCACTTACAAGGGGCAGCTGGGCAATCGGGTGCTTTGGGATCTGCAAGAAAGCACGGATGTGTACAGATCCATGTGGCAGCTTCCGGCGTTGGCGTGGCATGGTGAGGGACACCTGGGGAAGGGTCTGCATCCCTGGGGGAGTGCAATGCTGTTGGAGGGGTTGGTGTGCAAGTGTCGGCCAGATATGGGGAGACGGATTGAGCAACGGCACACCGACGCTTGGGGCATGTGGCAATGCCCTTGTTGAAGCAGTTGGAGAAAGATGGAGCCGTTAAGGGTCTGAAGCTGAACGGATAGCCATCTGATGAGAATTGTGAAATCTGTTTGCTCTCAAAGTTTACCCGTTTCCCCTTCCATAGTGTGGCTGGCAGGAGCGAGAAGCCATTGGAGCGGGTCCACACGGACTTGGTCGGGCCGCTGCCGGTTCAGGGACACAAGGGGGAGCGGTACTTTTTGACCATAGTGGATGATTGGAGTAGGCTTATGTGGGCATATCCGCTGGAGGAGAAGGACCATGCCACCTCTACGATACGGGAAGATTGGCTGACATTCGTGGAGAAGCAAGCGCAGTGTGTGGTGAAGCGGATTAGGACAGATCGGGGTGGTGAATTCTTTGGAGCTGAGATGACGGCCTGGCTCAAGAAGCAGGGAATCCAGAGAGAGCTGACCACGGCTTACACCCCACAGTCTAACGCTTTAAGAGAACGGGCGAACCGGACAATTCTGGAGACAGCTAGGGTGCTGCTCATAGAATCTGGGCTGGGCAACTTGATGTGGCCCCATGGTGTTCACCATGCTACCGTCGCTAGGAACAGGGTACTCACCAAGGTTGGGGATGACTCGTGGGTGCCGTTTGAGAGATGGCTTAGGAGGAAGCCGCCGGTGGACATGCTGAGGGTGTTCGGTTGCATGGCAGTCGCCCATGTTCCCAAGACCTACCGCAATGCAACTGTTAAAGGGAAATTCATCATTAAGATGGATGTATCTACGGCATTCCTCAATGGGATTTTAGAGGAAGATGTGTACATGACGCAGTCGCTTGGGTTTGAGGATGGTACGGGTAGGGTGTGCACGCTGAAAAAGTCCATCTACCACTTGAAGCAGGACCACGCTGCTGGTACCAAATGTTGGCAGCTATTTTAGAGGAGATGGGATTCAGGACCAGCAGCTGAGATAAGATCCTCTTTCTCAAGGGGGAGGGGGAGAAGCTGTTGCTGTTTCTGGTCTATGTGGACGATATTCTTCTCTTTAGCAGCAGCATGAAGGAGATCCAGAAGGTGCAGCAGCAGCTGATGGAGAAATTCAAGTGCAAGAACCTTGGGGAGGTAAAGTACTATCTCGGGATGCATGTGGAGAGGGATCTGGATCACAGTTGGTTGAAGCTGCACCAGGAGAAGTTCAACAAGGAGCTGGGGGAGAAGTATGGGATTGAGAATGAGCGCAAAGTTGCAACTCCCTGCCAGCAGAATTCAAGCTTGTGAAAGCTGCAGAGGACGAAGGGGTTGAAGCTGAGGAGCAGCAGCAATTTCAGTCCTTGTTGGGCAGCCTCTTGTATGCAGTAGTTCACACAAGGCCCGACATCTCTTTCTCGGTTGGGCAGCTGGCTAGGGTGGTGTAGAATCCATCAGAGGAGCAGGTGGATGCCGCTAAGCGTGTGGTGAAGTATCTGAACTCTCACCCAAGCATTGGATTTCAATACTCCGCATCTGCACAGGTGAAGCAGAAAGGGGTTGAGGTGCTGAAAGAGAAGGGGGAGAGGCTTGGAGAAGGCAAACTCTTTCTTACTTGCTTTACCGATGCTACGTGGGCTTCTGAGAAGGAGGATTCCTCATCTGTGGGAAGGTACATCCGCGTAGTTGGAGGAGGACCTGTTAGTTGGAGGTCAAAGAAGCAGATGGAAACAACACTCTCTTGTGTAAAATCAGAGTACATGACGATGCTCCATGGGGTGAAGGATGTGATTTGGCTGAGGAGGCTGTTAGAAGAGATTGGCCAGGAGCATAAGGTTGCTACGCCGCTGTTTTGTGATAGCAAGGGAGCTCTTGGGATGGCCAGGAATGCTGTGCCTCATGGGCTGAACAAGCACTTGCGCATCAAGTGACGCTAATTGCGTAAGGAGGTGAAGAGGGGGACGGTGAATCCGATCTACATCAAGACTCACCAGCAGCTAGCAGACTTCCTCACCAAGAGGCTTGCGGATGAGCCTCGTTGGCGTTGTGTGGGGATGAGTAGAATAAGCATGAACTAGTATGGAATGATGGGGATGCAGCAGGCAGGCTGAGGGGGAGTGCGTTGGGTGCAAATTGAGATTGCACGACATCCCGCCGTCTGTTTGTAGAAGTATGCGTGTGCAAATGCATTTGGGTGTGAATGGAATGTTTGTGTGTTAGTTTGCTTTCGCAATTTTCGCTTGAAGCATTTGCACGTATTTGCACATTATGCGCTTTGGCACAACATTGTACGCGCTATAAACAGTACAAGCAGAAAGGACGAGCTCGCAAAGGAACCCAAGATGGAAGCTTTGCGGTTCGGTTGAATTGATTGTGCAGATTCAGTTCTATCCAACTCAAAATTGTACTGTTTTGTTTGGCTTGACCATAGTGTAGCAGGGCAGGCACTATAGGGGTACAATTTAGGTGAAGGTTGGATGTTGTTTGTCTGTATCTGCTTGCAATAGGGCCAGGGGAAACCAGCGGAACCAGCATTTGGCTGGTTGGGCAAAGACAAACCAGGTTCTGTTTTTTAGGACCTGAACCTGTTTGTTGTTTTCGCAGGTTGGAAAAACAGAACTAGAGGTTATTTACCAACCTACCACCTGCTGTTTTGTCCAGCCAGGTTGGTTCTGTTGCTTGGAATTATTTAGGATCATCCCTGGTTCTTCCCAGGTTGATTCCCAAGGTCCTTGCTAGCTAGAGCTATTTTTTCCTTCTCCGCTTGTACCTGAATATAGTTAATTTGATTCAAATGAATTCCTCCCTTCCTGTAATTCTTGTTTCTACGTTGTGCGACGGCGGAATGCTACCCGAGTCAATCCTAGTACGCTAGCACTCCAACGCTAGGCAAACGCTGTCCGTGCCATAAATTCGTAATGGTAGAACTTTTCGCTAGGCAACTTGGCTTAGGTTAAAGCTCTTGGAGCGAGCTTTGATATAGGAAATTATCAGCTGAATCCGGTCAACGGTCTGCATGATACGATGCGCGATGTTCAAGGTACTCTTGTTATTTTGACTAAGTCATTCTTGATCCCTCTCTCTACAATCTCGGACCCAAGGATAGGGGCTGGTCTTGTACCAGGCACCCAAGGACCCTTGTTGGTGACTCCGAGGAGAGGTTTTTAAGTCTGATGAAGTCTTAATAGCTTGAGTTTATTTGGCCCTTACACCAATAGGTGCCGCTGCCTTTTCAACTCCCTCACTTTCTTCCCTTTTTCAGCGAGACTGCAGGATGTCGTACAGGACTTGTCCGTCATCCATCCATAAGGCTGCCACAGTAACAACAGCACATCGCACCTCCGCCTTGGCAAGTCTGTTGGCGCAAAGCTATCGTAACCATCATTGGTTCCTCGGACGTAGCGGTTCTTTGCTCTACTGCCATATCGCAATGAACCTAAGTCACACACCCCTTTCTGGTTCGTAAGGCTCAGCATCGATATATCAACCATCCCTAGCTGGTAGTGCAGGCACATCATCCGTTGGTCGTGTTGCCTAACATACCGTAGGCGATGTCTAGGTGCCGTCGCAGTAACATGCGTCATTTGTTGTAATGTCTCTTCTGCCACGTTAGAGCTGTTATTCACGTGGCATGTTACGTGTGTGGCTGCAAATGTCTGTTACAATATTAAGTTAACTAGGAACCGGGTGTAGGGCCTAGGCTTAGAAGCCTAGGCCAAGCGGGTGTCGAGAGAATTGTGGCCAAGAGAAAGCGAGAATGTGTGGAGGTTCACTACAGCACACGAGTACATATAGCAACCTAACAAAGGTGAAAGAGGTGCACCACCATTCAAGGGCATTAGACAACAACTACACTACACGTAGATTATACAGAAAAGATATAAATCTATTGTGACACACCCCTTATTTGCTTGAAGTGCTTAACCATGTGCAGAGCCCCCCTTGAAGGGGTACACCTGTAAAACCCCATTACAGGGTGTGGGAACACCAGCAAAAGGCCCCTCTGAAGCTGACAAGCAGCAACCACCAAGCACCATCTGAACCACTGCGGTAGAACAGGTGCCCGGCTGCGGTTGAACGCCCCGGAGCTGGTGCACGGTGTGCGAGGAGCACGGCTACGGATAGCGGATTCGGGTAGCAATTAGGTGTTGTACGGGATGGGCCGCACGGGGGTGACGGGTAGCACGAGACCGGACAGCACAGACCGGGTGGGGCATGAGCGAGAACTAACAGCACAGGTGGGAAACCAATGGGTACGGACAGCACGGGTAGGGCACAAACGGGCAGAACAAGGCAGAACACGGGCTGAACGGGGCAGGACACGGGCTGAACGGGGCAAGACGGGCAGATCAGGTTAACACGGGGACAACGGGGCTGCACAGGAAGAACGGGGCAAGACAAGGGTTGAACGGGGCAACACGGCACAGAAATGGGCACAACACAGGCAGAACGGGGCAGTACGGGGAGATCGGGGCAGCACGTTGGCTTAGTATTCTAACATGGTATAGAGCAGGTAGGTTCGTTAGGACCATTTGTTTTCTAAGAATCTGTCCCTTCCGCTGCCTGTAGCGCGCCTCTAGTGCGTACCTTCTCGTTGCCGGTCGATCGCCCCTAGCGCGCGCCGTATTTTCTGCCCGAACCGAGTAGATACCTACCCCGCGCGTGCCTTGGTTACTGCTCTTCGCGCGCCCCGTATGTTGCCCCACGCGCGCCCCAATCGTTGCCTAGCGCGCACCCCGTACGCTGCCCCACACGCGCCCTATTTGTTGCCCATCGCGCGCCCTATTTCCTGCCTAGCGCGTGGCCCGTACGCCCTGCCCTGCCCTCCCCCATGCCTTACCGTATGCCCTGCCCTGCTGCGCACAGTCCGTACAGCCCGCGCACCCCTCACGTACAGCCCGTACAGCCCTCACGCCGCCCGCACGCAGCCCATACAGCCCGCGCCAGGCCCGCGCGCAGCTAGTACAGCTAGCACCAGGCCAGCACGTAGTCAGTACAGCCCGCGCCCGGCCCGTGCGCACCTGCCCTGCCACCCGCGCACCTCCAATGCTGCCATACGCCTATACTGCTATGGCTGCGCTATCGCTGCTACCTACCCTACAACTGCTGCTCAACTGTTATTGCCCTTTACAGTATAGTGCCAGCAAGCGCGGCTGCCCTACCGTGCATGCACGTAAAAGCTCTGCCCCGTGCACCTGCCCTACTCCGCGCTGCTGCTCTGCATGCGCGGCTGCCCTGCCTTGCCCCGCACTGTTGCACTGCACGTCACGTGCCCCTGCCTGTACACCGCTCTGCTGGCATCTGCCCTGCCCTGCCCTGCCCGCGCGCTGCCCTGCTGGCTGCGCCGCCCTGCCCTGCCTGAGCGCCACTAACAGCCGCGCCACAGAGCCCTACTTTGCCTGCGAGCCGCCCTGCTGGCCACCGCCCTGCTTTGCCCTACCTGCATGCTGCCCAGCTGCTAGTGCACCGGACTGCTCTGCCCGCCGTGGCCATACTCAGAGATCGTACCTTTGATCCGGACGGCTGCCTGATAGGGTTTGACGCTTGGCTCGACGACTTAAAGCTGTGCTTACTGAGCAATTCCAAGGATGGTGTTTCACTGTTTGACCTCACGTCTGGCGCCTCTCTCGCCACAGCTGACAATGTAGCTCACTCATAGTGGCTTACTCATGACGCTGCTGCTCGCCTAGCCGTTTGCAACTACTTGCAGTTAGCCAAACGCGCTCACTTCAGACAGCACAAGACCGCGAAAGCATTTTACGACGCTATAGTCGCTCGCAACTCCTCCCCGGCCACTGCTGCTTTAGGCCGCCTTCTCCTGCCCTACCTATTCCCAGAGTTGTTCGCCTTTGCCACAGTAGCCGACCTCGTCACTCACCTTCGAACTAGTGACACTCGCTACCACGCTACGCTTCACGCCGAGTTTCTCACCAAGAACCATCCTCCCATGTACATCACTATCTATTTCATAGTCACCCGCCTCCCTGACTCTCTTAGCGCTTTCAGGGACCTCCTTCTCGCCATTGACCCCACCGACCTCACTATCGACTTGCTCAAGAAGAACCTCCTAGCAGCTAAGACTAGCATAGTCGCTGTAGGCACTTCTCGTGGCACTCCTCGCACTCCCTTCTTTGAGGGGTGTTCGCCCTCCCCCCTGGTCCCCTCCGTCGCCTCTACTGTATCTGTTGACTACCTTTGTGCTGAGGAGGTAGGAGCCGCGTATGCCCTTAGTGGGAGATGCCGCAGCGGTAGGGGCAGGGGAGGCAGGGGCGGTGGGGGTGGCAGAGGTGGAGGCAGTGGTGGGAGCGGTGGAGTGGTGGAGGGGGCGGCGGTGGCAGAGGGAGTGGTGGTGGGGATGGAGGCGTAGGTGGCAGCAGCGGTGGCGGTAGTGGGAGTGGTGGCGGCAGTGGGAGTGGAAGGGGTGGCGGCGGTGGCGGCCCGAGTGGTACCAGCTAGAGGGGAGGCCTTGGTGGGGGTCAGAGGCAGCAAAAGCAGCGTCTTTCGCCTCAGGAGCTACGTGAGTGGTTTGCTCAGCGTGGGGTGGCTGGGGGTAGCGGTCGCTGCCCGTATGTTATTCGCACAGGTGACTGCACTGGTCAGACATGCGGGAAGCTCCACACTGATCACTGCTGCTTCTCTCGCCTTAACGACGCCTTCCGCACAAAGTTTCCAGATGCGACAGAGCTCCCCTGTTAGGCAGAGCTGCTTAGGCTGGGTGCGGATACCTTTGCTCTTGATTATGATGCTATCCTTGCTGCCATGTATGCATTGACTGTTCGTGCCGAGAGTGATTATTACCTGTGTATGCCACCAGACCCAGGTATAGAGGCTGTTGCTCTAGGTGCTAGTGAGACTGCTCTCTCTGGTACTACGTCTGCTGCGGCCTCGCACACCTTCAGACTTGATTCAGGTGCTTCCCGCTGTTTCTTTCGCGACAGTACTACAGTCACACCGATCTCTGCACCTTTTGCTGTCTCTCTGACTAACCCCTCTGGGGGCCCACTCCTTGCATGCTCCTCCACTGTTTTTCCATGTCCGGTGGTTCCATCTGGCTCGATGTCAGGTCTTCACCTCCCCTCGTTCTCTACAAACTTGGTGAGCAACGCCGTCCTTCAAGATGAGTGGGTTGATATCTTCACCCTTGGATGACAGCGTGTGGCGATCTGTACGTGCTCCTAGACTGGCAGGCACCTGGCCACGTTCACCCATCGGGCCTGGGTCGAGTCTGTACACACTGACTACTGCGCCCCCTCAGGTAGTTGCGTCCGCGTCTACGTTGAGTCAGCTAGCGGCCCCCTGCTAGTGTCGCGCTCTGTCGCACCAGACTCTACTTTGGCACCACCGCCTTGGTCACCCCTCTGTGGCACGTCTCTGTGGCATGCACTCCCGTCTCCTTGTCTCTGGTCTTCCCAGGTCTTTGCCTCCACTCCCACCCTTACCTGCCCCTCCCTGCCTTCCCTGTGTCGAGTGGCGGAAGCGCGCAGCTCCTCACTCCTTCTCATTCCCCCCGACAGAGGCTTCCCTATAGACTTTCCACCTGGACGTGTGGGGCCCAGCCCGCGTCCGTGGACAGGGCCACGAGCGATAGTTTCTTCTGGTTGTCGACGACTACTTGCGTTACACCATGGTCTTCCCCTTGCGCTGCAAGGGGGAGGTCCTTGATGTTTTCATCCCTTGGATCCGTGCTGTTCGTCTCAAGCTCCGCGAGCACTTCGAGACGGACCTTCCCGTCCTGCGTTTACACTTTGAAAGAGGTGGTGAGTTTTCCTCTGACCTCTTGCAGGACTTTTGTGTTAGAGAGGGCATTCGCCAGACATTCACGCTTCTGGCCTCTTCATAGCGGAATGGGGTTGCTGAGCGCCGCATTGGGTTAGTCATGGAGGTCGCTCGTACCTCCATGATCCATGCGGCTGCCCCCCATTTTCTATGGCCGTTTGCGGTCCGCTACGCTGCGCACCAGCTCAACCTTTGGCCCCGTGTCTCCTTGCCAAAGACCTCGCCGGCACTGCATTGGACGGGAGAGGTTGGCAATGCGTTGGTGTTCCAGGTCTGGGGATGTCGTGCCTTTGTCCGCGATACTTCCGCAGCCAACCTCTCCTCCCGCGCGGTTCCCTGTGTCTTCCTTGGCTTTCCTCCTGACCTGCCTAGCTGGTAGTTTTACCACCCCACCTCGTGCCATGTCATGCCCTCTCGGGACGTCACGTTTGACGAGTCATTTCCCTTTTACCGTCTCTTCCCCTACCGCACTGCCCCTCTCCCTCCCCCGCGGCTCTTCCTCACACCAGGTCCTCCTTCGGTTGACCTCTTCCTCCCTCAGGGTCCTGCTCCCTCAGGTGTGCCCCAGGTAGACCCTGTCGAGCCGGTTGAGGTAGCTGTTCACTCTGGTGCTGCTAGGGATACTTTGTCTGGTGGTGTAGAGCCTGCAGGTACGGGGCCTGGGGATGCTTGTTGTTCAGGATCCGTCACTTTGAAAACTTACGATGAACTCATTTCTCAACTAAACGCAAATCCGCTCAGTAGGAAGTTGCACCTTAGGCTTAGCTACCATCTGCAAGTTTAATGAGTTGTTAAGATGGGTCTAGATAGTGAGAACCGTATGAAAACGTCCAGCAGCTGCATGGCTAGAATGGTGGAGGAAGTATATGCATGTAGGCATAGGAAGTTGGAGTTGGGGACTCCAAGAGAGCCATGAGAGGAAAGAGGTTCTCCAAGAGCTAAGGAAGGATGGTTGGAACCTTCCTAGCAGTAAGGATGCAACCCTCATCATGAGGTCCTTGAGGTGTCACATGCAAAATTCAATCTAGTTGGATTTTGCCTAGGTGTTGCAACATTTGCAACCCATGCTAGAAACTTCCAGCCACCCCAATCCAAAAGTCAAAGTTGCCTTCCCTAACCACCCAACCAAAGATCCCTTTATAGTCATGTCCCAAGTAATCACCCAAATAAGATATAACCCCAAAAGGTAATAAGAAATCCAAATCTTGGAAATCTTGTAACTTGGGCGATCTTGGTCGGAATAAGGCGATCTTTGTGTCGTTGGAAAGCTCTGGATTTCTCCTGCATGATCAAGCATTTAGACTTGGAGAAAAAACACAGAGATGATAATATCCAACAGCCATGCTTGTGCAGCTGTTGACTCGGTCCAATGTCGTCAACTGCCACTCGTGATGACGACTTCGAGGTCGTTCATGCAGATGCCGACGCAGGTCCGCTGACGCCAGCTGCCACACGAATAAACCTCCGAAAATGGTTGGGAATCGCAGCGGAAATTACTCACATAAACATCGCGACAGCCACTGCTGCCTTTTGCCCGGGGGGAGGGAGGCCACGGTCGATCGCGACCGTTCGAGGCAAGGATCTGGCGGTGCCGAAGGAGTGCCCGTAAAAACATCGCCGCGAGGAGCAACTAACTAGTTCTCCTGGCCGGCCTGCGCAACTCGTGGACCCCAAGGCATCCTTCCTCGTCCCCCCCCCCCCCCCCCCCCCCTCGAGAGGTATTACACTCTAAAAAGCGGGGTGAGCTAGGAAAGTAGCTCTGATACCAGGTGTTATGAATGAACTTGCAGAGTGCGCAGTAAAACGAATATCGAGAATGATTGAGTACTGAATTCACTTCCTGCCTAATACAATGAGAAAAGCACGACTAAATAGGGGAAGTCCTAGCTAGGCGGAGAGGTTGGGCGAGGATGGCTCGGTGATGGTTACGATTGGTGCGGAGGCGACTCGAGAGTGGTTCGATGCGACAAAATAGGAGGGGCAGGTTTGTCGCGTAACCCTCGGGATGGCCTCCCTAACGAGTGCCCCAGTAATGATTCTGTAAATCCTTACAGTCAACCCCACAACTTCCCATAGTCACCACAACCAAATATCAAAAGCATACGAACTTCCAACATTCGTAACATTCTTGTTCGTGCTCTGATTAAAGTGATACTTGGTTCATCGAAAAGCTCTTCAGCAGAGGAGTCACTTCAGATATCTGCTCAAGACCAACAACATTCACACACAGTCAGAAAATCCAAACCACATCAAACACAAAATCTTGCACACGTTCAGACCACGCATGCAACGCACGAACATGTGATGGGAGGTAGACAGACGTGATTGCGAATGGAAGCATCACATAACAAACTCCCCCTTTGGCTGCCTACCATCATCCCACATGCCATAGTTCAAGCATGCACTCCTAAGCACACTCATCCCAGCAACTTCCATTCACTTCCAGTTCTCATCCCAATGGACAATCATCTCCTTCCAACATCCCACTTCCAACATCTCCTCTTTGCTCAAGTCTGCAGCACCCTCTGCAGCCTCTATTTCAAAACACTATACACCAAACCATCTCATTGCAGCTCCATAGCAATACGATATTTCATCCTCATCCATCTGTTCAGCCACACTTCCAGCCGGTACCACACTTGGCGTGCCACGGCTTGCATGGGTCAGCCGGTTAGGATGGCGCACATCCCTCCTAGGACGGTCAGCCGGACGTGCGGCACCTTGTGGAGCACCTTGCTGCTGCTGCTGCTGCTGCTGCGGCTACTGCTGCTGCTGCTGCTGCTCCTCCACCTCAGGTTCTCCCCCATCCTCAGTCACCCCAGAGATCTCCTGCTCTGAGACGGTGACCTGCACTTGTCTCGAAGGCCGCTGCACCTCATCACCCTCAATAATCAGCGGTGTAGTAGGAAGCTTCTGCTGCTGCTGCTTCCACTCCTTATAGTACAAGGATTCAAGGAACTTCACATCCCTTCACACAAGCAGCTACTGGCTGGTCAAATCCCTTATCAACCAGCCCTTGTGATCCTTAGCAAGCCCCAAGTGCACACCCCATCTCCCAGAAGCTTCCAGCTTTCCCCTCTTCTCCTTAGGCACATGAAACACTACCATGCACCCAAAGGCTCTCAGCATGTTGACTGCTGGTGCACTCCCATACCACTTGGTGTAGGGGACCCACTGCTTGTCCCCCACAGTCGCCAGCACCCTGTTCTTCAGAAGGGCGACCTGCCGCAGTGCAGTCATCCAAAACGGATCCGGCAGCCTTGTACGCCCAAGGAGAGTGCGAGCACCTTCCCACAGGGTCCGGTTGAACCGCTCAGCCACGCCGTTCTGCTGAGGGTTATAGGGCACTGAGAGCTGATGCTGGATCCCCTTCTTCTTCAGCACCGCCTCAAAATCAGCGCCGATGGATTCTCCCCCGTTGTCAGTGCGGAACACCTTCACCTTATGACCGCTCTCCATTTGAGCTCTCGGCATCCACTCCTTAAGAACAGCTGCTGCCGCCTCCCCTTTAGTCTTCAAAGGGTACACTCACACGGCATGTAGGGCAGCTCCCAATCTCCTTTGCTACCCCCTTCACCTCCAGCCTCTTCAAGCACCCATCCTTCACCAACTTCTGCAGCATAGGGATGTTGATGTGACACAACCTCTCGTGCCACGTCTCCCAATCAGCCTCACCACTCCCAAATGAGGCCTTTGCCCATGTAGCTGTTGCATCCACACCAGCAAGCACCTCACCATGTGACTGTTGTGGCTGCTGCACCTTCTTGACTGCATCCAGGACCCCATCAGATGGTGCAATCTCCTCTCCCCCTGCAGCTACCTTAGCCGTTGCTGCAGCCGCTGCCGTTGCTGGTGGTTTCCCCTTCCAAGGGATGATGGGCAGCTGCCACAGGTTCTTGATGCATCTGCTCTTCTCCTCCAAGTCCCAAAGCAGCAACTTCCCATGCTTTGCACGGCAGCTGGTTGGGCCGAAGGTAACTTGAGCCTTGCTCTTCTCCAGCCTTGGCAGCACCATCTCCCGTGTGGCGCTTGCAGAAGTCCTCCTGCAGAATCTGCTGCTGTAGCCATTCAGGCGTCCATTTGTCCTGCTGAACGTTGAGGGTGGGGATGAGGTTGTCCCACGAGTTGTCGAGCACCGAGATGATCTTGGTGCACTGCTGCATCTCCGACACCTTGCTGCCCGCCACTGCCATCCTCGCATAGGTGTCCTTGACCCTGTCAAGCACCGCCTTCACATCGTCTCCCGGCGGCATGTAGAGGGCAGCTAGCTCCTTCTCAAATACGATCACCATCGGCAGCATGTTGGGCTGAACAACGTTGCGTAGCAGCTTCCATGCCTTTGGTCCCGAGTCATCGAGCTCCACCAAATCCTTGATGTGTTGGAACATGTCGTTGTTGACTGACTGTAGAATCAAGTCGTACAGCACCACGCTTTTCTCAATCCATCGATCACGGGCATCTCCTTCCTCCGGCATCCTCTCCTCTCCCATTGCAATTTTCAGCAGTTTGTAGCACTTGAAGGCGCTTCGTATCCGCCTGCTCCATTCCTCATAGTTGGAGCCATCCAAAGCTTCGAACTTGGATGGTGGCAGTTCACTCCTTTTCTCAGCTGCATCTCCACTCCCTTGATTCATCTCCTCTGCTCCCAATCAGAGGTTTCAGCTCCCCCCTTTGCTTTTCACAATGTAGATCCACACAATCTTCACAAGTGTCGGCGCCAACAAAATTTCGGCAGAGTTTCCCCTTAGCGGATGTCATATCCAACCTCCCGAACTCCAGTTAGGCACGCCCACAGGCTATGGTGGGTCTAGGAGGGTCTTCACACTTCAGTAGACTCCCTACAAGGTCCTTAATCAGCTCTGATACCACTTGTTAGAGACTATGGATGGAGTCTACAAAGATTAGGTGCCTAAAATTCTCAAAATCGTTGGCTTAAAATTCTGGACAGAAACGTCACGCTCACAAGAAACCCCGTCAACGAAACGTGCACGGTCAAAACTTCACAAAACTCAGATATGTTGTAGCTCTAAACCGTGGCTACATTTCAAGTTTTAATCGCATCCAAAGGTGAAGAATTTCTCGACTTATGAATTTCGGCGCACAGGGGGGTATGCTGCCATAAAATCTTAACTCAATCACAAGAGTCTCACACAAGTTCACAATTACTACTCAAGAGAGTTAGAGTAGCACTAAACCAGGTGGAAGGGATGATTAGGATGAGAAGGAAGGTCCCAAGAGAGTCCTCAACCAAGGAAACCCCATGCCACACAATTCCCCTATCCATAGGCAACCCAACTTTGACCTTAGTCACTATCCCAACCTCCACAATCCACCTCAGCCCAACTTGGCCACACTTGCCAACCTGGTTTGGTTCCTCCCAACCACTTGGCAGCATCTACACAGATGTTGACGAAATTCCCAACCCCCAAAATTCTATACCCCTTTAAGTGAACCCCACAACTTCCCATAGTCACCACAACCAAATATCAAAAGCATACGAACTTCCAACATTCGTAACTTTCTTGTTCGTGCTCCGATTGAAGCGATACTTGGTTTGTCGGAAAGCTCTTGAGCAGAGGAGTCCTTTCAGATATCTGCTCAAGCCAAATAACATCCACGCACACTCAGAAAATCCAAGCCACATCAAACACAAATTCTTGCACACGCTCACACCACGCATGCAACGCACGAACATGCGATGGGAGGTAGACAAACGTGAATGCAAATGGAATCATGACATAACACATCATTTGCCGAACCAAACACTGCTCAGTTCGGCGAATAGTTTGAGAAAAAAATGGTGTTTGCCGTTTGCCTGTGAAGGCGTGTTCGGGCAAACCTTGAACACGTTCGTGATAATCGCGGGCAAATTGCAGCAGTGGCCCAAACACGAACGTGTTCGAGGCGAACTGAAAAGATGTTCGTTTTTTTGCTCAACCCTACTACCGCCTACTTGTTGATGTTGAGTGAAAGTGAGGTGTTTCATCTTAAGGTAATATGTTATGTGTAAATTCCACATTTACATGCTTTGCATTTCTGTGTTTACGGTTCGTGAATCGCCTCGATGGTTCATGGATTATGTGAGTTTTCGTGAAAGGTTGCATTTGTGAGTGTTTGTGAAAGTTCGTGTGTGAAAGCGAGACTTTGCGTGCATATGTGTTGTTTCAGGAACTATTCTGAATGTGCGTGGGTTTCTGGATTTGAGAATTTTTGTGAGGTTCATGCGCTGTTCATGAATATTTATGTGTGCTCATGTTCGATTTTGTTTTCCTAATTCTCGTGTGTGTTTGTGAAGAGTCGTGAGTGTTCACGAAGTTGACAGACAGAGTTTTCGCGTCACTCAAGGTCGTAAGACCCACGCGTGGGGTCCAGATCGTGCGAGTGGACCCTCAGACCCGCGCAAGTGCCTTCGCACTGTTGCGAGCGTGGCACGGCCCACGATCATAACACGATAGGACGAATGATCGCCCTGCCCATGCATAGAACAACACATTGTATAGCACGACCAAAATATCGGTCGTGAATGATTGCTGCCGTGGGGGTGCTCGGGATTGCGATTGAACAACTGTATTTCGCATGGACTCGGCTTACAGGTAACTTCGCTGGAAAGATCGCGCGCAAAAAGGGACAATACGATGCAGGAGAAAAACGGTGAGAACCAATTTTCAACTGTGAAGCTTCGTGAAAACGGTAATCTTATACGAGCATTTATTATTACGATGAGAAGTCGCGAACGTTGACGAGGGGAGTCAACAGAGGGATGTGGCAGACATGAAATTTGAAGAAAGTTATTCTATAGGGGATAAAAAAGCCGAATTCCTGAGAAGTTCAACAAACATTTTCCTTGGTGTATCCGGCGAAGTCATGAAGTCTAGTTAAACAACTGCTTTGTGTTTCTTTTGTGTGTGCGTAGGCATTAATATAAATTGCGTGCTTGTGCAAAGTTGTATGCAAGGTCAGGTCGAGTGAAGGTCATCTGGTACATGAGGCGACCAACAAGCTCTGGGTACGGGCCACTCGGCTCTACGAACTCCTCCGAAGGCAGAGCTAAGAGCGAGTGGCGAGTAGACAGAGGAGTGGCCTGAGGCGAGGAGTACATGAAGTCGAAGCGTTGAAGGACCTGCTGCACCATGTGTGACTGAGTCAGGATAATGGTGCGCTGTGCTCTGTCTCGGGTGATATGCAAGCCAAGGTAGCTACGCAGTTCACCCACGTCTGTGCACGTGTGTCTCTTCTGCAGCTTGGACTTCACGTGGGCGAGTCCAGCAGTGTCAGCAGTGGCAAAGACCAAATCATCTTCGTACATGAGGATGTAGAACGGCGGCAAAGAGGTGTGATTGCACAGAAACAGCGACGGATCGGCTGTAGAAGGAGCAAACCCAAGAGCTGCAAGTGTAGACCTCAGTGTGTTGTGCCACTCACGGAGTGCCTGGCAGAGACCGTAGACTGGCCGCCGGAGGCTGCACAGGGTACCAAGAGGAAACAACGCAGTGAAGCCAAGTGGGCAGCGCAGCAACATCTCCTCGTGCAGGCTGCCCTGCAAGAAAGCTGTGCTGAAGTCAAGAGAGTGAAGCTCGTAGTCGCGCTGAGCGGCTATGTGCAGTAGCACCTAAAGAGTGGTCATCTTCGGGGTGGGAGAGAAGGTCTGAAAGTAGTCAACTCCCTGCCGCTGACTGAAGCCTCGAGCCACGTAACGCGCCTTCAAGACAAGAGAAGAGCCCGGCGGCCGCTTCACCCTGAAAAATCCACATGCCACTGACGATGTTCGCCCGAGGTGGGGGAAGCTCGTCGAGGTAGGTGCCTGTGGACTTCCAGGAAGCCATCTCTGCGTCCATGGCTGACTGCCATTGTGAGGAGTAGGGACCCTCGATCGCCTCAGCGTACGATCGAGGAGTTGGGATGTCAGGTGCATTCGGGTCTCCCTCAGGGGCAGTCAGCATGGATACTAGATGAGGCAAAGCTGCAACAAAACACTGGAACTCCTACTTCTTGTCTTCAAGGACGTCCGTGCTAAGAGCACTCTCACCCCCGACGGACAGAGGACAGACAGACTCAGACTCAGCAAGGAGACTAGTGGCGTAGTCTAGACGACAGCGACCAGCAAACTCGACAAGCTCAGCAACTAGGGCAGAAACGCAGTGGACGCGAAGGAAGGGTCAGTGAGAACAGTAGCCAGAAGACGCGTGACAGTAGGACTTGCAGCACAAAGAGAGTCAGACGTCGGGTTAGCAAGAGCTGGAAGAGAGGACTCTAGAGGAGACAGAAACGGGACACGCAGTGGAGCAGTGGAAGGACGCAGTGCCATCTTGTGTATGCCTGGGATTGCAGAACAACACGGACGCGGAGCACGACGACTAGTGCGAGCAGCACGAACAGGTGACCCAGGACGAGACGCAGGCGCATAACGCTCAGCAAGACCTCTAGTAGAACCGGTGTAGGGAGAGGAAGCAGGCAGTGGGGAGGCGGGCTATAACTGCGACTCACACTGGACAGTGGGCAGACACTCTAAGGAAGGAGCAGGACTAGCAGAAGGCGGGAGACAACGAACCTACTCAAGGAGCCGAACGAAGTACGGCCGTGGCTGCGCAGCGCCTCCAGAGCCAGCAGGGACAGCACCAGCACCCCCAGCGGCAGCACCAGCACCCCCAGCGGCAGCACCAGCACCACTAGTACCCCCAACTGCAGCACCGCCAACTCTAGCACCCTCAGAAGCACTAGCGCCAACAGCACCTCCAACGCCAATACCCCTAGTAGCTCCAGCTCCAGCCGGACCACCGGAAGACTCGACAGCCACAGTTCCAGCAGCACCTGCTTTAGAAGCTCCACCAGCAGCTCCAGCACAACCAGCAGCTCCATCAAAAGGAGCACCCCCAGGCCGAGCAGCTCATGTACCTTCAGTACGAGCACCTCCGGAACCCTTGGCACCAACACCCTCACTAGCAGCAGAATCGCCAGCTCCAGCAGCACCTCCAGCTCCAGCAGCACCTCCACCTCCAGCAGCATGGCTCCAGCGCCGAGTAAACCACTCGCGCAGCTCCTAATGAGAGGGGAGCTGCAAAGCACCCTAGGGACCCTGAGATCTAGCACCGCCACACTACAAACAAGTAGGCCCAGCACCCTCAGGCTCCACACCTCACGCTCAGCACCCCCAGGCTCAGCACCCCCAGACCCTGCACCCCAAGGCTCAGCATCCCCAGGCCCCGCACCCGCAGGCCCAGCACCCCGAGGAGCACCAGAGTCAACAGCTACCTCGACAGGCTTGACTGCGTCTACCTGGGACACACATGAAGGGGCAGGATCCAGAGGGGGAAGGGGGTCTACCGGGGGGGGGGGGGGGACCTGGCGCAAGGAAGAGCGGCGGCGGGGGGAGGGGCACACTGCGGTAGGGGAAGAGAAGGTATTAAGGAACCGACTCGTCAAACGTGATGTCTTGGGAGGACAGAACACCGCGCGTGGTGGGGTGGTAAAACTGCCAACCAGGCGCGTTAGAGGGGAAGCCAAGAAAGACGTAGGGAACAGCACCGGGGAGACAGCTTGTCCACAGACAAGTCGCGGACAATAGCCCGAGATCCCCAGACCCGAAACGTAGACGCATCACCAACCTTCCCGGTCAACTGCAGAGTAGGGGAGGTCTCCAGCAAAGAGACTCGGAGCTGAAGGTTGATATGATGCGCCGCGAACTGAACCGCGAACGTCCACAGAAAATGGGGAGCAGCCGCATGAATCATGGACGTACAAGCGACGTCCATGACCATGCCAATGCGGCGCTCAGCAATCCCATTTTACCGGAAGCGTGAACGTTTGGCGGATGCCCTGTACATGTCGGAAGGCTCCGAGAAGGCCAGAGGAAAACTCTCCGCCTCTGTCAGAGTGCAGACGCAAAATAGGAAAGTCAGAGCCGAAACTCTCTATGTGCTGGAGACGAGCTGCGCGGATCGAGTCGATCAACACCTCTGTGATGTCACCCTTGCTGCGCAAGGGGAAAAACACGACTAGTCGTCAACCACCAACAAGAAGTAACGCTCGTGACCTTGGCCACGGACGCAAGTGGGGCCCCACACGTCCATGTGAAGTGTCTGCAGCGGAGCCTCTATCGAAGGAAACTCGGATGAGTGAGGAGGGGGGTGCTGCCGCCCCGCGACGCAGGGAACGCAGGTAGGGGCAAGCCGCGGAGGGAGAGGAGGGAGGAACCTGGGAAGACCAGAGACAAGGTAATGGGAGGCCATGCCTCGGAGACAAGGCAGGGAGGGGCGACCAAGGCGTTGGTGGCAGAGGAGAGTCCGGTGGGACAGGAGACGACACAAGCAGGGAGCACACTCAGGACCAGACCTGGACGCTGCAGCAAACACCTAACCCGACGTAGCTACCTCACCAAACTCAGCAACCGGAGGAGACTCAGTCTTCAGAGTGTATAGGCTCGACCCCGGCAAACGGGTAAACGTGGCCAAGTGTCGGCCCGTCCGAGCACACGTTCAGTAGGTCACCCGCTGACTCGCAGGAGTGAACTGGTCAACCCCCCCATCCTCTAGTTCAACACCACTCACCAAATACGTAGAGAACGAGGGGAGGTAGAGACCTGACAGGGTGCAAGAGGGGGCTGCCGGACACGGTAAGACAGTGGAGAAGTGGGCAAGGACAGGACCCCCAGAGGGGACCGCCAAGGAGACTGCAACTGGCCGACTAAGCGGCGTGAGCGTGGTGCGAACTCGAAAGAAGTAGCGGGAAGCACCCGAGTCAAGGGTGAAGGTGTGTAAGGTCTGAGCCGACGTGGTACCTGAGAGAGCAGACTCACCAGCACCTGGGGCAGCACACGCATTAGCACCTAGAGCAGTAGCCTCACGAGCACCTAGAGCAGTAGCCTCAATGCCCACGTCAGGCGGAACACACAAGTAACAGTCACCCTCATCACTAGTAGATACAACATACATGGCAGCAAGAATGGCAACATAATCCAGATCAAAGATAGCAACCCTCGACCTAAGCAGCTCGCCCCAGCGGGGGATCTCGGTGGCGTCAGGGAACTGGAGACGCGAAGCGTCGGTCAGGCGGCCAAAGCAGCGTTGGGTGGTTTGCAAGCCACCACATGGCTCACTAGTGCAGTCGCCGGTACGCAGGACGTAGGCACAAGGACCAGCACCCCCACCCCGCTGACGCGCAACGTACCACTCACGAAGCTGCTGGGGGGGCGGGGTCTCACGAGTGCGCTGCATCTGCTGGCGCTGACCACCACTAAAGCCGCCCCGCTGCGCAGAGCCACCCCGACCAGCTCCACCTCCGCCGCCGCCACATTTGCCACCGCTGCCACCGTCTCCTCCTCCGCTCCCACCGCCACCGCCGCCTTTGCCTCCACCCTCGCCACCGAAGCCCCCACCCCCGCCACCACTCCCACCGCCATCCCCACTCCCTCTGCTGCCTCCACCGCCACCTCCACCGCCCCCGCCAGCCCCTCCAGCTTTGTTGCCCCCCTTGCCCTTGTGGGTGCAGCGTCTCCTGCTAGGGGCAGACGCAGCGCCGACCGACTCGGTGCCAACGAAGTCGACGGCAGCACCAGAGGCAATAGAGGGCAAAAGTGGGGAGGGGGATCACCCCTCAAAAAGGGGGAATGAGGGTCACCACGAGAGGCTCCTACAGCAACTACACTCTTCTCAGCTGCCAAGAGGCGCTCCTTGAGGAGGTCAACAGTGAATGTGGTGCGGCAAATAGAGAGGAAGTGGTCCATGACCGAGCAAAGGGAGTCAGGGAGCCGGTTGACTATGTAGTAGAGGGTGATGTCCATGGGGGGGAGGGGGGGGGGGGGGGGTTCTTGGCGCAGAACTCAGCAGGAAGCGCAGCGCGGTAGCGGGTGTTACTGGTGCAAAGGTGTGTAATGAGGTCAGCAACAATGGGAAAGGCGGCGGGGTCAAGGAACAGGTATGGCAGCATTAGGCGGCTAAGGGCAGCAGTGGCAGGGGAAGAGTAGCGTGCAACTACAGCGTCGTACAGGGTCTTAGCACTCTTGTGCTAACTAATGTGCGCGCGCTCAGTGGACGACAAGTGACTACGCACAGCAAGATGGGCAGCAGCATCGCGCGTGGCCCACTGGGAGCGAACAGTGCTGTCAGCATCGGCAGTAGAGGTAGGAGAGGTGCCAGACGTGAGATCAAACACTGAGAGACCGTCTTTCCAATCGCACTTCATGAAAAGCTGCAGATCATCGACCCAGACATCAAAGTGAACAGCCTGACCCTCAACATCAAAGGTGAGAACGCTAGGGGTAGCCATGAAAGCAGTAGCAGCAGGCTAGTAGCAGTAGCAGCAGGAGCGGCTCGGCGGTGCTCTTACCAAGGCGGGTGGGTAGGGGCCCGCAAGTGGTGGGGCAGGGCCGAGGCGAGTCGATAGGGACAGGGCCGCAACGGCGGCGGTGGCTCCTACTGTCGACGGCAGCGGCGGTTGCGGCCCCGGCAGCGACGGTTCCGGCGGTCAAGGCAGCGTCGGCTGCGGCGGCCGCGGCCCCGGCAGTGGCAGCGGCGGTGTCAGAATATTATCTTATGTTCTAGCCTGTAGTGGGGTGCTCTATAGCGAGTACAACCCTTCTAGGGTTTGCTATTTGTATCCTCATTCTTGCTAGTTCAATCCTCTTTCTTTCTTCTAATTTTGTCAGGCGGCGGCGGCTGCTGCTGTGGGCGGCGGCGGCTACTGCTGGTGGCGGCTGCTGCTGTTCGCGGAGGTGCCAAGAAAGGGCTTGTAAAGGCTGCGAAGGGGCCACAAAGGACCATGAAGGGGCCACAAAGGGCAGCGACGGGGCCGAGACGGGACCGTGAGGGGCCAGAAATTGCGGCGACAGGGCCGAGAAGGGGCCGCGAGGGGCCTCGAAGGGCGGCGTCGGGGCCAAGAAAGGCGGCGACGGGGACGTGAAGGACGGCGACGGGGCCGCGAAGAGGCTGCGAGGGGCCAAGAAGGGGCCCCAAGAGACCTGAAGGGGCCGCAAAGGGCCGTGAGAGGGGCTTGAGGGGCCGTGAGAGGGGCCGCTACGGGGCCGTAAGAGAGCGGGACGGGCCGCTAAGGGTAGGGGAAGCGACGGGAAGGCAGGCACACGGGGCGTGACTCGGGTAGGGGCGAAGCGCGCTCCGGGCAGGAAAAAAAATCGATTTTCGATGGGCCCTAGGAAATGTTCCCACTAGGGAACCTGCTCTATACCATGTGAAAGAACGAGGAATGATTGACTAAGGAATGAGTGTGATACAAATGAGAAACCCTAGAATTGTGTACCCCTTAGGATCTAACCCGCTATAGCCTACACATGCTAGATCATATAAGTCAGACACTAGTAACAACTATCGAACACGAACACTAAGCTGACGATGAAGATAAGGGGCATAAAAGATAGCTCCCCTCCCCTCCCCTCCCCAGCACTAGGGCTGTAGGAGCAGCTGGATGCAATGCAACGTGTTGTGTTGCGCTGCTCTTTTGTCGTTTCTTGCAATTGCCTACAACTTTGTCGTTTTGTCATTCCATGTGCTTCTCTTGTTCCTTTTTCAACTATGCAGAAAGAAATAAAGTAGCCACCGATTTTGAGAAAAGTAGGACCCCACTGGAAAAAAAATGTTGAGTGAACCACATAGGTGGGGTTAACAAATGAAATTATTAGCTTGAAATGTTTTTGAAGCTGCTGCAAATAGTCATGCGTGAGAAATTTGGCGTGTCAAACACTTCGACCACTTAACTGCTCCCATAAGTAGCAGGTTCTACATTATTGCAAAGAACTTAAAACGATCCCATCAGCAATAACTTTCGTTCAGGTTCTAGAATTGAGCATCATCGTGAAATCACAAGTTGCAAAACTATGCAGCATGTGACAAGAGACGCGCCTGTCACATGCTAGATTGACCAAACCCTAACGTATCTTCAATCTGCATTTAAAGTTCGTTATATGAGTAAATTGTTATCGTATCAGATGGCTACAGAAACAGCTGCAAAGATTCTCCTTTACCGAAGACTACGTGAACAGTTGCAATTATTATGAGATAAACAAAAATATGACACGTCACCTCTGCCATTACTGTATAGTCCCACATATGTCGTTGCCGTACATCCGCCGAGCTAAAATCCGAAACCGGTCTCATAATGACAACATTTGTCACTTGTCAACCGCCTGCGCATCCCTATTCCCCTTCCCCATAATAGGAAGAGAAGGGAACGTTGACTCATGAATATTGCGGTTGTGTCGTATGCGGTTCATCCTGTGAAACACTAACTTTCATATAGATTGGTTGCTTTGAACTACAACATAACAGAATCTCATGCAAACAGATGTCAGTTATGGCAACAAAGATCTGGCCAAGTATTGCCGATTTCAAATATCCGTGTCTGTTTTCATTTAAGAGACCTTATATATATGTTCAATATACCTAAATACATTCGAATGAATATTGAAACACTCTAGTTGGATAAGTGTTTTGCCCCAAATGCATGCAAACAGCTCGTAATCACTATGCTTGTGGTTAAGATCAAATTTTACATGGGTTTCCAGCCTCCCCTATGCTTTCTCAACCAAATGGCAAAGAAATATATACATTTGCAAACTTTCAATAATAGCACGAAAATGCATGAAGTAACATTCACATTTGTACTCAAATGGTTCCAGTTAATTTGATGTTCAAACCAGCGTCATTCGTGATAGTGTCATATGAGTAATACCAAAATAGGTTGACACCCTTCTCATATCATTAATATTTCAGTGGTGTGAAGAAACATTGCACAAAAAAAAGCTTTAAAGCATTAAGACGGCATCGTTTGCTGTTATGTGATCAACATTATATTAGCACGACACCCTTCTGATATCGTTAATGACATATTGGTGCAGATACACTTTGAAAAATAAAATAGCATCGCGTCAAAACTAACGAAAAGTGAGAATGGATGAATGAACTATGAAAGAGTTGGGTACAAGTACTAACCCTAATTGGGTTGTACCCCTTATGGGCTACCCCACTACAGCCTACACAAATGTATAAGCTATAATGTTCTGACACACCCCCATAGGCAAAGTTGGGGGAGAACAAGCGGTAACAAGACCAGTCAAGCAAAGCAAAGCAAGCTCAGGGTGGATTACAAAGTCACTACACAGTCCAAGCACAAGAGTATGGTCACAAGACCAGTTCACATGCAAGAACATATATATAAATGTAAACAAGCAAGTGCAGGTATAGACAGAGTACATTACAAACAAGATCAAGAAATGGGCAAGTGAGGCCAGGTAGGCACAAAACCTAGCAAAGTACAGAAGTGCTGATGATCACAAGGTGGAAGGGCTTTGGTGAAGATATCAGCAGTGTTGGCCTTAGAGGCCACGTAGGTGAGGCGAAGCTGACCACGCTGCTGTAGCTTACGAGCCAGGAAGTAGCGGAGAGCAATGTGCTTCGTTCTGTGCTCGACTCAGTACTCCCGACACAAGGCCAGCATGGCCTTGTTGTCTACGTACAGAACTGGAGGAGAACGAGGCGGCTCTCCTAGGTCAGTCAGCAGGTGTTGTGTGATACAATCATATGCATTCATGTCTGTCTGCCTCCCATCATATGTTCATGCGTTGCACGCGTGGTGTGAGCGTGTGCAAGAATTTGTGTTTTGTGTGGTTTGAATTTTCTGAGTGTGTGCAAATGTTATTTGGCTTGAGCAGGTATCTGAAGTGAATCCTCTGTGCAAGAGCTTTCCGACGAACCAAGTATCGCTTCAATTGGAGTACGAACAAGAAAGTTACGAACGTTGGAGTTGGTATGGTTTTCATGTTTGATTGTGGCAACTATGGGAAGTTGTGGGGTTGACTCAATATGAGGTACAGACTTTTGGGGGTTGGGAAATTCGTCTTTTCTACTGTAGTAGCTGCCAAGTTGTTGGGAGAAACCAAACCAGGTTGGCAAGTGTGGCCAAGTTGGGCAAGGTGGATGGCATGGGTTGGGGAAGTGACAAATGTCAAAGTTGGGTTGCCTATGGAAAAGGGAATTGTGTGGCATGGGGTTTCTTTGGTTGGGGACTCTCTTGGGACCTTCCCTCTCGTCCTCCTCATCCCATCCCACCTGGTTTAGTGCTACTCTTACTCTTTTGTGTAGTTATTGTAAACTTGTAGGAGAACTTTGTGATTGGGTTAAGATTCTATGGCTGCATACCCCCTAGTGCGCCGAAATTGATAACTCAAGAAATGCTTCATGTTTTCATCTGATTCAACTTAAGAATCATAGCCACGGAGTAGCGCTACAACATATATGACTCTCATGAAGTTTTGACCGTGAACTTTTCGTCAACCATGTTTCTTGTGAGCGCGACTTTTAAGTCCAGAATTCTAAGCCAACGATTTTTAGAAATTTAGGCACCTAATCTTCATAGACTCCGTCCTTAGTCTTTAACAAGGTGTATCAGAGCTGATTAAGGACTTTGTGGAGAGTCTACTGAAGTGTGAAGACCCTCCTAAACCCACCATGGCCTATGGGCGTGCCTAAGTGGAGTTTTGGAGGTTGGATGTGACTTCCGCTAAGGGGAAACTCTGCCGAAATTTCGTTGGCGCCGACACTTGTGAAGATTGTGTGGATCTACATTGTGACCAGCAAAGAGAGGAGCTGAAACCTCTGATTGGGAGGAGAGGAGATGAATCAAGGGAGTGGAGATGCAGCTGAGAAGAGGAGTGAGCCGCCACCATCCAAGATTGAAGCTTTGGATGGCTCCAACTATGAGGAATGGAGCGGGCGGATGGGGAGCGCTTTCAAGCGCTACAAGCTGCTCAAATTGGCTATGGGAGAGGAGAAGATGCCCGGGGAAGGAGATGCCCGCGATTGGTGGATTCAAAAGAGTGCGGTGCTGTACAACCGCATCCTCCAATCGGTCAACAACGACATGTTCCAGCACATCAAAGATTTGGTGGAGTTGAATGATTCCGGACCAAAGGCATGGAAGCTGCTACGTTACGTGATTCAGCCCAACACGCTGCCGATGGTGATTGGGTTGGAGAAGGAGTTGGCTTTCCTCTCCATCAAACTGGGAGATGATGTGAAACCGGTCCTTGACAAGATCAAGGACACCTATGCGAGGATGGCAGCGGCGGGCAGGGAAGTGTCGCAGATGCAACAGTGCACCAAGATCATCTGGGTGCTCCACAACTCGTGGGACAACCTCATCCCCACCCTCAACGTTCAGCAGGACAAATGGACGCCTGAGTGGCTACGGCAGCAGATTCTGCAGGAGGACTTCCACAGGCTCCACACCGGAGGTGGTGCTGCAAACAATACTGCTGAGGGGTATGGAGCTGCAGGAGGCAGCAGAGGAAGAGGGGGAGGGAGAGGCCGAGGCCGTGGGAGAGGCTTTGGCAGAGGGAGAGGCCAAGGTGACTACAATGAGGGGCATGGGAGCTCTGGTGGCAAGGGGAGCACCCGAATGGAGGGTGCGTGCTGGTACTGCAAGAAGGCTGGACACCCGTGGTTCAAGTGTTTCAGCCGGCCTGAGGGATGGCTGCCCCCAAGCATGAAGCCGCCAAGTGGTGAACGTGCACGAGGTGGCGCTGTGCAAGGTTCAGGTGCACAAGGTGATGGTGCACAGGGTAAAGCCGACCCTGGGATGTTCCCCATGGTTCAGGATGTGCAAGGGAGTGGGGGTGATGTGGGTTCAGTTGGGAAGGTTGTTATGCACCCCCTCACTCACTGGGTGATCGATTCAGGTTGCACGAGTCATATGACCCCACAGGAAGATTTCCTTGATGAGGTAAAACCTCCTGGGAAGATCAAGTTTGTGGCTACCGCTTCAGGTGCTTTGCTCCCTGTGATTGGTGTTGGGAATGCCAAGGTGATGGGAGCCAATGGAGAGCTTGTGGGGCTTGGGAATGTGCTGTTGGTTGAAGGCTTGTCCGCTAACCTTCTTTCTGTGCGCCGGCTGCAGAAAAGTAAGGCCAAATTGACTTTCGGCCCAACCAGCTGCCGTGCAAAGCTTGGGAAGTTCCTGCTGTGGAACTTGGAGGAGAAGAGCAGCTGCATCAAGGACCTATGGCAGCTGCCCATCATCCTTTGGAAGGGGAAACCACCAGCAACGGCAAAGGCAGCGGCAGCGGCTAAAGCAACTGCGGGAGGAGAGGAGACTGCACCAACTGATGGGGTCCTCAATGCAGGCAAGAAGGTGCAGCAGCCACAACAGTCACATGGTGAGGTGCTTGCTGATGTGGATGCGACAGCTGCATGGGCAAAGGCTTCATCTGGGAGTGGTGAGGCTGATTGGGAGACGTGGCATGAGAGGTTGTGTCACATCAACATCCCTATGCTGCAGAAGTTAGTGAAGGATAGGTGCTTGAAGGGGCTGGAGGTGAAGGGGGCAGCAAAGGAGATTGGGAGCTGCCCTGCATGCCTTGAGACCAAATTCAGGAAGTTTCCCTTCAGCAGCACCAGAGGACCAGCCAAGGCGCCACTTGAACTTGTGCACATGGATGTGGTGGGCCCCACGAGGGCCCTTTCTCTCTCGGGCAGCTGCTACTTCTTGACTATAGTGGAAGACCACACGAGCGCGGTTTGGGTGTACCCTCTCAAGACGAAGGGGGAGGTGGCAGCGGCTGTTCTCAAGGAGTGGACGCCAAGAGCTCAAAGAGAGAGCGGACACAAGGTGAAGGTGATCCGCACCGACTATGGGCGAGAATTCATTGGCGCTGATTTTGAGGCGGTGCTAAAGAAGAAGGGGATCCAGCATCAGCTCACAGTGCCCTTCAACCCTCAGCAGAACAGCGTGGCTGAGCGGTTCAACCGGACCCTGCAGGAAGGTGCTCGCACTCTCCTTGGGCGTACAGAGCTGCCAGATCCAATTTGGGTGATTGCACTGCGGCAGGTCGCCCTCGTGAAGAACAGGGTGCTGGCGACTGTGGGGGACAAGCAGTGGGTCCCCTACACCAAGTGGTATGGGAGTGCACCAGCAGTCAACATGTTGAGAGCCTTTGGGTGCATGGTGGTGTTTCATGTGCCTAAGGAGAAGAGGGGAAAGCGGGAGGCTTCTGGGAGATGGGGTGTGCACTTGGGGCTTGCTAAGGATCACAAAGGCTGGCTGATTTGGGACTTGACCAGCCAGCAGCTGACTGTGTCAAGGGATGTGAAGTTCCTTGAATCCTGGTACTACAAGGAGTGGAAGCAGCAGCAGCAGAAGCTTCCTACTACACCGCTGATCAAGGAGGCCGACAAGGTGCAGCGGCCCTCGAGACAAGTGCAGGTCAGTGTCTCAGAGGAAGAGATCTCCGGGGTGACTGAGGATGGGGGAGAACCTGAGGTGGAGGAGCAATAGCAGCAGCAAGGTGCTCCACAAGGTGCCGCACGTCCGGCTGACCGTCCTAGGAGGGATGTGCGCCCTCCTAACCGGCTGACCTATCCGAGCTTTTGCAAGCCAAAGGTGGTGAGGGCTGGGAGTGTGGCTGAGCAGTGTGATGAGGATGAGATAGCACACTGCTACGCAGCAGCCGTTCCTGAGCCCAAGACGCTAGCTGAAGCATTGAGCGGGCTTGATGCTGAAAAATGGAAGCAGAGTGTGAAGGAGGAGTATGACTCTCGGCTGGAGAACGAGACGTGGGAGCTGTGTGAGCTGCCACCTGGGAAGAAGGCCATTTTTTCCAATCTGATTTTCAGGCACAAGTACGGACCTGATGGGGAGCTGACCCGCTACAAGTCAAGGCTTGTGGCTAAGGGGTTTCAGCAGACAAAGGGGAAGGATTATGACGAGATCTTTGCTCTTGTGGGGAAAGGCACAACATTGAACGTGTCACTGGCAATGGCAGAAAACTGTGGATGGCGGGTGAAGCACATGGACATCACCACTGCCTTCCTCAATGGGATCATTCTGGAGGAGCTGTACATGTTATAGCCTGAGGGTTTGGATGATGGGAGCGGCAGGGTGTGCAGGCTGAAGAAGGCCATCTATGGCCTGAAGCAGGCTCCTCGTGCATGATACCACAAGCTAGAGGAGACACTGCTGGCTGGGGGGTTTAAGAAGAGTGAGTGTGACCACAGCCTGTTCCTGCTACAAGAGAAGGAGCAGTTTCTCATGCTCCTTGTGTATGTGGACGACATCCTGCTCTTCTCTGAGTCATCTGCAATGATTGAGCGTGTGGAGGAGATGCTGGAGATGCAGTTCAAGTGTTACAAGATAGGAGATGGGAAATACTACATGCGGATGCATGTGGAGAGGGACCTTGACAAGGGAGTGTTGAGGTTGGACCAGAGGAAGTATTGTGAGGGGCTGGCCGAGAAGTATGGGCTGCAAGATGGAGGGAAGCCAGCCACCCCACTGCCTTCAGGGTTCACTGTGGAGCCCTGTGCTGATGAGGAGGTGGTGGGTGAGAGTGACAGGAAAGTTTTTCATTCCATGGTTGGGGCACCCAACTATGCAGCTAACCACACACGGCCTGACATTGCCTTTGCAACATCCAGGCTTGCCAATGTGGTTTCACGCCCCAGTCATGAGCAGCTAGAAGCAGCGAAGAGGTTGGTCCGCTCTGTGAGCGCTACGGCATTAGTCGGCTTGGAGTACAGTGCTGTGCGACAGAGGCTGCAGAGGGGTGCAGCTGATTTGGGCAAGGGGGAGATGGCAGCATACCTCCTAGTGCGCCGAAATTGATAACTCAAGAAATTCTTCATGTTTTCATAAGATTCAACTTGGGAATTGTAGCCACGGAGTAGCGCTACAACATATCTGAATTTCATGAAGTTTTAACAGTGAACTTTTCGTCAACGATGTTTCTTGTGAGCACGACTTTTCTGTCCAGAAATCTAAGCCAACGATTTTGAGAAATTTAGGCACCTAATCTTCATAGACTCCGTCCTTAGTGTTTAACAGCAGGTAGGTGAGCCAGCGTAGCTCCTGTGCAGTCATGGCTCCTGCGTAGATCTCAGCCTCACAGCTAGAGCTGAGAATAGAAGACGAGCGGGTAGACCGCCACGAAACAGAGCCGGAGACAAGGCTTTAGGTGTAACCCTGTGACGACCGCTGCAGAGCCTAGTCGTCAGCCCAAGAAGCATCTCCGTGACCTGTGAGGAATACTCGATGTCGCCGTCCAAGCACTAGCCCCATGCTTGACGTACTGCACACGTAGCACAACACCCTCTTCACTGCAGCCATGTGCTCTAGTCTGTGTCTCCCAGGAGCAACATAGCATGCCAAGATGCTAAGAGGGTATGCAAGGTCAGGTCGTGTGCAGGTCATCAGGTACATGAGGCAGCCAACAAGCTCTGGGTATGGGCCACTCGACTCTACGGACTCATCCGAAGGCAGAGCTGAGAGCGAGTGGCGAGTAGATAGAGGAGTGGCCTGAGGCAATGAGTACGCAAAGCTGAAGCTGTGAAGGACCTGCTGCACCATGTGTGAATGAGTCAGGGTAATGGTGCGCTATGCTCTGTCCCGGGTGATCTATAAGCCAAGGTAGCTGCGCAGTTCAACCAGGTCTATGCACGTGTGTCTCTTCTGCAGCTTAGACTTCACGTGGGCGAGTCCAGCAGTGTGAGCAGTGGCAAAGACCAGGTCATCAACGTACACGAGGATGTAGAACGGCGGCAGTGAGGTGTCGGTGCGCAGAAACAGCGACGGGTCGGCTGTAGAAGGAGCAAACCCAAGAGCCGCAAGTGTAACCCTCAGTGTGTCGTGCCACTCACGGGGCGCCTGGCGGAGACCGTAGACTGGCCGCTGGAGGCTCCACTGGGTACCAGGAGGAAACGACCCAGTGAAGCCAGGAGGGCGGCGCAGCCAGATCTCCTTGTGCAGGCCACCCTGCAGGAAAGTTGTGCTGAAGTCAAGAGAGTGAAGCTCGTAGTTGCGCTGAGCGGCTATGTGCAACAGCACCCGAAGAGTGGTCAACTTCGGGGTGGGAGAGAAGGTCTGAAAGTAGTCTATTTCCTGCCGCTGACTGAAGCCTCGAGCCACGTAACGCGCCTTGACGCTAGGCAGAGAACCTGGCGGCCGCTTCACCCTGAAAATCTACATGCCACTAACGATGTTTGCCTTAGGTGGGGGAACCTCGTTGACGTAGGTGCCTGTGGACTTCCAGGAAGCCATCTCTGCGTCTATGGCCGGCTGCCACTGAGAGGAGTAGGGATCCTCGATCGCCTCTACGTACGATCGAGGAGTCGGGATGTCTTGTGCATGCGGGTCTCCCTTAGGGGCAATCAGCGTGGACACGAGATGGGGTAAAGCAACAGCAAAGCACTGGAACTCCTCCTACCTGTCCTCGAGGACGTCCGTGCTAAGAGCACACTCACCCCCGACGGATGGAGGAGAGACAGACTCAGACTCAGCAACGAGACTTGCAGCGTAGTCTAGACGACATCGAGCAGCGAAGTCGACAAGCTCAGCAACTAGGGCAGATGCAGCAGTGGACTCAAAGGAAGGGTTAGTGACAACAGTAGCAAGAAGACGCGTAACCGAAGGACTAGCAGCACGAAGGGAGTCAGACTCCGGGTCAGCAAGAGTAGGAAGAGAGGACCCTGGAGGAGACGACAACGGGACACGCAGAGGAGCAGTGGAAGGACGCAATGCCATTTGGTGTGTGTCGGCATAGTGTGCCGACATCTTCTTTTGGTTGTTATCGATAAAAGAATTATGTAGTGAATTTAAAGCCCCTTAGATCACAACAGACAACTGGTGTAATTACACATGAAAGTTAGATGGCGTTCCTGAGATGGGGCCCCATCCAAACTTCACCATGCTACATTGCACATAGCACGTGCCTCTGACCTGGCAGCAACGGGGGGAGGGGGGGAAGGGGGGGGGGGGGGGGGGGTTTGGGGTGTTGAATGTGGACGTCGCATGCGTTGGGAGCTGATGGTCGTGCGATTTTTCTGCCCGTCAACTTTGGTGACGCCAAAAGTCAGAATAACCATCTATTTTGAGTGTCAAATAACCCAGTCGTGATTGGATTGGAATTGGAGCACATTTGCGAGGCTGGGTTAGAACTGGCCAGTAAGATTAGTCGCATGTACGCTGAATACAAGATCATGTGATTGGTTGGCCCAAATCTTTCAAGTTTTTTAGTCCTAAGTGACTCCCGTTACGAGGCACGTATGGTGGGTGTGACCAGAATTGAACTCTGCCACGCTAGACCAATGTTGTTGCACCGACCATGTCAATCGGTGGGGCCCCATCTCAGGAACGCCATCTTAGACTACTATAATATCTGGGTGACGAATATGGAAAAAAAAATGCATGTTTTATTCATTCAAAGCTGTAAAAAAATCAAGGGCACATTACAACAACCAATTTCCATCACTAATCACGAATGTAAAATATTTGTGCACTGAAACGGATAAGGTCTTTAGCGATTCAAGTCGATCTGGTTTTGTGTCAAGCCTTCGCAAGTCGCTCCTTGGAAGGATTTTATCAAATCCCTGTCAAACTCATATTATAAAGCTTGTGTAGGCTACAGTGGGGTAGACACTATGGGGTACAGTTTCCTAGGGTTTCCTACTTGTACCCAACTTTGTGCTAGTTCATTTTATTCCTCAATTCTCACATGGTATAGAGCAGGTTCCCTCGTGGGAACTTCCAAGGGCCCACCACTGAACATCGATATTTTTTCCTGCCCTGAGATCGAGCCGCTCGTGACCGAGGCGCGCCCTGTGTACCGCTCTCAACGGCCCTCCCCATCTCTCACGGCCCCTCGCGACCCCGTCGCCACCCTCCTAGCAGCTCGTCGCGCGGCCCTCAGCGGCCCCTCCTCCACGGCCCCGTCGCCGCCCTATCACGGCCCTGTCGCCGCCGTATCGCGGCCGTGTCGCCGCCCTCTTGCGGCCCTATCGCCGCCCTATCGCGGCCCCGTGGCCGCCCTCTTACGGCCTCGTCGCCGCTGTATCGCGGCCCTGTCGCCACCCTATCGCGACCCCGTCGCCGCCCTCTCGAGGCCCCGTCGCCGCCCTATCGCGGCGTCGTCACTTCCCTGTCACGGCCCCGTCACCGCCGTTCGCGGCCCCGTCACCGCTTGTAGCGGCCCTGCAACCGCCCCACATGGCCTCGTTGCTGCTCTCTAGCGGCCCCAGTCGCCGCCCTCTTGCGGCCTCGTCGCTGCCCCTCCGCTGCCCCGATACCGCTCCTAAGCGGCCCCGTCGCTGCCCCTAAGCGGCCCTGACGCCGCCTCCTACGCGACCTCGACGTCGCCTCTACCGAGCCGCCCAGCAGCAGAGCCGCCGAGCCGCCCAGCACCCGACCGCCGAGCTACCCAGCAGCCGAGCCGCTGAGCCGCTACCCGAACTACCAACGCGCCCCGGCCCTACTTACTCGTACAGGTGAGCCCACTCCTTGCTAGACCTCTGCAGTCATGGCCACCCCCAGTGTTCTTACCTTTGACACTGAGGGCCGTGCTATTGACTTTGAGGTCTGGATTGATCACCTTCCGCTGTTCCTCCTGTACGATAAGGCAAACGGCCTCTCTCTGTTTGACCTCACCTCTGGTGCCTCCCCTGCCCCGCCTGCTACTGCTGACAGCAATGTTCCCTCACATTGGGCGACACATGATGCTGCTGCCCGTCTTGCTGTGCGTTGCCACTAACCAACCACTGAGCGTGCACACTTTAGCCAATACAACAGTGCTCAGACCTTGTACGACACTGTAGTTGCACGCTACTCTACCCCTGCCACTGATGCACTGAGCTGCCTTATGCTACTGTACCACTTTCCTGACCATGCTGCCTTTCCCACAGTCGCTGACCTCATAACGTACATCCGCACAAGTGAGACTCGCTACCGCGCTGCGCTTCCTATACAGTTCTGCGCCAAGAACCCCCGCCCCCATGTACATCCTATGAAGATGAGAACGAGAGAATGATTGAACTATGAAAGAGTTAGGTACAAGTACTAACCCTAATTGGGTTGTACCCCTTATGGGCTACCCCACTACAGCCTACACAAATGTTTAAGCTATAATGTTCTTACAAATACCCATAGGCAAAGTGGGGGAGAACAAGTGGTCACAAGACCAGTCAAGCAAAGCAAAGCAAGCTCAGGGTGGATCACAAGGTCACTACATAGTCCGAGCACAAGAGTTAGGCCACAAGGCCAGTTCACATGCAAGATCATATATATAAAGATAAACAAGCAAGTGCAGGTATAGAAAGAGTAGAGTACAAACAGCATCAAGAAATGAGCAAGTGAGGCCCAGTAGGCACAAGACCTAGCAAAGTACAGAAGCGCTAATGATCACAAGGCGGAAGGGCCTTGGTGAAGATATCAGCAGTGTTGGCCTCACAGGCCACGTAGGTGAGGCGGAGCTGACCACGCTGCTGCAGCTCACGAGCCAGGAAGTAGCGGAGAGCAATGTGCTTCGTTCTGTGCTCGAGTCTATGCTCCCGACACAAGGCCAGCATGGCCTTGTTGTCTACGTACAAAACTAGAGGAGAACGAGGCGGCTCTCCTAGGTCAGTCAGCACGTAGGTGAGCCAGCGTAGCTCTTGTGCAGCCATGGCCCCTGCGTAGATCTCAGCCTCACAGCTAGAGCTGAGATCAGAAGACGAGCAGGTAGACCGCCACGAAACAGAGCCGGAGCCAAGGCTGAAGGTGTAACCCTGTGACGACCGCTGCAGAGCCTGGTCGTCAGCCCAAGAAGCGTCAGCGTGACCTGTGAGGACCACTCGACGTCGCCGTCCAAGCACTAGCCCCATGCTTGACGTACTGCATACGTAGCGCAACACCCTCTTCGCTGCAGCCATGTGCTCTGGTCGGTGTCTCCCAGAAGCAACATGGCGTGCCAAGATACTAAGAGGGTATGCAAGGTCACGTCATGTGCAGGTCATCAGGTACATGAGGCAGCCAACAAGCTCTAGGTACGGGCCACTCGGCTCTACGGACTCATCCTAAGGCAGAGCTGAGAGCGAGCGGCGAGTAGACAAAAGAGTGGCGTGAGGCGTGGAGTAGGTGAAGCCGAAGCGCTGAAGGACCTGCTGCACCATGTGTGACTGAGTAAGGGTAATGGTGCGCTGTGCTCTGTCCCGGGTGATCTGAAAGCCGAGGTAGCTGCGCAGTTCACCCAGGTCTGTGCACGTGTGTCTTTTTTGCAGCTCAAACTTCACGTGGGCGAGTCCAGCAATGTCAGCAGTGGCAAAGACCATGTCGTCAACGTACACGAGGATGTAGAACGGCGGCAGAGAGGTGTCGGTGCGCAGAAACAGCGATGGGTCCGCTGTAGAAGGAGCAAACCCAAGAGCCGCAAGTGTAGTCCTCAGTGCGTTGTGCCACTCAAGAGGCGCCTCGCGGAGACCGTACACTGGCCACCGGAGGCTACACTCGGTACCAGGAGGAAACGACCCAGCAAAGTCAGGAGGGCAGCAGAGCCAGATCTCCTCGTGCAGGCTGCCCTGCAGAAAAGCTATGATGAAATCAAGAGAGTGAAGCTCGTAGACGCGCTGAGCGGCTATGTGCAGCAGCACCCGAAGAGTGGTCATCTTTGGGGTGGGAGAGAAGGTCTGAAAGTAGTCAACTCCCTGCCGCTGACTGAAGCCTCGAGCCACGTAACACACCTTGAAGACAGGCAAAGAATCCACATGCCACTGACAATGTTCGCCCCAAAGGGGGAACCTCGTCAACGTAGGTGCCTGTGGACTTCCAAGAAGCCATCTCTGCGTCCATGGCCAGCTGCCACTGACAGGAGTAGGGACCCTCGATCGCCTCAGCGTACGATCGAGGAGTCAGGATGTCTGGTGCATGCGGATCTCCCTCCGGGGCAATCAGCGTGGACATGACATGGGGCAAAGCAGCAACAAAGCACTGGAACTCGTTCTACCTGTTCTCGAGGACGTCCATGCTAAGAGCACACTCTTCCCCGACAGACGGAGGACAAACAGACTCAGACTCAGCAACAAGACTAGCAGCGTACTCTAGACGAGAGCGAGCAGAGGAGTTGACAAGCTCAGCAACTAGGGCAAACGCATCAGTGGACTCAAAGTCAGGGTTAGTAACAACAGTAGCCAGGAGACGCGTGACCGAAGGACTAGCAGCACGAAGGGAGTCAGAATCTGGGTCAGCAAGAGTAGGAAGAGAGGACTCCGGAGGAGACGGCAACGGGACACGCAGAGGAGCAGTGGAAGGACGCAGTGCCATCTGGTGTGTGCCGGGGACCGTAGGAGGACGCAGACACGCAGCACAAGGACTAGTGCGAGCAGCACGAACAGGCGATGCAGGACAAGACGCAGGCTCACGACGCTCAGCAAGACCTCCAGTAGGACGAGTGTACGGAGAAGGAGCAGGTAGAGAGGAGGTGGGCTGTAACTGTGACTTCGACTGGACAGGCTGCGGACACTCTAAGGACGGAGCAGGACCAGGAGAGGGCGGGAGACCAAGAACCTGCTCAAGGAGCGCAACGAAGTACGCCTTCGGCTGCTCAGCGCCTCCAGAACTAGCAAGGACGGCACCAGTACCCTTAGCGACAGCACCAGCGCCAGCAGTACCTCTAGCTCCACTAGCGCCAACTCCATTACCCTCAGAAGCACCACCGCCAGCAACACCACCAGCGCTAACACCCCCAGCAGCTCCAGATCCAGCAGCACCAAATCCAGTAGGACAGGCAGCCTTAGCAGCATCCCCTGACGCACCAGCACTAGTAGAAACTCCAGCGCCAACACCTCTAGCACCTCCAGCTCCTATAGCACCAGTACTGCCAGCACCTCCAGCAGGACCAACTGCAGTAGCCCTAGCAGCAACCCTTGTCTCAGCAGCACTTATTCAGCGACGGGCAAACGACTCGCGCAACTCCTGTGGAGAGAGCTACTCCCACCTCTACGAAGCACGCTCGGCGGCCACACGAGCAGACCCAGCGCCCCCAGGCTCAGCGCCCCCAGGCTCCTCACCTCTAGGCTCCGTACACCCAAGATCCGCATCCCAAGGCTCCGCACCCCTAGTCTGAGCACCCCCAGACTCAGCACCCCTAGTCTCAGCACCCCCAGTCTCAGCACCCCAAGACCCGGCACCCGCAGGCTCAGCACCTCTAGCAGCACTAGAGTCAACAGCTACCTCGACAGGCTCAACTGCATCTACCTGAGACACATCTGACGGGGCAGGACCCTGACGGGGGAGGGGGTTTACCGGGAGAGGACCTGATGCAAGGAAGAGCGGCGGCGGGGGAAGGGACGGAGTGCGGTAGGGGAAGAGACGGTAGCAATGTACTGACTCCTCAAAGGTGATGTCCTGGGACGACAGAATAAGATGCGAGGTGGGGTGGTAAAACTGCCACCCAGGCGCGTCAGGGGGGAAGCCAAGGAAGACGCAGGGAACAGCACGGGGGGATAGCTTGTCCGCAGACAAGTCGCGGACAAATGCTCGAGATCCCCAGACCCGAAACGCAGACGCATCACCAACCTTCCCCGTCCACCACAATTTGGGGGAGGTCTCTGGCAAGGAGACCGAAGGCTGAAGGTTGAGCTGATGCGCGGTGTACTGAACCGCAAACGGCCACAGAAAATGGGGGGCAGCCGCATGCATCATGGACGTACGAGAGACGTCGATGACCATGCCAATGCGGCGCTCAGCAATCCCATTTTGCTGTGGAGAGGCCGGAAGCATGAAGGTCTGGCAGATGCCCTATGCACAAAAGAATGCTCTCAGTCGGGCAGAGGAAAACTCTCCGACTGTGTCCAAGTGTAGACGCAGAACAGGAAAGTCAGAGCCGAAACTCTCTCTAAGCTGGAGACGAGCTGCGCGGATCCAGTCGATCAACACCTCAATGACGTCACCTTTGCTGTGCAAGGGGAAGACTGAGGTGTAACGCGAGTAGTCGTCAACCACCAGCAGGAAGTACCGCTCTCGCCCCTGCCCACTGATGCGGGCTGGGCCCCACACGTCCATGTGGAGAGTTTGCAGCGGAGCATTTGTCAGAGGAGTGAGGGTCGGCGCGCTGTCGCCCCTCGACGCAAGGGACGCAGGTAGGGCCAGGCCCCGGAGGAAGGGAAGGGAGAGACCGAGGGAGACCAGAGACAAGGACACGGGAGGCGATGCCTCGGAGACGAGGCAGGGAGGGGTGACCAAGGCGGTGGTTCCAAAGGAGATTGTTGTGGGACAGCAGACGACATGAGCAGGGAGTCAACTCCGGACCAGACCTGGATGCTGCAGCAAACACCTGACTTGACGCAGCTACCTAGGCAGGCTCAGGAGCTGGAGGAGACTCAGTAGTAAGGGTGTACAGGCTCGACCGTGGCCGACACGAGAACGTGGCCAAGTGTCGGCGTGTCCGAGCACACGTGTAGTGGGTCAGTCGCTGACTCGTAGGAGTCAACTGGTCAACCCCCCTATCCTGTAGGTCCGCTCCACTCACCAATTTCGTAGAGAATGAGGGGAGGTAGAGACCTGACAGGGTTCTAGAGGGTGGTATCAGGCACAGTAAGACAGTGGAGAAGCTAGCAAGGTTAGGCTCCCCAGAGGGTTCTGCCATGGAGACTGCAACCGTCTGATTGAGTGGCGTAAGAGTGAGGCGGTCTCTATAGAAGGAGCGGGACACACCCGAGTCAAGGGTAAAGGTGTGTAAGGCCTAAGCCGACGTAGTACCTAAGAGCGCAGACTCGCCAGCACCTTGGACAGCAGACGCACTAGCACCTGGGGCAGCAGACGCACTAGCACCTAGAGCAGCAGCCACACCAGCACCTAGAGCAGTAGCCTCAATGCTCGGGTCAGGCGTTACACACAAGTAAAAGGCAACCACAACACTATCATCAACAGCATATATGGCAGCAAGAATAGCATCATAGTCAAGATCAAAGACGGCAACCCCCGCCCTAGACAGATCTCCCCAGCGAGGGATCTCTATTGCTTCAGGGAACTGGCGACGCCACGCATCCGTTAGCAGACCGAAGCAGCGCTCTGTGGAGTACGGGCCTGTGCACTGCTCACCTACTCGGTCGACTGTACAGAGGACGTAAGTGCAAGGACCAAAACTCCCACTGATGCGCAGTGTACCACCCATGAAGCTGCTGAGGGGACAGGGTCCCACCGTTCCGCTGCTTTTGGCGCGGACCACCACCTGAGCTACTCCTCTGCGCAGAGTCACGACCCGCTCCGCCACCACCGCCGCCACCGCCGCCTCTGCCGCCTCTTCAACCTCCGCCTCCTCCGCCACCTCCGCTGCCTCCGCTCCCTCCGCCGCCTACGCTCCCTCCGCCACCACCACCGCCTCCGCCGCCTCCACTGCTGTCGCCGTCGCCGCCACCCCCGGCACCACTCCCACTACCACCCCCACTCCCTCAATTGCCTCTACCACCAACTCCACCGCCGCCTCCAGCCCCTTCAACGCCCTTGCCCCTGGTGCGGCGTTTCCGGCTTGGGGTAGACGCAGCGCCGACAGACTCGAAGCCAACGAGGCTGGCCGTAGCTGTAGAGGCAACAGAGGGCAAGAGGGGGGAGGGAGAACACCCCTCAAAGATGGGGGTGCAAGGATCACCACGAGAGGCTCCTATAGTGACTATGCTCTTCTCTGCCGCTAGGAGGGCCTTCTTGAGGAGGTCAACGGTGAGAGTGGTGTGGCTAACTGAGAGGAAGTGGTCCCTGACTATGCGGAGAGAGTCAGGGAGCCGGGTGACTAGGTAGTAGAGGATGATGTACATGGGGGGGGGGAGTTCTTGGCGCAGAACTGAGCACGAAGAGGTACGCTAGCATGAGGTAGTGAGTGTCACTAGTGCGGAGGTGCGTAATGAGGTCAGCGACAGTGGGAAAGGCAGCAAGGTTAGGGAAGAGGTACGCTAGCATGAGGTGGCTGAGTGCAGTAGTGGCAGGGGAAGTGTAGCGTGCAACTACAGCGTTGTACTAGGACTGAGCACTCTTGTACTGGCTAAAGTGTGTACGCTCAGTGGTCGGTAAGTGGCGGCGCATAGCAAGGCGAGCATCATCATCACGCCTGGCCCACTGTGAGAGAACAGTGGCATCAGCATCAGCAGCAGGTGCAGGAGAGGCACTAGAAGTGAGGTCAAACAAGAAGAGACCGTCTGCCCTATCGCACTGTAGGAATAGCTGCTATCATCTACCCAGACGTCAAAGTCAAATGCCCGACCCTCAGCGTCAAAAGTGAGAACATTAGGGGATGCCATGACAGCAGTAGACAGACATTGAGTACAGTGGGGCAGTGCATTGCAGTGGCAGAGACGCTGCTCTTACCAGGCAAGTGGGGGATCGGGCGGCTCGGCGGCTCGACTACTGGGCATCTCGGCAGTCGGGCGGCTCGGCTGCTAAGCGGCTCGGTTGTCGAGCGGCTCAGCTGCGGGGCGGCTCGGTGGTCGGGCGCCTCGGTTGTCGAGCGGCTCGACTATGGGGCGGCTCGGTGGTCGGGCGGCTCGGCTGCTCGGCGGCTCGGCTGTCGGGTGGCTCGGTTGCTCGGCAGTTTGGCTGCTCGGCGGCTCAGCTACTCGGTGACTGGGCTGCTCGGCGGCTCGAGCGCCGGGCGGCTGAGCAGCGACGAGGCCATGGAAGGGCGGCGACCGGGCCGCTCAAAGGGCGGGGACGGGCGGCTGAAAAGGCAGGCAGCGACGGGGCCGCGGTAGGGCGACGACGGGGCTGCTGGAGGGCGGCGACGGGGCCGCGGAAGGGAGTTGTTGGGGCCGCGGAAGGGCGGGTGAT